>JBAMNC010000032.1:0-142483 GCA_037902135.1 Cetoscarus ocellatus | reverse complement strand
GCATGGTGCTTTTTCAAAAATCTGACCTGAAGGAAAAACGCTTTTAACTCATCTTATAGGTAAAATATGGCCAAACTTTCTGCACCAGCATGTTTTCCTGCATGAAAAGGTCCCCAAAAGTCACTTGTAAGCATATTTTTGTCATTGTCCAAAATGGCAAAAAAGTCATATGTTAGCATGTTGTTTTTTCAAAAATCTGACCTCAGGGAAAAATGCTCATGAGTCCATTTTCAAGTGAAATATGACCAAACCTTCTGCACCAGCATGTTTTCCTGCATGAAAAGGTCCCCAAAAGTCACTTGTAAGCATATTTTTTTCTGGGCCCAAAATGGCAAAAAAGTCATATGTTAGCTTGTTGTTTTTTGAAAAAAATCTGACCTGGGGGAAAAATGCTAATAACTCATTTTTAGATGAATTATGACCAAACCATCTGGACCAGCATATTTTCCTGCATGAAAAAGGTCCCAAAAAGTCACTTTTTAGCATATTTTTTTCTGGGCCCAAAATGGCAAAAAAGTCATATGTTAGCATGTTGCTTTTTCAAAAATCTGACCTAAGGGACAAACGCTTTTAACTCATCTTTTAGGCAAAATATGGCCAAGCTTTCTGCACCAGCATGTTTTCCTGCACGAAAAAGGTCCCAAAAAGTCACTTTTTAGCATATTTTTTTCTGGGCCCTAAATGGCAAAAAAGTCATATGTTAAGATGTTGTTTTTTCAAGAAATCTGACCTGGGGATAATATGCTAATAACTCATTTTGAGATGAATTTTGACCAAACCATCTGCACCAAAATATTTTCCTGCATGAAAAAGGTCCCAAAAAGTCACTTTTCAGAATATTTTTGTCATTGTCCAAAATGGCAAAAAAGTCTTTGTTAGCATGTTGTTTTTTCAAGAAATCTGACCTGGGGGAAAAATGCTAATAACTCATTTTGAGATGAATTTTGACCAAACCATCTGCACCAGAATATTTTCCTGCATGAAAAGGTCCCAAAAAGTCACTTTTTAGCATATTTTTTTAACGGCCAAAATGGCAAAAAAGTCTTATGTTAGCATGTTGGTTTTTTTTAAGTCTGACCTCAGGGGAAAAAATGCTCATGAGTCTATTTTCAAGTGAAATATGACCAAACCTTCTGCACCAGCATGTTTTCCTGCATCAAAAAGTCCCAAAAAGTCACTTATTAAATTTTTGTTCTGGGTCCGAAAATGGCAAAAAAGTAATATGTTGGCATGGTGCTTTTTCAAAAATCTGACCTGAAGGAAAAACGCTTTTAACTCATCTTATAGGCAAAATATGGCCAAACTTTCTGCACCAGCATGTTTTTCCTCATGAAAAAGGTCCCAAAAAGTCACTTTTCAGAATATTTTTGTCATTGTCCAAAATGGCAAAAAAGTCTTTGTTAGCATGTTGTTTTTTCAAGAAATCTGACCTGGGGGAAAAATGCTAATAACTCATTTTGAGATGAATTTTGACCAAACCATCTGCACCAGAATATTTTCCTGCATGAAATAGTCCCAAAAAGTCACTTTTTAGCATATTTTTTTAATGGCCAAAATGGCAAAAAAGTCTTATGTTAGCATGTTGGTTGTTTTTTAAGTCTGACCTCAGGGGAAAAAATGCTCATGAGTCTATTTTCAAGTGAAATATGACCAAACCTTCTGCACCAGCATGTTTTCCTGCATCAAAAAGTCCCAAAAAGTCACTTATTAAATTTTTGTTCTGGGTCCGAAAATGACAAAAAGTCATATGTCAGCATGGTGCTTTTTCAAAAATCTGACCTGAGGGAAAAACGCTTTTAACTCATCTTATAGGTAAAATATGGCCAAACTTTCTGTACCAGCATGTTTTCCTGCATGAAAAAGGTCCCAAAAAGTCACTTGTCAGCATATTTTTGTCATTGTCCAAAATGGCAAAAAAGTCATATGTTAGCATGTTGTTTTTGTCAAGAAATCTGACCTGGGGCAAAAATGCTAATAACTCATTTTGAGATGAATTTTGACCAAACCATTTGCACCAGAATATTTTTCTGCATGAAAAGGTCCCAAAAAGTCACTTTTTAGCATATTTTCTTAACGGACAAAATGGCAAAAAAGTCATATGTTAGCATGCTGTTTTTTCAAAAATCTGACCTCAGGGAAAAATGCTCAAGGTCCATTTTCAAGTGAAATATGACCAAACCTTCTGCACCAGCACGTTTTCCTGCATCAAAAAGTCCCAAAAAGTCACTTATTAAATTTTTTTTCTGGGGTCCGAAAATGGCAAAAAAAGTAAATATGTTGGCATGGTGCTTTTTCAAAAATCTGACCTGAGGGAAAAACGCTTTTAACTCATCTTTAAGGTAAAATATGGCCAAAGTTCTTGCACCAGCATTTTTTCCTGCATGAGAAGTCCCAAAAAGTCACTTTCTAGCATATTTTTGTCATTGTCCAAATTGGCAAAAAAGTCATATGTTAGCATGTTGTTTTTTCAAAAATCTGACCTCAGGGAAAAATGCTCATGAGTCCATTTTCAAGTGAAATATGACCAAACCTTCTGCACCAGCATGTTTTCCTGCATGAAAAGGTCCCCAAAAGTCACTTGTAAGCATATTTTTTTCTGGGCCCAAAATGGCAAAAAAGTCATATGTTAGCTTGTTGTTTTTTGAAAAAGATCTGACCTGGGGGAAAAATGCTAATAACTCATTTTTAGATGAATTATGACCAAACCATCTGGACCAGCATATTTTCCTGCATGAAAAAGGTCCCAAAAAGTCACTTTTTAGCATATTTTTTTCTGGGCCCAAAATGGCAAAAAAGTCATATGTTAGCATGTTGCTTTTTCAAAAATCTGAGCTAAGGGACAAACGCTTTTAACTCATCTTTTAGGCAAAATATGGCCAAGCTTTCTGCACCAGCATGTTTTCCTGCACGAAAAAGGTCCCAAAAAGTCACTTTTTAGCATATTTTTTTCTGGGCCCTAAATGGCAAAAAAGTCATATGTTAAGATGTTGTTTTTTCAAGAAATCTGACCTGGGGATAATATGCTAATAACTCATTTTGAGATGAATTTTGACCAAACCATCTGCACCAAAATATTTTCCTGCATGAAAAAGGTCCCAAAAAGTCACTTTTCAGAATATTTTTGTCATTGTCCAAAATGGCAAAAAAGTCATATGTTAGCATGTTGTTTTTTCAAGAAATCTGACCTGGGGGAAAAATGCTAATAACTCATTTTGAGATGAATTTTGACCAAACCATCTGCACCAGAATATTTTCCTGCATGAAAAGGTCCCAAAAAGTCACTTTTTAGCATATTTTTTTAACGGCCAAAATGGCAAAAAAGTCTTATGTTAGCATGTTGGTTTTTTTAAGTCTGACCTCAGGGGAAAAAATGCTCATGAGTCTATTTTCAAGTGAAATATGACCAAACCTTCTGCACCAGCATGTTTTCCTGCATCAAAAAGTCCCAAAAAGTCACTTATTAAATTTTTGTTCTGGGTCCGAAAATGGCAAAAAAGTAATATGTTGGCATGGTGCTTTTTCAAAAATCTGACCTGAAGGAAAAACGCTTTTAACTCATCTCATAGGTAAAATATGGCCAAACTTTCTGCACCAGCATGTTTTTCCTCATGAAAAAGGTCCCAAAAAGTCACTTTTCAGAATATTTTTGTCATTGTCCAAAATGGCAAAAAAGTCATATGTTAGCATGTTGTTTTTTCAAGAAATCTGACCTGGGGGAAAAATGCTAATAACTCATTTTGAGATGAATTTTGACCAAACCATCTGCACCAGAATATTTTCCTGCATGAAATAGTCCCAAAAAGTCACTTTTTAGCATATTTTTTTAATGGCCAAAATGGCAAAAAAGTCTTATGTTAGCATGTTGGTTGTTTTTAAGTCTGACCTCAGGGGAAAAAATGCTCATGAGTCTATTTTCAAGTGAAATATGACCAAACCTTCTGCACCAGCATGTTTTCCTGCATCAAAAAGTCCCAAAAAGTCACTTATTAAATTTTTGTTCTGGGTCCGAAAATGACAAAAAGTCATATGTCAGCATGGTGCTTTTTCAAAAATCTGACCTGAGGGAAAAACGCTTTTAACTCATCTTATAGGTAAAATATGGCCAAACTTTCTGTACCAGCATGTTTTCCTGCATGAAAAAGGTCCCAAAAAGTCACTTGTCAGCATATTTTTGTCATTGTCCAAAATGGCAAAAAAGTCATATGCTAGCATGTTGTTTTTGTCAAGAAATCTGACCTGGGGCAAAAAATGCTAATAACTCATTTTGAGATGAATTTTGACCAAACCATTTGCACCAGAATATTTTTCTGCATGAAAAGGTCCCAAAAAGTCACTTTTTAGCATATTTTCTTAACGGACAAAATGGCAAAAAAGTCATATGTTAGCATGCTGTTTTTTCAAAAATCTGACCTCAGGGAAAAATGCTCAAGGTCCATTTTCAAGTGAAATATGACCAAACCTTCTGCACCAGCACGTTTTCCTGCATCAAAAAGTCCCAAAAAGTCACTTATTAAATTTTTTTCTGGGTCCGAAAATGGCAAAAAAGTAAATATGTTGGCATGGTGCTTTTTCAAAAATCTGACCTGAGGGAAAAACGCTTTTAACTCATCTTTAAGGTAAAATATGGCCAAAGTTCTTGCACCAGCATTTTTTCCTGCATGAGAAGTCCCAAAAAGTCACTTTCTAGCATATTTTTGTCATTGTCCAAATTGGCAAAAAAGTCATATGTTAGCATGTTGTTTTTTCAAAAATCTGACCTCAGGGAAAAATGCTCATGAGTCCATTTTCAAGTGAAATATGACCAAACCTTCTGCACCAGCATGTTTTCCTGCATGAAAAGGTCCCCAAAAGTCACTTGTAAGCATATTTTTTTCTGGGCCCAAAATGGCAAAAAAGTCATATGTTAGCTTGTTGTTTTTTGAAAAAAATCTGACCTGGGGGAAAAATGCTAATAACTCATTTTTAGATGAATTATGACCAAACCATCTGGACCAGCATATTTTCCTGCATGAAAAAGGTCCCAAAAAGTCACTTTTTAGCATATTTTTTTTCTGGGCCCAAAATGGCAAAAAAGTCATATGTTAGCATGTTGCTTTTTCAAAAATCTGACCTAAGGGACAAACGCTTTTAACTCATCTTTTAGGCAAAATATGGCCAAGCTTTCTGCACCAGCATGTTTTCCTGCACGAAAAAGGTCCCAAAAAGTCACTTTTTAGCATATTTTTTTCTGGGCCCTAAATGGCAAAAAAGTCATATGTTAAGATGTTGTTTTTTCAAGAAATCTGACCTGGGGATAATATGCTAATAACTCATTTTGAGATGAATTTTGACCAAACCATCTGCACCAAAATATTTTCCTGCATGAAAAAGGTCCCAAAAAGTCACTTTTCAGAATATTTTTGTCATTGTCCAAAATGGCAAAAAAGTCTTATGTTAGCATGTTGGTTGTTTTTAAGTCTGACCTCAGGGGAAAAAATGCTCATGAGTCTATTTTCAAGTGAAATATGACCAAACCTTCTGCACCAGCATGTTTTCCTGCATCAAAAAGTCCCAAAAAGTCACTTATTAAATTTTTGTTCTGGGTCCGAAAATGGCAAAAAGTCATATGTCAGCATGGTGCTTTTTCAAAAATCTGACCTGAGGGAAAAACGCTTTTAACTCATCTTATAGGTAAAATATGGCCAAACTTTCTGTACCAGCATGTTTTCCTGCATGAAAAAGGTCCCAAAAAGTCACTTGTCAGCATATTTTTGTCATTGTCCAAAATGGCAAAAAAGTCATTTGTTAGCATGTTGTTTTTTCAAGAAATCTGACCTGGGGCAAAAATGCTAATAACTCATTTTGAGATGAATTTTGACCAAACCATTTGCACCAGAATATTTTCCTGCATGAAAAGGTCCCAAAAAGTCACTTTTTAGCATATTTTCTTAACGGACAAAATGGCAAAAAAGTCATATGTTAGCATGCTGTTTTTTCAAAAATCTGACCTCAGGGAAAAATACTCAAGGTCCATTTTCAAGTGAAATATGACCAAACCTTCTGCACCAGCACGTTTTCCTGCATCAAAAAGTCCAGAAAAGTCACTTATTAAATTTTTTTTCTGGGTCCAAAATGGCAAAAAAGTCATGAAAAATGCTCATGAGTCCATTTTTACGTCAAATTTGAACGAAACATCTGTAGCAGCATGTTTCCTGCCTGAAAAGGCCCCAAAAATTCACGTTTTAGCATATTTCTTTCTGGGTCCAAAATGGCAAAAAAGTCATATGTTAGCATGTTGTTTTTTCAAAAATCTGACCTCAGGTAAAAATGCTCATGAGTCCATTTTCAAGTGAAATATGACCAACCTTCTGCACCAGCATGTTTTCCTGTCTGAAAAGGTTCAAAAAAAGTCACTTTTTAGCATTTTTTTTTCTGCGTCCAAAATGGCAAAAAAAAGTCATATGTTAGCATGATTTTTTAAAATCTGACCTAAGGGAAAATTTCTTTTAACTCATCTCTTAGGCAAAACATGGGCAAACTTTCTGCACCAGCATGTTTTCCTGCATGAAAAATTCACAATAAGTCACTTTTTAGCATAATTTTTTAACAGCCAAAATGGCAAAAAAAAAGTCATATGTTAGCATGTTGTTTTTTAAAAATCTGACCTGAGGGAAAAAATGCTCATTAGTCCATTTTTCAATCAAAAATAACATAAACCTTTTGCACTAGCATGATTTTCTGCATAAAAAGGTCCCAAAAAGTCACTTGTCAGCATATGTTTTTCATTGTCCAAATTGGCAAAAAAGTCATATGTTAGCATGTTGTTTTTTCAAAAATCTGACCTCAGGGAAAAATGCTCATGAGTCCATTTTCAAGTGAAATATGACCAAACCTTCTGCACCAGCATGTTTTCCTGAATCAAAAGGTTCCAAAAAGTAACTTTTAAGCATATTTTTTTTCTGGGTCCAAAATGGCAAAAAAAAGTCATATGTTAGCATGTTGTTTTGTTCAAAAATCTGACCTAAGGGAAAGATTCTTTTAACTCATCTCTTAGGTAAAACATGGGCAAAGTTTTTGCACCAGCATGCTTTCCAGCATGAAAAAGTCCCAAAAAGTCACTTTTTAGCATAATTTTTGAACAGCCAAAATGGCAAAAAGAAAAAGTCATATGTTAGCATGTTGTTTTTTTTTAAATCTGACCTCAGGGAAAAAGGCTCATGAGTCTATTTTCAAGTCAAATTTGAACGAAACATCTGCAGCAGCATGTTTCCTGCTTGATAAGGTCCCAAAAATTCACGTTTTAGCATATCTTTGTCATTGTCCAAAACGGCAAAAAAGTCATGTTAGCATGTTTCTTTTTCAAAAAATCTGACCTAAGGGAAAAACGCTTTTCACTCATCTTTTAGGTAAAATATGGCAAAAGTTTTTGCACCAGTATGTTATCCTGCATGAATAAGGTCCCAAAAAGTCACTTGTCAGCATATTTTTGTCATTGTCCAAAACAGCAAAAAAAGTCATATGTTAGCATGTTGTTTTTTCAAGAAATCTGACCTGGTGGAAAAATGCTATTAACTCATTTTGAGATGAATTTTGACCAAACCATCTGCACCAGAATATTTTACTGCATGAAAAAGGTCCCAAAAAGTCACTTTTTAGCATATTTTTTAATGGCAAAAAAAAAAAAGTCATATGTTAGCATGTTGTTTTGTTCAAAAATCTGACCTGGGGGAAAAATACTTATGAGTCCATTTTCAAGTGAAATATGACCAAACCTTCTGCACCAGCATGTTTTCCTGCATCATAAAGTCCCAGAAAGTCACTTATTAAATTTTTTTTGTGGGCCCAAAATGGCAAAAAAGTCATATGTTAGCATGGTGCTTTTTCAAAAATCTGACCTAAGGGAAGACGCTTTTAACTCATCTTTTTGGTAAAATATGGCCAAAGTTTTTGCACCAGTGTGTTTTCCTGCATGAAAAGGTCCCAAAAAGTCACTTTTTAGCATATTTTTGTCATTGTCCAACATGGCAAATAAGTCATATGTTAGCATGTTGCTTTTTCAAAAATCTGACCTAAGGAAAGCACTTTTAACTCATCTTTTAGGTGAAATATGGCCAAACTTTCGGTACCAGCATGTTTTCCTGCATGAATAAGGTCCCAAAAAGTCACTTGTCAGCATATTTTTGTCATTGTCCAAAATGGCAAAAAAGTCATTTGTTAGCATGTTGTTTTTTCAAGAAATCTGACCTGGGGCAAAAAATGCTAATAACTCATTTTGAGATGAATTTTGACCAAACCATTTGCACCAGAATATTTTCCTGCATGAAAAGGTCCCAAAAAGTCACTTTTTAGCATATTTTCTTAACGGACAAAATGGCAAAAAAAAAAAAAAAGTCATATGTTAGCATGTTGTTTTGTTCAACAATCTGACCTGAGGGAAAAATGCTCATGAGTCCATTTTCAAGTGAAATATGACCAAACCTTCTGCACCAGCATGTTTTCCTGCATGAAAAAGTCCCAAAAAGTCACTTGTTAGCATTTTTTTTTCTGGGTCCAAAGTGGAGAAAAAAAAGTCATATGTTAGCATGTTGTTTTGTTCAAAAATCTGACCTAAAGGAAAAATGCTTTTAACTCATCTTTTAGGTAAAATATGGCCAACCTTCCTGCACCAGCATGCTTTCCTGTATGAAAAGGTCCCAAAAAGTCACTTTTTAGCATATTTTTTTCATTGTCCAAAATGGCAAAGAAGTCATATGTTAGCATGTTGTTTTTTCAAAAATCTGACTTAAGGGAAAAATGCTCATGAGTCCATTTTCAAACAAAAATTACATAAAGCTGTTGCACGAGCATGTTTGTCTACAGAAAAGGTCCCAAAAAGTCACTTGTCAGCATATTTTCTTCTGGCTCCTAAATGGGAAAAAAAGTCATATGTTAGCATTTTTTTTTCTTGGCCCAAAATGGCAAAAAAAAACAAAAAAAAAGTAATATGTAAGCATTATGTTTTTCAAAAATCTGACCTAAGGGAAAAATGCTTTTAACTCATCTCTTAGGTAAAATATGGCCAAACTTTCTGCACCAGCATGTTTTCCTGCATGGAAAGGTCCCAAAAATTCACTTGTTAGCATATTTTCTTCCGGATCCAAAATGGCAAAAAAGTCATACGTTAGCATGTTGTTTTTTTCAAAAATCTGACCTAAGGGAAAAACGCTCATGAGTCCATTTTTAAGTGAAATATGATCAAACCTTCTGCACCAGCACATTTTCCTGCATCAAAAGGTCCCAAAAAGTCACTTTTTAGCATATCCTTTTCTCGATCGAAAATGGCAAAAAAAGTCATATTTTAGCATGTTTTTTTTTTTTTTTTTCAAAAATCTGGCTTGAGGGAAAAATGCTGATCACTTATTTTTAGATGAATTAATACCAAACCATCTGCACCAGCATACTTTCCTGCATGACAAGGTCCCAAAAAAGTCATATGTTAGCATGTTGCTTTTTCAAAAATCTGACCTAAGGGAAGACACTTTTAACTCATCTTTTAGGTTAAAAATGGCCAAACTTTCTGCACCAGCATGATTTCCTGCATGAAAAGGTCCCAAAAAGTCACTTTTTAGCATATTTTTTTCTGGGTCCAAAATGGCTAAAAAAAGTCTTATGTTAGCATGTTGTTTTTTTTTTCTTAAATCTGACCTCAGGGAAAAATGCTCATGAGTCCATTTTTACGTCAAATTTGATCGAAACATCTGCAGCAGCATGTTTCCTGCCTGAAAAGGTCCCAAAAATGAACTTCTTAAAATATTTTTTTCTGGGTCCAAAATGGCAAAAAAGTCATATGTTAGCATGTTGTTTTTTCAAAAATCTGACCTAAGGGAAAAATGCTTTTAACTCGTCTTTTAGGTAAAATATGGCCAAACTTTCTGCACCAGCATGTTTTCTTGTATAAAAAAGTTCCAAAAAGTCACTTTTTAGCATTTTTTTTCTGGGCCCAAAATGGCAAAAAAAAAAAAAAAGTCATATGTTAGCATGTTGTTTTTTCAAAAATCTGACCTAAGGGAAAAATGCTTTTAACTCATCTCTTAGGTCAAATATGGCCAAACCTTCTGCACCAGCATACTTTCCTGCATGAAAAGGTCCCAAAAAGTCACTTTTTTGCATTTTTTTCATTGTCCAAAATGGCAAAAAAGTCATATGTTAGCATGTTGTTTTTTCAAAAATCTGACCTAAGGGAAAAATGCTCATGAGTCCATTTTTCAGTCACGTATGACCAAACCTTTTGCACCAGCATGTTCTTCTGCCTGAAAAGGTTCCAAAATGTCACTTGTCAGCATATATTTTAAACATCTAAAATGGCAAAACAGTCATATGTTAGTATATTGTTTTTTGTTTAAATTTGACCTGAGAGAATAATGTTTATAACTCATTTTTTTGTCAAATATTACCGAACCTTCTGCATCAGCATATCTTCATGCAAGAGAAAGTCCCAAAAAGTCACTTGTCAGCATATTTTTTTCATTGTCCAAAATGGCAAAAAAGTCATATGTAAGCATGTTGTTTTTTCAAAACTCTGACCTGAGGGAAAAATGCGCATTAGTCCATTTTTCAATCAAAAATGACATAAACCTGTTGCACTAGCATGTTTGTGTTCATGAAAAGGTCCGAAAAAGTCACTTGTCAGCATATTTTCTTCTGGATCCAAAATGGCAATAAAGTCATATGTTAGCATGTTGTTTTTTTTCAAAAATCTGACCGAAGGGAAAAACACCTTTAACTCGTCTTTTAAGTAAAATATGGCCAAACCATCTGCACCAGCACATTTTCCTGCATGAAAACGTCCCAAAAAGTCACTTTTTAGCATATTTTTTCTGGATCGAAAATGGCAAAAACGTCATATTTTAGCACGTTGTTTTTTCAAAAATCTGGCTTGAGGGAAAAATGCTGATAACTTATTTTTAGATGAATTATGACCAAGCCATCTGCACCAGCATACTTTCCTGCATGACAAGGTCCAAAAAAGTCACTTGTCAGCATATTTTCTTCTGGATCCAAAATGGCAAAAAAGTCATACGTTAGCATGTTGTTTTTTTTCAAAAATCTGACCTAACGGAAAAATGCTTTTAACTCATCTTTTATGTAAAATATGGCCAAACTTTCTGCACCAGCATGATTTCCTGCATGAAAAGGTCCCAAAAAGTCACTTGTTAGCATTTTTTTTTAATGGCCAAGATGGCAAAAAGTCATATGTTAGCATGTTGTTATTTCAAAAATCTGACCTAAGGACAAATGATTAGAACTCATGTTTTAGGAGAATTCTGACCAAATTGTCTGCACCAGCATGTTTTCCTGCATGAAAAGGTCCCAAAAAGTCACTTGTCAGCATATTCTTTTTCTGGATCCAAAATGGCAAAAAGTCATATGATGGCATGTTGTTTTTTCAAAAATCTGGCTTGAAGGAAAAATGCTGATAACTCATTTTTAGATGAATTATGACCACACCATCTGCACCAGCATATTTTCCTGCATGAAAATGTCCCAAAAAGTCACTTTTTAGCATATCTTTTTCTGGGTCCAAAATGGCAAAAAAAAAGTCATATGTCAGCATGTTGTTTTTTTTCCAAAAATCTGACCTGAGGGAAAAATGCTCGAGTCCATTTTCAAGTGAAATATGACCAAACCTTCTGCACCAGCATGTTTTCCTGCATGAAAAGGTCCCAAAAAGTCACTTTTAGCATTTTTTTTAACATAAAAAATGGTAACAAAGTCACGTTATCCTGTCGTTTTTTTAAAAAAATCCGACCTGAGGGAAAAATGCTTATAACTCAATTTAAAGTCAAATATGACCAACCCTGTGCATCAGCATGTTTTCCTTCATGAAATGTTTCTAAAAAGTCACTTTTTTGCATATTTTTGTCTGGGTCCGAAATAGCAGCAAAGTCATTTGTCAGCTGATTGTTTTAAAACAGAACAAAAGTCATCCCACACAAAGGCAGACACACAAAGAGTCAACAGAGTTGTATCCATGATTTTATTCTGAAGATATACATTTTATTCAAAAATAAATTACCAGAGATATCTTTAAAAGGCAGACAGACATCGTCTCCAACCCGCTCATCATAATTAGAGGAAGTTCCTATGACAAACTGAGTATTCACATCACATGATTTTATAATCGTCTGTCCTCCTGAGAGAGGCAAAACTAGTGTAAACCCTACAGCAGCAACTTATCGCAAACAGTTACGCTGAGCAAATGAAGAAAAAGAACAGCCTTTGTCAACCGACTCACTATAAAACGAATACAAAGTTTATTTAAATACTTAATCCAACATACATGCCCGATTTGTTGTCATGTGTTAACACAAAAAGAGACTGTTAACACAAGAAACTGTACAAAGAGAAATGACGTGTTGAGGTGAGAAAGATTATGGATGGAATCAAAACAAACAGACTGGCATGAAGCAGTCAGTAAACGCATCGTCTTCTGCTGAAGAGAAAACAGCAATTTGGATTTATGAAAGTCGAGAGAAGCCAGGAGACTGAATGGTTAAATGCCATAAACTAAAACTTCAACAGTTAAAAAGATACGCTTCAATACACTCCCTTGTCAGGCATTGGCTAACAACATTTTGACTCTTCATGTCTGCAGCCTTATCATGAAACTAGTGCAGTAAAGCAGAAAGACAAGAAACTGGAGTTTAACTGCTAGCCTGGTGTTAAAAAGGTACAAATTCTGTGCAGTAGAACCCTGAAAAGCTCATAAGAACCCTTTTTACACATGCAACCCTGATCTTTTTTAAAAATCTGGGTAATTATACAGAATACTTTCTGATTTGTAGTTTTTAAATGCTGCCTGTCAGGTAATAAAGAGGTAAAGATACTGAGGGCTAGAAGGGGAACTTAACGGTTTTGTGAAAAATGTTGCTGTTTGCATTTACACTTACACATGCAGCTTATCTGGATAAATTCAAGAAAATTTCTGGTTTCTAAAGTGAGAAAGGATTTCAGTGTGCACGTTTGCATAATATGTGCAGAGAAATGGTTTTGTTAGCAAAAGAGATGGTTTAAAACATCAAAATGTGTCGGAATTTGAGCTTTAAAGTCAAAGAATGAGGATGATTTTTTACACCTGAACGACTGTTAAACTCCAGGATGTTATCTTTACACTCAGCTAACTTCTCGCTGAACAGTTTCAACCTCGTCTTTCAGCGTTCCACAAGAAATGATCTTCAGAAACATGAACCTTGTCCTCGACCGTAAAGAACATGCCCTTAAACACCGCAAAAGCTAGAGGCTCCTAAAGAGCAGATAGCAGAGCACGAACCGCTCTGATGAAAGGCAGCAGAAGAGAGAATCTCAACATGAGAATGAAGGCGCCGCTCTAAAAGCTGTTCGAGCGCTTGATGCGATAACGGTGTGACACCACGACGAGGGTCACACTGGAGGGTCTGCTACAAGACGCTAAAGGCTGGATCACTTTGTAAAAGCAAGTCAGATCTACATTAAAAACAAACACTAGCTGAGAGGCCCGTGTGAAACGGTTTCAAAGGGAAGAGGCGTTTTCTGAGTCAGTTTTTTGTGCTTGTAGAAACCAAACAGGAAAAGAACCAAACACTGCCGGAGGAGGGCTGGGCAGTCAAAAGAGAAAAGCGGAGGTGGAAGACATTTAGCATTTTGTACCTTGAAAACAACTGAGTGATGTAAATAGTCAAAATGTCCAAAAAGTTGAAATGCACAACTGTGAGAAAAAGTTAAAATGCCACAAAAAAATTGCAGGGCAAAAAAGTAAAAAAACGACATTAAAACAGGAAACAGTTAACATCAAAAAATTAAAATAAGGGCTGAACAATATTGCAAAAAGGGGACATGGCTATATTTTGACCGTTTGTGATAAACTGTAGACTTGGCATTTGTGATGTTAAAAGGAACACTTTAAAATGCAATTTCTATTTCTTGTAACAAAAGCACACATTTTAACTCTTATATGAGAACCTTTTATTCTGGTTTAAGCCAAAATTACTAATATACTTTAATCCTCTCCTTTTGTCCTGCAGCATGTGTAGCACTCTCTGTGGAGGCACACAAATACGCAGCAGAGGAGGAAAAGACAAGAGTGAGAAAAAGTGGGACATAATGTTTCGTAAGGAGTGAAACTAAAATTTAACTTGTTGCTTTAACATCAGCAGCCATTTCTGACAGTATTTGAACTTCATTTAATCAACATAACAGTAACTTAATAATCAAATGACTGCTCACAGAGGCGGCTCAGCACCTACGGCTGTAGCTGAGGCACGTTTGTGCCATTGATGGTATGTATATTCAATCAGATTATTAACAAGCAGCAGTATGAGGTATTGCTGACAGCAGGAAGATGCTCACTGAAGATCATCTCTGCTTCTTTTAGTGTCTGCCTCTAGTGTGTTGGTGTGTCTGTGATTGGAGCAGCAATAGCAGCCTGAGCATGCATACAAGGCACACACTCGGCACGCACAGTTATCTGTTCTGGGACAACCGAGGCTGATATTAGAGAAACTTTAAGTCATAACATAAGAGTTGGTGGTTTAAGTCTCTGTCAACCAGCAAAGGAGCGGCATGACATGTTTTAGGTTCCTGTCATTAGCTGTCCTGCGATGTGATTACTGTGCATATTACAATCACAGTGAAAAATGATATACTGTTCAGCCCAAGTTGAAATGTCAAGAAAAAGTTGAAATGACCAACTAAAAGTAAAAAGGTGAAAAAAAGTCTAAATAACAAGTCAGAGTCATTTATGGTGGTTCTGATATGAAAAGGTCAAAATAATGAGAAAAAGTCAAAACAATGAGAAAACAGTCAAGAAAAAGTAAAACTGTTGAAAAATGAACTGAAATATGAGGAATAAAGTTGAAATACAGTTAAGATATTCATCTAAGCATTTACTTTATCCTCTGAACTGCAGTTCAACTTTTCACTGAATTTTAAATTTCATTATCATCCTCTGCAGTTCTGCGTTGTTCTCAACATTTACACTTGAGTTGTTTTAACTTTTTTCTTGTGTACATTTTAAAAAGTCTTCTTCCTCTCATTTCTCTTTTTTAGCCTGACCCTGGTTATTCTCCGCAAAAATGTTTGTCCTTTCAGACAAAACAAACGCACATAAATCAGATTTTAGTTTGCATTCATTGTTATTACAGCTGCTCACAGCCGTGTCAGTTTTCCCTGAATTACAGCTCAATCCTAAAGTGACGCAGCAAACATGAGGGCATGTCTACAGAACGCTCTACAGCACATCATGGGTCTATCACAGCATGGCACACTGCAGGAGGTCAATGTCTTTCAGTTCCTGTTATGGCTTCTCTGCCTGCTCCTCTTATGAACATGTCGTTTCGGCTCCGAGGCACTAGGGGGCGATGAAGAGCCGGGACAGAGGGCAAGCCAACAGGTCTTTTCCAGCAAATAAAGTGGGGAAGGTGATGCGAGGGCCGAGTCTGGGAGGAGGGGGTAAGCTTTGGTGTTGAACGAGTTCCACAGATGAAAGATTGAAGACAGAGCGAGGGGGTGGAGGAAGATGAACAGACGAGGGAGATGAAGAACAGGAGCGTCAGTGAGTCTTTAACTTGGTGTGCTGCGAGCTTGGTTCTGGCAGGCTCGCTTTGATGGAGTTTACCACCGTTTGTCTGACGTTGTCTTCCATATAATGTTCGCTTAATGGCTTCAACACCTGCAGGAGACAAAGAGAGGACGTGGAAAGGTCATGATTATGTACTGAAACATGGGACAAAGAAACTGAAAGAAAGAAGGGTAGGGGAGAGAATAGCTTCTGATAAAATAAAGAACAAAAACCTGAAGTCATCTTCACCATGCAGTCCACAGAAACACATCTTAAGCTTCTCAAACACAGAAAACATCAACAGAACACAGAAAATCAGAAAATCAAAGATTGTTAAAAACCGTTTAGGCAGGCTCCTGGTCTACGAAATTCTGACCTGCCCGTGTTCAGAATCATGAGGATAGAGCAGTAAAAGTGAAAGAATCGAGCCCCATCTGATGGACACTAAGAAAGAAGCCAGCTAACTGCAGAGGAATCTACGTGAGAGGGAAGTTTTGATGTCTGTCATTTAAACTGTGGTCCAGCTGCAGCAGCTAGTTACTCCTCTTGTAGTTGTTGTTGAGAGGAGTCAGAACTCCGAGGCCGAGCGTTGCTCCTGATGGGAGTGAGGGGAGGAGAGAGACGGGCCACGCCAGGCAGCTCCTGACAGGCTCCGAGAATTTGGAAAAGACCTGAGAGACAGCGAGGGAGGAATAGGAAAGTTAAACACAGAACAAAACAGGAAGACAAGAGGGATTTCCATCTGAATGTATGGCAGAACTGAGCCAACCTTTTAGACATTCTGTGGCAGGATATGCATTTTTACTTCCAATTAAGTTGTTTTGTTATGTCCAGAGTTTGTTAACAAGTCTAGAACAGATTTTGATTCAAGTTTACATGACTGTTGGTCACGGCACAAGGAAGAAGTGATCTGGTTTTGGTGGTGATCCAAACACAGATGCTGATCCAGGAATTTTCTAAATGATTTTGTTAACATTGCAAGATGGAGCAGCTTCCACATTTTTTACAATAACTTGTCCAACAATGTTGGGAATGCCTTGGTGGTTTCTTGCTCTGAGCACTTTTAATTAGGCATTTTTCCATCCAACACTGTTGTGTGAGTCCAACAATGGAGACATGCCTGTAAGTATGGGGATTCATGAAGGTCACAGTCACCCTCATACAGCCTGTGCTCTCTACTGTTATCCTCCAGTGATGTGTGGCATATCAGCAAATATTTTTACACAAATGAATGGATACGAAAAGGGAGCGTCTCCAGCAAAAATGTTTGTGACATTTGTTTTGTTTTTAAAATTTGCAATGTTTCTGTTCTGGTATTTTATGAACAAATTGAAAATTAGCTCAAAAACTGATGGATGGAAACCCCACTGAGGACAGAACAGGCGGGAACAAGATGAGAAAAATTTATCCATGTAATTTGGAGCAAAAGTAGACAGGTAAAGTAAAAGAAAGGTATAAAATAAAGACACAATACAGAGTTAAGTGCATTAAACCAGGCAAATAGAAAGGGTACTCAGTAAAGTAAAGCAGGGGAAGAAAGTAGGAGAACAGAAATATGGCAGGATGTTGAGAACAGCAGGCTGAAGATCAGAAAAGTGACACCTCTCACCTCTCTGACCGTCCTCTGTAGTGCACAAGGAAGGAGGGAGGAAGAGCAACACAATCAGAGGAAGGAAGGGAAAGTCAGAGGAGACATAAGGTCAGCATTCACAGAAAAACATATATATTTAAGAAACATAAACATGTGATCTCTTATTTGTTCTCCTGGGTTCACAGTGCAGGTCAACAACTGATAAAGGAAATTAAACAAAAGTTAAATGTTAAGGCAGAGCTGAAGGTGAAGTGTCTTGTCCATAGTTCTTGAAATGAATGAAGGGATGTGGGGACATAAAAAACAAACAGATTTAAAGTGGACAGGAAAATACAATCAGCAAAAGGAAGTATGTGGATGTGGAATAACTGGAAACAATAAGGCAACAGAAAAAAATTAGAGAATACATTAAATTTAAGAAAAAAAAAACAAATCATGAGACTATTTTTATACAGTATAACATGTTTCTCTGAAGATAAACTCACAAATAAAGCCTTATATTGTTGGATGCTCACACGTCAGATCATTTTAATATCTACAGTGTAGGGCTGCATAGTTTTGGCTAAAGTGATTTTGAAGATCTAAATAGAGATGCTGATTATTCATCACAACTATCTATTGATGTTCAGAGAGTTCTTAATTATCTTCCATTTATTTCATTAGTATATCATGCAAGTCTTCAGTGCCAGGGCTCGAAGGAGAAAAATCTGCTCTGACGTTTGCCAAAGAAAAAAAAAAACTTCTGACTTATAAAATTTTAAAATTCAGTTAGCTGGGACATGAGTTATATTATTTGGACAACTGCATAACTGCTGATAATGTTTGTCAACACAGCAGTATGTAGGCAAAGTAGTCTGGCTACAACAAGCCTCGAATCAGGTTATGTCCCCCTGATCGTTCAGAGTCAAGGTGCCTCTTTTGATAGAAAGCAGATCAATATCAGGTAATATATGCGGGAAAAAATATTGACCTGCTGATCAAGATTAATGCTTACTTAATTAATGTCTGGATTCACTGATACAATCACCTGTGGTGTAACTATTCTCACCATCAGGGTGTGAACAAATCCCCCGCTCACTTGTCTGCTGCTCCTCCGGCTCTGTCGTTCTCTTAAAAAGAAGTTTTAAGGAATCCCAAAAAATTTGTTTTTAGCCCTTTTAGTCAAAAATATTAAGAATTGAAGTCTGTGCTGAAATTTGAGCTGAGATCAACAGAACAAAAGCAACAGTAAGCAAGCCACAAAGTACTAGGACACATATGCATGTTGTGCTTGTGATGCATTTAAGTCCAGTCTGTAAAATTATCACGTGTTTATGGTGGTTCGTTAAAACTAGTATTTGATGAGGTACAGGAAGTATCGATGTGTTCAAATGTAATTTCAGGGGTTAGAAATTTGGACTTTGGTTCAAACCTTGAATAAATAATGATGAGTAGAGGTAAAATTTGTTTGTTTACTTACCAATAGGAAATAATAAAATCACTTAGATTATATTAATAATAGCTAACGTTCTTAAATAAATAGCCTGTGTGTAGCCTGTAGGACAGATTTTTTTTTTCCTGTCTGTGAACATTTTTGTATATTCACATAAATAAACACAAGAACTAAATCAATCATAAAATTGTGCAATTTGTCAAACTGTTAAGACACTTGTTACACTGCTACATAAGAGTTTTTGTACCTCTCTGTTGAGACCTTAAACATTTATATTATTAACAAAACCTAAAACATGATCGGTTTAGCTATCAGCAGCTCTCTAACAGGTGGTCAGTGTCAACCAAAAAAGCCTAAAAGGGGCATACCTGGTTTAGGAGGTCAAATATTTGTAAAAATCATGCATTAAATCATCTCCTGTGTTGCCAGCTTTACTCAGACTTCAGGTACCCCCCCCGGTCCCCGTCCCCCGCCTTCATGTGTTTACTACCCACCTGTTCCCAGAGTGTTTCAGCCACCTGGTCTATCATCGTCCCCACCTCCCGAAACTCTCCTGAATACTTCACGTATGCCCAAGCGCAGAGGGACAGCAGCGCCACACCCATCACAAAGTTAGCCAGCGCTGCAAATGTGCTCAGACCGATGAAGCCTGTCACCCCTGAGACAATGTAGGTGACAAACATGACTGCGAAAAGTGTAGCAGGTGTGCGTGCTGCATAGAAGATGTTTTTGCCATCATTGTGTTTGGAGAAGTTGGCGTAGGCCTCATCCAGCTCCGCCTCCAGCTGGTTCTGATAGCGCTGGCAGAACTCTTCGCCGCCCATTTTCTTTACTGAGCGGAAGTAACTTACAGAGTGCTGACGGTATTCCCCGTGGCAACGCTCAAGGTCAGCTGGGGCAATGTATGGCTTATCCCCACCACAGACCTGCAACAGAGAGGTAATATTTTAGAGACAAGGAAGATGGTTCAGAAATGTGCCTCATTATGCTGCTTTGACATGATATACAACATGATGTAACATTCAGGACTTTTTGAGGATACTGGAAAACAGTTTTAAGGCTTTTGGAGAGTGACATTCAAGCATTTTACAGGCACCAAAGATACCTTAATGAAATATTTCAAGACTATAGCAGCTTTTATCATGCATGTAATTTTCTACCTTTGCAGAATCATCAGTTCAAGCTAGTGTGTGGGCTTCAACCAATTCTGTCAAGCCCGGTGGACATGGTAAGTGGTGTTTGTTTCCAAAGCTAATATGTAATCACACTGTCTTTTACAAACCAGATAAATCCTTAAAATCATACTTGCAGTAGAAACTGGGGAAAGAAAGTCTGTTCCTGCTGCTAACCATTTATGAGACACCTGGTCCTGCAGCAGCAGTTTACAGCACTGATTTTCTTCTTTGCTTTAAAGCTCATTACGAGGCTTCTGCGCAGTGTTTGGCCCTTTTTCATAAGACAAAAAATACAAAAGTTTTAAAACACCTAAAATGTAAAATACAGGAAAACTTCCTGCTATAAGGTCCAAATGTAAACAAGCAAGTCAGGGAATTTACTGGGTGGGTTACCTAGACATTTTCAATGAAATTTCAGGGTTGGTTGTGTGAAAACGGCTTTTTATTATTTGGGTCTGCAGGTTTTGTTTTCCAATTTAAGCATAATATAAGTATAATGGTATAATTAGTATACTTATAGTATAATTAGGCCGATGTTGATGACAGTGTATGCAAAAATTATGAAAGTTTCATTTTATTTCAAATAATGAAGATAGTCTCAAAAAAACCTAACTAAGCATGTCTATTTTCTCTTGAAAATATAAAAGGTGAGAATTAAGCTAATTTCAGATTTTTAAGT
This sequence comes from Cetoscarus ocellatus, assembly GCA_037902135.1. Classification (NCBI taxonomy): domain Eukaryota; kingdom Metazoa; phylum Chordata; class Actinopteri; order Labriformes; family Labridae; genus Cetoscarus; species Cetoscarus ocellatus. Next base: position 122,053 of record JBAMNC010000032.1, on the reverse strand, counting down.
CTTTTTTTAACCAATGTTATACAATCACACATTTTTTCATTAGCTGCTGGCTTTTAATTTTATGAAAGGAGACCATGACTGTATCCTGCTTTCCAACAGTGCCACCTAGTGGTCTAAAGCAGCCTCTGTGTTGCTGAAATGATTTTTGATAACTATGAAATAAAAACATGTCTTCACCTGCTCCATGCTCTTGCTGTACTTGTCTTTGGCTCCTGCCACAGCAGTCAGGTTGTTGGCTTCTGCAGTTGCCTAGAAAGAGGTGGACACGACGGGACTTAAAATAACATAACTATAGAAAGAACATTTGATAACAAAAACAAAATTCATCCTTTCATTTTTTAGACAAAACTAACCTGCAGCATGGACTTTGGGTGAGGCAGCTCCTCCCCTTGGTAGATCTTGATGTAAGCCTGCAGATTGGTCACAGTATAAAAACACATTTGTATGTTTTGTGAACAATATTCTATTAGCAGAGAAACCCAAACATTCCAGCGTTATTAAACTTCTATAGACTAATCTGGAGTAGACGTCACGTTATTTAACAGCAATCACATACTGGTGGGGAAAAAACAAGACCAATTTATGGGGACAAACTGTAGGACGTCAGAGACGGAACAAAAAATATAAAAAGTGCTGTTGCAAAAGACATTGCTTAAGCAAAACACTTTACAATTAGTGTAGGAAACAGGAATATTTTGTGATATACATCATGAAATGGTTACTTATCCAGCCAAAAAGGCCAGTTCACTGTCAGCTGATGGTTTTTCTGGCCCATACTTTTCCACGTCGTAAAACTGTGTGTTAGGTTCTTACTGCTGCTAGATATGATGTTTTAATGAGCGATTGTGTAAGCTGGTGACTTACAGCTGAATGTGTCGGTTGTTGAAAGCATCAAGTTTCATAGCTAATGTCTCTTTGTCTTATTGTCATTGAAGCTAAATCTGTTGTGCACTGTGACCTTTTCATTATAAGGATATTTAAGGTTTTAAACATTACGTATGATGATGACAACAGGTACGAACCCCTTCAGGTCACAAGTTTATAGGGTCACATGTTAAAGCTTAACACTCAGCATTAAATCTAATAAATCTAAATACTGAGGTTTTCTGTTAAGACTGCAATATACTAAACTGTATGTGCCAACAGCTCTGTGCACTTTGAGATTCTTTCAGGTATGCACACAAGTTTTTTTTTTGTTTTTTTTTTAACAAACTAATATGTGCATCCGCTGCAGCTTTGTCTGTTTCATTCCACCTACTAAACAACAGGGGACCAACTTTTAAAGACAACTTGTCTTCTGCTGAAAAAATACTAATGTAACTGAAGAAAACATCCAGATGGTTCCGAACGAGATGTGAAATGATGACGAGCTTCTGCTGGATACCCTTCTGCCTCCAGTTAGACTCCACCACATATATGTCACCAAGCATGAACTAGTCAATATTAAAAGTTTTCTATCATTCATTTCGAACCTGTGAATCTAAGACATAAATGAAATAGTGCAGGACCTTGAAGTACTCCAGCAGATCTCTGCAGGTCACTTTGTTTCCTCCAATCTCCTTCTCCACTAGTCGCTCTGGAGCCAGCAGCAGCGGCACCAGCCTGGCCAAATACTTTTTAAAATCACCATCAATGTCTGAAACACACAAAAACACTTCGATTCACCTCTGAGCGACGACAACTTACACCAACCAGCTATAGCTAGCAGTCTCCAGCATTTTTATTACACAGTATATCTTCTTTCTCACCTCTCAGCCTGCCGTCAAAGTACGGGTTAGTGGCCACCTTGAGGCCGGGGTGCGGCAGCAGGAAGCAGTTAATGTTGGAGAAGCAGGAGTGAATGTGCTTCCTCACGTTCTGCAGCTCCTCATGTTGGTTTTGTTTCACCTGTGTCAGCAGAAAATAACATATTCTGTGCTTGTCTTGACAGTGCCTGATGTGTAATTTTTAAATGTTTAACATGCTGGGTACATCTGCTCTCACACGACCAAAAAGAGTAATGATTTGTTCAACAGGCAGAACAAGTGTGTTAACCAGCTGTAAAGTTAAGTTTCAACTCAGTTTGAGAAAATGTTTCTCACCTGAAGACGTTTTTCCAGGAAGATGTTCCCTCCTTGCAGTCCGTAGTTGTGTTCATATGGATAACTCCAGTCTCTGATCAGGAACATCAAGGACTGAAACACACCGCCACAGCGACACAGTGAGACATGTAAGAGAGCAAGCACATCCAGAAAACAGAATAACTGGGTTCTACATGCAAAATCAGAAGCAAAATGAGAAAAAAAGATCTGTCAACCAATGGTTGTTCCATATTTAATTAAATGAGGAATATCAACACAGAGGGGACCTTTCGGCTCCTTGCTCCTCATCAGATGAAGGTTTGGACCTAAAATGTCACTTCTGTGGTCATACGCTACATTAAATTGACTCTAGAGAGGTCTGTGGTGTGTTGACCTTCTATTTATATTTTTACATGTAATAACAGACATGGGTAATATAGTAATCGACGTCCATTTGTTTCTCCTTTTTCCAACATGAAATCACACATCAAAACATTACAGGTTGGAAAACCATATTAAACTAAATATTTCGGGTTTGAGCTAATCTGGATATTATTATTTTATTCCACCAATTTTCAAATGAAATGCTCTCATTTAGGTCTTTTAATAGCAGAAAATAAAACTGGTTCAGAAAACATAAAGATTTAGTATTTGTCAGTTAAGCTTCCCAAACCGATTCTTTGATGCTTTCAACAGTTCTTTTAGATAAACACAACCAATATTTTTCACAACAGAATGATAAAGTACAGAAGCTTCTATTTCATCAGATGAGTAAATGAAGGAGGAATGAACCCATAAAGATGTTTTAATAAATACTTACAAACTGACTGTTGTCTTTGTATTTGTACAATTTAGAGAGTGAGTAGGAGTTGCACTGTTGATAACTGGAAACTACATACAGGGTGCCTAGGGTTTTTTGCACTGATATTGAAACAAGTATCGATAATGGTTGGTTTTAATAGGTATAATATCCAAGTTGAAGATCCTGGGATTACAACAAGCCTATAACCCTGAGTGCATGTTTGACTCCTTTAGTTATCTATTTGAGGATTTGGATTTGAGCTGTGTTGGTGTATGATGTCTGTGGGTAGTAAACAAAGGAATAAAAAGTGAATGTTTCAGAGTTATTTTCTTTGTTGTCAGCAGGAGCAGAAGTCAACACCTGGAAAGGTTTCTGGTAGATCTCTTCCATCGCCAGCCGTCCATACTCTGTGAAAAGCTGCATTTGCAGAAAATAATATGGAAATAAATTAAGGTCAGAAGGCAAAAGTTTCCAAAAACACATTAGTGCTTTGAGAGAGAAGCTAGGACACAAACCTGCAGATGCTGAAGATCATCCTCCTGAATGTTCTGAGACAGATTGTACACCTGGGGACAAGTTAAAAAGTAACTCACAACATGAGACTTAAAAGTTGGTATTTTTCAAGGGCAACAAATGAGTTTACCTTTATTTCTCACCTGCACAGAGCTGGTCATTGTGCTGAGGGCAAACACGGTGGCACAGTCCTTTATGGTGGACTGACTGTCAAATGCTCCCTGAGTGTCAACAAGGAGTACAGCCACCTGAAAGAACAAACAAATTTTCAAAGGGTGTAACATGCTGCCAAAATCATATGTTTAAACTGCTTAACAAATGATTTAATTTGTACTATTCAGATAAGGTCATGACATCTGAAGACCTCCAGATGGGGGAAATTTTGGAAAAAAACCCCAAAAAAACACAGGATAGTTTTTAGTCCTGAAAGTAGTTACACCTATGCACTATGTTTTAAATACCAGAAAATTTAAGCCACACATTGAGTTAAAGTCTTAAGCACAGAGGAGCAGGGGTCTGACAACACCTGTATATGCAGACACCACTTTGTGAAAAGTAAGGCCATAAGTCTTTAACTACTGAACCTTGTAGGAGCTGTGCTTTGCAGCAAGATACTTAGAATTTAAAGAAGCACAAAAACATAAAAAAGAAAGAAAAACAGAGATCCTGAAACACTGTACTTAACAAAGCAAAAAACAAAAACACTAATTTTATACTGATATTGATCCCAGGATGTTGACCACAAACAGAAAAGAGTAGTAATAAATAAAAATATTTCTATTTTTATTTATTTTATTTTAAATTTATATTTTCTGTTTATATCTATCATTTTTATAGGTCTTTCTATCTACTTTTGAACTGCTATTGGAATTTCCTAATTTCCCTGAGGGAGTTTCCCAAAGGGATTAATAAAGATTTATCTAATCTAATCTAAGTCTCAAGACACTCTGTGTTTTCATTTGGTTTCACATGTTGCGGTAGGTCTGCAGTAATCAGTAATTGATTACCTTCACATTCAGCTTATCAGTCAAACCATGGAGGGTAAAGTGTAGGGATCACACATTACGTGTCTAGAACTTTCTGATGGAGCCTGCTGTGAGCAGCAGCTTTAGTTTTATCAATCAATAAATCAATAGTTTTTTTTCATCCAGCTGATCCCAAACTAGAGCTTTTCACATACTGCGCCCCATCTGACTTTCACAACTCTGGATCGCAGGATTGTAAGCATACCTTGCTGCCATCAGGCTTGTCGACCACAAACACTTCACTCCAGATCTGAATTCCTGTGGTCTCCCTCTCGCAGCCTCCTCTCCAGGTGAAGCCTGTCAGTGGCTCATCATCGCCTCCTATCCACGACTCACCCTGCAGCAAAGAAGGAAAAAGATGGAATGAAAATGTGAGAAGGGAAGAAGTTCACCATGAGTGGTCATATGAGGTTTACAGCATAAAGCAAAGAGGTTACCTACAATAAGTTTGAGAAATTACTTTTAAAAATGAAAGTGGGGGCAGTGAAAAAAGGATAAGGAACTTGGAGGCAAGATAGACTCTGTTTTATTAGTAGCTGTCTTAATTTTCGGTGATAGTTTGGGATATATGTTTGGGTTGTCTGATTAATATATGGTTTTTCTGTGATAATATTTCCAGAAGCTGTTTTAATGGAACATGTTCTACATGCACTTATTTTTTCCTTTTTGTTTTAGTTTTTATTTTTAATTAACTACCTCGAAAATGCAGATGGCATAACAAATATTTTAAGATATCAAAAACAAAAAGGATAGTAAAAAAAAAAAAACATTTAAATGAACAGACAGTATGTTACATATTCATCAAGCCAGTTAGATGGAGGATGATTTGATTTACCATAAACATCATTTAAAGAGCCCTATTATCCTTATTGAGTTTCATATGCCCTTTAGTGTGTTTAACATTTCTTTTCCACATGACAGAGCACTTCTATGGACAAGACAAAAAGTCTGCGGCATGCAGACTTGTCATCCCCATCACAGACTTAAGTCCTTGATAAGCCATAGTTCAGGATTTGGTGCATCAGTCTTAATCAATTTGTTAGTGGTGGCCTTAGTTGCAGCTGCTTGTCAGTATTAGTCTGCTGCATGCACAGATACTTCCAAATGTTCCAGAAATACATTAAAACATAATTAAGGAATATCATAATTCAAGACTATGGAGACAGTAAATTTAAAACCATGCCAGAGTTTTTTATCTCAGTGCATCCCCAGAAAACAAAATGTGTGTGTGGTTTTGCTTTGTGTTCGCAAAGTCTGCAGTGTGTTTGTTTGACATTCATGGGTTTATTTTTAATCTAGGGTGTAACAAAGTGAACAACAACCTATTCTTTATTCTAATAGAAAAAATCAATTGATTTAATTTATAAACAGTTTTCAGCCATCAGGCCACATTTTGCCAAGCTTTGTACACCCTGCCATCCGTCAGAGTGAGGTTGACATAAAGTTTGTTATCAGGGATGATCATTAGACTTTGGTCAAAGTCAGCACTCTTGACTTTTTTCTTGTTTGCTGATGCAGAATAAACCAACTCAAGGCTGCTGTGATCACAATCCAGAGGTTTTAAACCATCATCATCTTTAGCTTCACCTATTTAAAGCACAAATACACAAGTGTGAAACATCTTAAAGTGCACATCATTTAATGACAACTTACGGCTCTTTCCCATAGCAGTTTAGACAGAACTCCACATCAAAACACCGAATAGGACGTAAAACCTGCTTACTAGGGGTGTAAATCACCAGTTTCATGACGACACGATACAATATCAATTCTTTGGACAACGACACGATATTTGCCGATATCAGAAAGCCTGCCACAATTCGATTTCGATTTGATTGGATTCAGGGCCTTCGATCAATTTAAGACAATATTATGTACTCATTGAACACAGTCAGCTACATTTCACCTAAAGCAAGAAAGAAATACACAGCAATTTTGATGTTTCGACGCTTTTATAACTGAAATGTGAAACAATGTGCTGACCTTTGGGTATGATAGTTTATTGAGGATTATAACCATCTGTATGATCTAACTGTGTTTTAAAATTAAAATTGGGTTAATTAGTAGTCAGGTGCTTTTTTTGCCCCCATAATTACCTAATGGGTGTTATTGTTACATTGTGATGTTAGTATATTATATCAAGTAATGATGCAAAACAATAATACAAATTACTGAATAATTATTTTATTTCTATTAATTATTGACGTCCAACATTTGACCATGCTCTATCAAACTAAAAATATTCAATTTTGATTTTAATTAAATTGAAACATTTCTCATGTTCTAAGTAGAACTATTAACTTAAGTAACTCAACATCAATGATTTTGTTTTACTGTGATGCCTGGTGACCACAGTTTGTATGTCAATTTGATTAGACTTTGCTTCACTGTTTAATGGTAGATGTGTAGGAAGAATAAGAATAAACTCTCGTTGGTTTCCTTTCATACTATAAGTAATTTCATTAATCAGTGCACTACAAAATCAAATGATGAGATAACTTACTGTACTCATGTCATTAGGCACTCCCATTGTGTGCGTGCAGTATGCATCCTCTGCTGTCAGATCGACCGTATCTTACCCGGATACAGCAGTGCTATTTACTGATTGGCTGATACGTCAAGCTCTCGTTTAGCTCTATGATGCTCAGAGCGTCTTGCTACACGTTCCAAAGCAGATACAGCGGTGTTACTCAGTGGGCGTTACACAATACATTTTAAAGCGGGAGAAATAACAGCCCAGTACAAGAAACTGTTAGTCCCTACTCATAAGAAGGAATGTATCATTAAGAGCAGGCTCTTTTTGAGGCACATGGGAGTGCTACCATCTCAGCAACAAGTAACTGAAATGACTTATCAGCGCCCTTGCGTTGTTAGTGTCTTTAGGAGAAATATTAAAAAAAGAATTGTATAAACAACATGACTTATTTGATTTGCAATGAGATGGCTTGATTGCTAACTTGTCTCGGTTAACCTTACAGAAAGTAAGAGGAGTCTCAGTTCTTCATGTGAGTAAAATTCAGTCACTACCTATTAAGGGTGGGTCACGAGTTTTGAATATAACAACAGTAATTCAGGACAATTATCATACCTTAGAACAACATGTTTTGTGTTATTTTTTTTGATGATCTCCATTTAATTACAGGAGAAAAAGAAACAGTGTCAGGTGGTGTTTAGTCGCCTCCTGCACACAGCTTTCGAGAGAAAGTCTTGCAGTACTAATGTGATCATTTGTAGTGGCTTTTTGTTGAATAAAAGAAATATTTAAAAAAATTCTTTGGAAATTAAGGCAAATTGTGTGTAGACAAGGCTTCATAGCACTGAGGCGCACTGAACATATTCCATCTTTATGTCTTTAGCCACCTGTTAATTCCCTTAGTGTTTTAGGTGGTCTTTTTTTCTTATTGCTGTAAAACACTTTAAATTGCTTTGTGAATGAATGGTGTTCTAGACATTGCCTTGCCTTAACATGACATATCTTTGTTTGAAAAGCCCACTAGTACAACCTATCCGTGGTCTCCGTAGCTTATTTGTTACCCAGGAATGATACAGAGAGTGGGTTTTTCTGTGCAACACTGACTGAAATACATTTCCCACCAGTAACTGCTTCCTACAAGATTTCAATTTTTGGACTGAAACTGTATCGCTGCCGCAGAGCTCCTGGGAAAGACTAAAGCTGCCTGAATATGGCAAAAATCATAATCACAATTATAACAGATATTGAGATCATGATTATAAAACATGATTACACAAGGATTTTTAGACATGCAGCACATGCGATCATTGAACGTTTATGTTTTTGACAAAATCATTTTAAACACTAAAGAACAGGTCATACATACAAATGTGTGTGTAAAAACACAAATACATCAAAATGTTGATGCATTTAGAATCAGACACTAAATACATCTTAGAATTAGAAGTTGATGTACTTTAATTTTAATTAAAATGTTTTTAATTAAAATTAAAGCTTGATTAATAGCCTAAAACCTGCAAAGATTTTCTGTTTATCCTCACAGTGAGCTGTTCTTCAAAACCCCTTCATCAATAAATATTTGCTGTGATCAGACATCAAACGACAGGGGGAAGGTAAAAGCCACATTGTGACCTTGTTTGTATTTCCAGTTGCGAGCCAAGGAAACCACTGACCACAAATAGGAAATGTACAAACAAGCCTCACAAGCAAATAGCTCATTTGCAAGGGAAAATGACGCTGATTACAACACAACATGAAATCTGTGTTTAATACAATAACTTGGCACCAGAGGAGAAGATCACTGATAAGTGGACAAGCAATGAACAAATATCTGCTGATCAATAACACAGAGTACTTCTTTAACGTCAGCTGATGTGTATCTGTGTATAAAAAAACAGCCTGAACAAACTGAACACAGAGAACACATGCAGATCTGATCAGACCTGCATGGGTGCCAACGTGCATGTTGCCAGTTCTGAGATATGACATTCCTTTGTCTATCCTGTATGTATGCGAGAGCTACAGTCTGTGCAAGAGCGTGTAAGGTGATCCTTGATGCCTCTGTCCAGCTGCTATCATAACATCAGAAGGACTATTTGTTGAAACTCTGTGTGAGTGAGTAGTAACATTATACTCAGTAATGCTTGTGTGTTTATGTGGTCTGTGTGTGCTGCAAATTGTGTTTATTTAGGTCCAACTGAAAAGGCAAGCAAAGCCACAGAAAATCAGAGTACCAGACCCAAACTCAAGATACACATGATATTTGTATCCAACAAAAATCATCCTAACTGAGCTGATAAGAGACCAGTTACTGCTAATCTGTGTGAGTTAGTGTCTCAGAATGAGAGCAAACAGGAAGCGCTGGTCTTTTCCTGTCACACTCTGCCACACATGCCTCTACAGGTTGTAATGACACCTGCTGCATTACTTCATTACACCCATCTGCTTCCAAAATATGTTGACGACTAAATGTTGCTCAGTATAAAAAGGACAGATGAGATTCAAACTGCAAGCCTAGAACGTGTAAACATACTTTACAGGGGGCTTTTTTATATTAGTATAAAGATGAGGAATTTCAATAACAGATCATGCAGACACTTACAATTAGAAGTAAACTGGCTCAGAACTTAACTGAATTATGAGAATAACAGTGTTGTCAAAGCAAGACTATTAAATTTTGTCAGAATATTTTGAAAATGAATCTTAACAACAACAGCGACTCTCACAGGATGTTTTTTCAACACCTTAAACCAATATTAATTTGCCCATAAAATGCTCATGGTTGAACATAAACATGTATTTATGAAAACTCAAATTCACACAGAGCTCAAGGTCTTCTTTCAAGATATCAATCAAAACATCACAGTCCACTTAGCAAATGCCACCATCTTCTTTATAACTGTACAGTCAGACAAACCAGTGAGTTAAAACTTAAATTATTTTCATTCATTCAGGCCTGCAATGCTGGTCAAATGTCATGTACACCACTTGACACTGCTTCAGCTGCTTATGATGATTATTGTCATACTGCCATAATGCTATACAACATGGATGTATACCAGCACAGCAGATGGCATCTACTAACTTAGGTTGCTTTCACACCTAACACGTTTGGTCCACAACAAACAAACTCTGGTCTACTTTTTTGGAAAGTTTGAATGATCTCGGGTGGTGAGAAAGCTCACACAGACTCTGGTGCAGACCAAAGAACCAAACTCCGGTCTGCCTGAAAATAGGGGATCTTGGTTCGCTTCCAAGGGAACCAGAGTTTGGTTCATGCTGCATGTGAATGTCATCCAAACCAAACAAGGACCAAACAAGGTAAGCAAACCAAAAAGCAGGGCATTGTCGCCCGAATTTGGCTGAATACAACAACAGTTAGCAAGCTAGCATGGCATTCACTGACAATATCAAGCTGGAAGTGGCAAAGTTAGCTTTGCTACCACCTTTAGCCTCTGGTTCTCTTAACAAGTTAAAATCTAAAGGACTGTGCTTAACACATTTACAAATCGCTCCTGTAAATATGCCATTTTCACCAGAGCTGCCTTAATTTTATCACTTAAAATTCTGCCCAGCTGCTTTGAGCTAAACAATGGTAGACTAAACACTATGCAGTTTTGGGGCAAAGATTAGATGCAGAATTGTACATGTTTTAAAATGGTTGACCTTGACCAATCAAATAGTCTGAGTTTAAATTTAAGTCAAATCTGAGGTACACCTTGCTTAGAGTACTTTAAGTTATAATCATGAAGATGTTTTGAAGAATTCAAAGATGCAAAAAGAAACAGTGAGTTCTCCATGGTGTTCCAGTTTTACTTGAGGCATTCACATCCTTCCTGTTTTGACAAGGATCGTTGTTATTCAGTACTGAACAGTGAGTGCTTGATTTACAGCATGTCCCCTTAAGCACTTGACTCTATTATTTACCAATATCTTCAGATATCTTCCCTTAAGTCAAGACACAGTATAAAATGTAAAAATCCTTTCTCTCACCTGACTGTGCATGTAGCGTAGCATGAAGTCCAGCAGGAAGGACTTGCCTTTGCGAAAGGCCCCAGCCACTGATACAACCACCACATTCAGGTCCTTCACATGGTCCTGCAGCAGGATCTTCTCCAGCGCTGCAGCATCTAGCTCAAAGCTGTGTTCATCCTCATTGGCCAGGACAATTTGGATGGGTCTGGCCTTTTCCTCTTCAACCTGAGACTGTGTACATGAGTTGGCAATTAGTTTAGGGCTTTCGCTGAGAGCTGACTGATTAACATTACATAACATAATGTTTTTTAAAGAATAACATTTTTTTTTAAAGAATGCTATTAAAAAGCTGAGATAAGTCAACAAGGACTGTGGAGGAAATGCAGTGAAATTTAGGAGACTTGCCTGAAGGAGAGAAGTCTCTCTGTTTTGTCAACATCAAGCACTATGATATCTATGAAATACTTCTCACACAACTCCCTTTTTTTCTTCGTAAGTTTCAACTTTTTGGTGAACCTATTTCAAGGATTCATTATTTCAAGATTTCCCTTAAGACTGAAAAAAGTTTTATTGATAAAGAAGAAAAATATGAGACAAATTCAGCTGTTGATTTATAGCTTGTCTTTGTTAAGAAAAGCTTCCAACATGCTGAGATTTTTACATTCTTCTGTCTCAAAATGTATATATGTATGTATAACACCTTCAATGTTGTTTTTTCAGGTGCCCTTAAATCAGCATGGATTTAAAGGAAAAAACAAGGTTTTTACCGGTTTTTTAAAAAATGAGCAGACAGGAAAAATAAATTCAATAAATCATTCTCCACTGCTCTCTTTGCACGGTGTTGGTTTTGGTTTCCGAAGCCAGGATTGAAGGGAGAAACAAGGACTATAGTACACCAACACTATGGACTTGAAATGCAGCAGGGCACAAATACTCAAACAGACAGGAGTAGGGCTGAAATTACAACCTATGTTTACCTCTTCTTCCTGAATCTCTTCCTCAGGTGAGGGAGTAAGGGTGGCATTTTTGCCTGGATCTGAGTTTGGGATTCTGGGAAGCAGTTCATCCTCCAGGTCCTCGGGCTTGGCTAAAGGAGGTCTCTTCTTGGGTCGAAAAATGGGGACATCTTCCACTCCATGCAAGCCTTTAAAGTACAAAGAGGAAGACAGATTACATTACACAGGTTAAATAAGATCTGGTTATAGGTCAGTGCTCAGACAAAGGATGTAAATGGAGAAGAAGAACATATACTGTGGGGGGAGGAAGGGCTGAGTGGTGAGAACTGTAACCACTTTTTAAGGAGCAGTTCTCATTGTTGCACATTTTTCTGCTTGAGAGGTGACAAAGGTATTGTTTAGAGAGGTTCATAAAAAAGTCAAATGTTAAATATGTAGTTACGTTGTGGACAGGAAACTTTCCAGTATCCTTTTCAGGACTAAAAACTGTAATCCACTCTGGTCCACACATCTAGGTCAAGCTTGAAATAGCTATTTGAAAAAAAATCTATAAAGGATGGAAAAAGGACACAAGAAAAGGAAGTTAAGAGAACAGAGCATTACAATTTATCTCCTCAGTCATTTAAGCATTTCTGAGGAAGGATCTGTGTTCAATTTGAAGCACATGTTTCCTGTTAAACTTCAGGATTCCTGTCTGCATGCCACAGAGCTATAACTGCAGCATAAGCAGTGTACGGAGCCCTGGACAAGAATGCATAGACAATCAACACGTCTTAAGAGCATTTTGTAAAGGTAGAACATAGAGCTGTTTTTTTCCTTTGCACTGCAGATATTTTTCAAAATGTGTTGTTCAATTATGAAAATACCCAGTCCTTTAAGTGTCTGTACTTTTTGAAAAACAGAAAAATAAAAGACAGTGAAAAACCAATGAAAATAATGACGTGTGTGTTGAGGTTGTCAAAATTGGTTTATTTACAAAACTGTGCAAAGGTTTCAGGCAGGTGTGAAAAAAAATCTTTTAAAGTAAGAATGCTTTCAAAATGTATAAAATCAATGTCAAAATCAATGTCAATTCAAGAGTTGCTTGAAAAAAAAAAAGCCCTTTACCTTAAATATTATCTCAGTTCCTGTGATTATTTAAGCTCAGTCAGATTCTTTTACAGACACAGAGATAATTGCTCAACAGCAGGATTAAGATGACACTCCCTGAAGTACAAACTGAAAGTGGTAAACCTTTGACCAGATACCCAGCTCAGAGTCCACTTACAAGTAAAACAACAGGTATAAAGCATTAGTCATTCAACATTTTACATTTACTTTCAATAGATCACACCAAAGTGGCTCTACCACAAACAAATCAGGTTTGTGGGAACCAGCACAACCAAGCCTTAGTGAGCTGGCAGCTTGAAAGTGTGGAGCAAAAAGGGCAGCATATGTTTCACTTCAGGAAAAGCTGGAAGAGATACTAACTGAACACCACTTAGCAAACTAGTATAGGCTGCAATATTTCATCTTTTAAGTTACATACATCTACTTTTCTTGTTAGTGCAGGGTGGTCCCATGACAAATTGTCCCTTTTTGGGACAATGAAGTTTCTCTTATCTTGTCTAATAATTTCACCAACATACAAGAGTAAATAAACCGCTGAGACAGCATTCAGCCTCCACTTACTGTCATGACCAGATTTATGATGAGTGCACAAAAATGATTTACACTTCCCTAATTAGCCATGCAAATCCTGATCAGGTCTGAGGCCAAAAAGTGGATTGTGGATTTTAATATCAATTTCTTCAGGTAATATTGTTAAATATCTTGACACACAATTTCGATTTTCTATTGGTTAGCTAAAAAAAATCGGTCAATGAGGTTACAATCCAATATGAAATTCAATTTGAAAGTTACAATTTCACCCAGCTTTGATTTTTAAGTTTTTATTGCTTTCATGTCAACATGTCTCCAGATTTGTGTGTTTACTTGAAATAACAATGCTATGTTTTATAGGGACCAACATCTCTCAAGAAATCTTTGGTTTATTGGTTCTGACTGCTGGATAATTTTAGGCTCATCCTGTGGCAGAAACTGCCCAGCTAATAATGTAAAACTTAAGCACTGCGGAAAGTTCTTTGCTCACTTCAAGTGCATAGCAATAACCACATCAATTAGATTTATATGTCCAATATGAAAAACTTAAGTGTATGGTGAAACCTAAGCTGGACACTAATGTAGAAAAGTCAGTTTTTCTGTCTGAAAAATCAATAATGCAATGACAACAGTCCTTTACACTGTGCATTTACATAAAAGCATCTCACTGAAGCTCTGTGGTCATCATGTCTTGCTGTAATTGAATGTAAAAACTTTTAACACTGTCATTTTGAACATTACCGAATAGGCCATACATACATACAATACAAATACCTGAAAATAAACATAATCATAATAAGAGCTGAGGTCCAAAATACCTTACCTCTACCTTGATAGGAGCTCGTATATCTTAAGCGTAGATAATGTTTCACCTGATGATTATGTTCCACACAAAGCGACATATTGCTCTGTGTACAAAAGCCGCTTGTATATGACTAATAAATTAATCTGAAGGCCTTTGCACCCCAAAGTTTGTTTTTTTTGCACAAGTAATTCATACTTACTATTATTATTACTTCACAGCAGCACCTTTTCTTTGACCAAAGTCATCACAATGACAAGGATGATGATTCTGAATATATTGTATGGATGAAGATGGTGTTGGAGCTGTAGTATGATGATGACAGTGTTTACTCAAACCTCTACTGCTGCAGACAATTCATCCTGAAGCTGCTGCCTGTGGTACACTGTCAGCTTTTTAAGTGAATAGTGAAACACGCCAAGTTCTCCTCTAATTTACAGAATCAGATGGACCTGTTTAGTTTCTGTTTAATCAAAATCAGCCTGAGGAAAAAGGCACTTGATGTCAAGCCCGTTTTAACTTCCAGTGTGATCATTGTTTTAGAAAAGACATGTCACTTTTAACGTGAACAGAAAGGTGCATCAGAAATAGCCTTTAAAATGTTTGCAACTTTGTGCTGTTAACTTGCCTTTTCCTTGGTTGGAAAGGCCTTTAGGCTACAAATGAACTTTAATTGCAAACCTGAACACTTGAACCGCTGTAAATCATGACTCCAGCATACAGATTCTGCATTAGGAATATTTTCATAGTGATTAATGCAGCAATAAATCAAACACAACGATTTATACAGTGATTTTCTAGATGCTTTCTTTAGGCAGACTGGTCTGAGTCTCACACTAAGCAATAGCAGCTGGAACAGTGCCCTGACAAAGCCCCAAACATGTCAAGGTAGTGTGGGAGCAGTTACGGGAATATCATGGGGTAGAGGACAACTGCTCATTATAACATCTCTATGTAGACTCTAAGGCATTGAAAGGTGCATAACTATAGCAGAAGTGCTTGAACAGAAGGTGTAATATGCAGTAATATGCTCAGCACACAAATTAACCATGCACATTTCCTAGGCCTGTGGAGGTGCAGGGTGCCCCCTTAAAATTAGAGTAGAGCTCAGCAGGATGAAGTGGCTACTGCACTGCAGCCACAGAGGGGACCCACACAAAGACGCTATTCTGCTGGTACTGCGAGGACTCTGTGCTGCAGCAGTGTGTGTGAGAGACATACACAACAAACAAGCAGAGAAAAACCATTAACTTAGCTGGTATGTGGACTCACTGCTGCAATAACACTTCATGATAGAAAGGCTAATACCATGTCCTTCTCCTCAGCTTGCAGGAAAATGAGGGCAGACCTAAAATTAGCCACATTAGGTCTTATCGCAGTGTGGCTTTGAACAGATGTTTACTGGCCTACATGTTTTACCCTAAAACACACAAAAAAACACACCGAGGGTTGAGTTGAGTTTATACTGTGCACAAAATAAACAATCATATTCAGTTTTCCATCCTTTAAGGTCTCAACGGGAAGAGGGCGGTGTATCTTTAACTCTGCAAGGCAAGAATAGTACCCTACATCTTAGCACTGCAGCCCAATTCAGCTCTCCCCTCCCTGGGCTCCTGCACTATATCTGAGGCAAACTTTGATAAGGCCATGGTCCACTTAGCTTCACCAGCTGTCTAAATATGGAAGGTTTCATACTTTAAACTGATTGAAGAAAAAAGTATCTTTGGGAGTGTAAGTGAAATGAATATGACAGTGACTACGATTGCACAACTCAGATTATGCAGAATATTAGTTAATGGTGAAGCAGGGAAAACTGCAAAACTCAACTTTACTGTTGCAACACTGATTTTTCTGCAAGGTTGTCTTTGTGTGCAAGAGATTTGACAAGCACTGTAACTGATTGAGATGCAGGTATGCTGACATCCCAGCAGAAACAACCTGACACGGCCTCTCTGGACAAGAGTCAAAGAGGCCAAACATTCAGTTGCAGCAAGAGGACCATTAGGGGAGTCTGTGAGGACAAAGTGCAGATTAAGAGCAGCTGCTGTCAAGGCAATGTAGCTGCCTCAGAGTCAGCTGGCTTGTATTAAAGTAGATAAAGTAGTTGTCTTGATAAGGGACTCGTGATATTATCACAGTGAGGAGTTTAAGGAGCTGACTAGTGAATGAGGCAAGTTCAATTACTGAGCACCTTCCATTCACAAATACATTCAAAGTGCTTTGCAGAGTCAGAAACAACACAGTTGTTCATGTTACTCGACTGTAACCTGTCAGATTGTTTTTCTTTATTGGAATGGGCAAAGCATCTGCTTTTGCAGATAAACAAGTAGGCCATTAGTAGGGATGAGAACCAAAAACCAATTCCAGTTGAGAATTGTAGACAATTATCTCTCAAGGAATCAGTTTCATTTATTGTTAAGCTCAACCTCAGCCTTATCAGCTCCCTCCACTTTGCCCTGCATGCCTCATCAAATCAGGCATGACATGCTCTCATAAGAGGCACTCGGCAGAAACAACAATAAACAAGTCAAAGACGTAATCATAGCAGACAGAGAACAGAAGTGGTCAAAATTGTAGATGAGTTTCTAACAGAATTATAGTAACTGTGTCATGTTCAGATTAATTTTAAGCAAGGGTGGAAACAACAGCAACTTGCAGAAACATCTGTCAATGCAGTACAGCACTAAATATCAGGAGTCCCATCTGTTTGATATTTTTGCCACTGTAATCCCAGGTAGGCCAATTCTTTTCCCCACAGAGATTCCAAAGGACTCAATAAGTAAACTGATGAAGAATTTGAAAAGCAGATCTAGTAATGGTATTTGTATCATTACAATTTTTATCAGTTCCCTCTCCTGATGGAGAATGTGGCCGACTCTCCAACACTATCCTCCCTTACCCCAAACGGCAGAGGCAAAGAGTACCGTTTACTGAATTAAAACACACTGAAATTATTGAAGACAGTCAAATTAATACCCTTCACTCACCAAGTGAAGGTAAAAATCTTATTCTGCAAGTTCAACTATCAATACAAAACATTCTTATCTGCCAAGACACAACCCCCACAGATAAACAAAAGGATATCACCGATTTCAGTACAAAAACAAAACAACTTGAAAACGTCCCACCATATTTCATTCATAAGCATAAATTGCTTTTCACTGAATGGGAAGGGCCCTCATACAGGTCGTTGCCTGGAGGATTCAGATTATTGAAACAGCCCCTGGATAGAAATACATCATGCAGCCCTGATTCAGTGTTCATATCAGTACCAGCATATCAGTACCAGCATGGGTGCTGCCAGACATCTGGGGCCCCATGAAAAGATAAAAGATTGGGCCCTATCCAAAACCAGCTGTGCACGGGTTCTCAAACCAAGCAGCTGTCAAGCAAACTGATGAATAATTATGACAATGTCTGTATTCTTATGGAAAACTTGTAATTATTACAACAAAAATGTTCTGGTAAAATACACAAGTTAGCTTCAAATAGTGGAGAAAACAGTCTTCATCTGGAAATGACAGAAGTGGTGAATTAACCAATGTACTTTACAGAACATTGGGACCAATTTAAGCATTTAGACAGTTTTTATTTTTCATATAATCAGTCCTCATGAATCTCTTATCTTTTAACCCTGTAAAAGATTAAAAACTCGTGCAAATTATACATTTGCTTTGTCCTATAACATTTTAACATGTTATCTGGTACAGCAAAAGAATACACAAACCTAATATCCTCCAGTTAAAGCTCAAAAGCGACATTTTTCCTAATTATTGATATTTAAAAATTGTACTATTTTCTAATAATATGGTATATTTTAGGGGGGCTGCCAGTCTTACCTTGCACAGCAGCTAGACCTGCCTGATACAATGTCTGTAATCAGGCAAATCCATCTTGCCAAGCTCCAATCTACAACGATTGTGAGCAGCTCAAAGCGGGACAGTCCAATCAGTGTCCTTCAGAGCAGGATGAGGTGGGAGATGAGAGAGATGCCAGCAAGAAGGGGCTGTTTTTACAGAGATTAACATAGATGCTTACAGCTTCAGCAGCAGCTTTTTTCAGATCTTGACCGCATTTCTTGAATGAAAAACAAACACCAACACTACAAACTTTTCTACAGTCAGTATATTTTCGCTGTACCTCAGACATGTTTTGACGAGTTTGTTTTCTCAAGTGGCTCACCTTCTGTAGCTCAGTAGCGCCCGTCTACTACATTATCTGATTGGCCCATAATGAATGTGATTGACAGAACGATTGTTCAATTACCTGCAGGATATTCCTCTAAAAGGTTCTGCCTTCCCCAAACACTTTCTATGGGCTCTTTCTCAGATGGACTGGTGAAATATATTGAACGGCCTATCTGGTGTACCAGGTTACTGTCAGTCATGGATGCAGAATCTTCATTACTTTCCCACCTTTACTTCCCCTCACCTGCCTGAAAATGTACCACTTTTCTTTAACACGTTCTGGCGCTTATATGCAAAGACAAAAGACAACGTTGAAGTGGACAAAATTAGCCATGTAAGTCCGAAGATAAGTCTGCTTTCAGACTGAACAGACTAATAATAGAGGATTTAAATATATCCGAGCCATTAGGGGGATGAGGAGATTAACGTATGTGTAGTGAGACTGAAGCCCCGGCACAGCGGACAGATACAAAGTTCAGGAATCATGCAACTGAAGCCAACACACGGTGACTGTGCACCAGCCCCGGGACGAGCTGCCCCTCAGCGGGCTCAGTGAAAGTGCAGCCCGGGGCAAACCAGCCGACAGGTGTCGCGTTCAGTTTTGTATCCGGGTCAGAATCACTTTCAAACAGCCTTTCAAAAACTTAACGAGTCCAAAAACACTGCAGGACAAAGACACATCCTATGATGATAAACGGCACATTTCTTTCAAAAGTTAAAATACTGTTTGACAGTAAATTTTTCAGGTAGAGCGGGCATATTCTAGCAGGGGTGCCACATGAGGCATTACACCGCGGGTCTCCTAACTGAAAACACAAACGTCTGGCTAACGGAAAGCGAGAGTTTGCGACCCACAAAGACAAAGGCGACAGCGCCAAAATCACTTAAATTACTTTTCCAGTCCCGTCCTCCAGTCAGACTTACTGTCATACATCCACCAAACTCAAACAAAGACAGTTTACCTTCGTCTACGACTCTGCTTTTGCGGTTTGGTTCGATGTGATTTCTGCTCCTCAGCCCGCTCACCTCCGCCATCTTGGACTACTGAATCTAACGTGGCTGACGTCAGAGCAGCTTTTTTTCTTCTCACGCTGTCTGCTGAAGTTCAGGACGCCCCGGAGCTGCCGCGGCAGGGCCAAGTACAGCGGACAAGTATGTCAACTATTTATTTAATATCCCACAGGCAATACACCCTTCTCTTCATTAACATTACGCACACATCGTTCTCAGTTTAATCTGTGTTTGAGGACAGTCCTTCTCAAAACTCTGCAGCATGAACACAATAAGAACTTCTGTCTACCCTGAGCGACATAAATTGGCTTCCCTCTTGGATATGTTACCTGAAACGTGAAGATGTCAGGCTTGGTTTTAATTGATAGTTAGATTCAGGCTGAGGGTATTTATTTCCAAAAAGCTAGGAGTATGATTCTGAACAGGGGTGCCAGAAATTTTTACCACCATGTGAAGATCACATTGGCCCCATCCCAAACCAGCTGTGCACAGTATCTAAAACACAGCAATTGTAAAGCCAATAAAACAAATAAAACTGACGAAACATAAAAAAGCAAAAACAAACAAGACAACAACGATAAAAATAGATCCCTTATAATCATTATAGCCAAGTCATTTTGGCTAAAGACAAATAAGCTTCAAACAGAAGAGGAAACACTGTACAGACTGAAACAGAAGGGTTAATAGACATGCATAAAACCTTCACCTGAGTGGATATTTATGCAAGAAACTTCAGATAAAGTCATGGGAATATCAAAACTCTGAGCAGTATAAAGTGAATAAAAGAGTTAACATCTTGACCTGTGTTTTTATCAGGACAATTCCTTTGTCATTTGATTATAGATTTTTTGTTGCCTATGGGACACAAACAAAATTACCACACAACACAACTAATTTAAACTAATTATACATCAATATTTTTTCAAATTCTGTTGGGTTTATTGTAAAACCATTAAGGGCAGTACTTTAGCAAATTCAAACTGATTAATAGAATTGAGAAAAAACAGTCTACTGCATTAGCATTAGGTTAATAAATTGCATGGGTTTTACAAGCCTCTTAAAGGACTGAGAGGTTGATTCAGCAGATTAGTTTAACTGGCTTAAAGCAAACAAAGACACGCTTATTGTTTGGTGCATCTCATTTGTTTCATGTGATCTGCTTACTGATATTGCACTGTCCTGTATGTAAGGATGAAAGAGAGGCAGGTAACATGGGAAGTGAGCTGATCAACATGTGTTGGACTTAATTTATAAAATGCCACTGAGGATGCACTACAAATAAAATAATCAACTTTTTACATTTCTGATGTTTAATCATCCAAAACAAAAAACAAAAATAGTCAAAGATAATTTGGACAAAAAATACAGTCAAGTTGTTGACAAGGTGATGCATTAACACCCAAACGTCTCTGACCCAAACATTAACATGAATTCACATTTCATGACAGAAACTTTTTCTTTTGTGTGTAGACTACCTCCTGCCCTGGTATTATTACCATCTATGATGAGAGCTTCCATCCAAAGTATGTGGGATAGGAATCTGGGGGGAAATTGGATCCCAGAGAAGCCTTAGACTGAGACTGCACACACCCACTTTGGTCTGTGTTGTTTATTAGCTGTAATCTTTAACAAGCTTTAATACTGTCTTTGTTCTTTAGGTGTCTTTTTACTGTTGATTTAGATTTTTTTTTATTTTTTAAATAGAATGTATGTATTGTTTGTAATAAACAAATTCATTATTAAAGTCAGCTTTTGGTCTCTCCTGAATCACTCAATTTTGAATTTGATTGATTAAATTAAACTTTTCCCATTTTTTGTTAAGGTAACACTTTGAAAGGTCCAAAAATGTCACAAACCAACAGTTTCTTGCAGAGGTCTAGATTTATAGAAATCCAAGCTGCAGTGTAGCAGTACTGATACAGCCATTACTTGTCAACATTTGACATGATTTGCTTTTAAATGCAACTTCTGCAAACACTCCACAATTATGCTGAGGCATGAAGCAGGTGAATGTTATTTTAATCCTCATTCAAAGACTTTTCAAGCATGCTAAGATGGCTAATCCAGCTCAGTCTGATGGAATATATACTAGATGTGAGAAAAAATTGGTCTTCAGCTGCATTATCTGGGTATATTAGTCAGACCTGTTGACTAGCATTGTAAAAGTCCAGCAGTATCAAAGAAACAGAGATGTGACTTTTTAAACAGCATGCTAACCTTTGACTTTCTAAGTGCACCCTTAGAAAGCTTCTAGTTTAATGTATAGTTCCTTCATCTGACTATCTAATCAACTGTTAATTTGAGTGCTGACTCATAAATTGTGGTTATTACTGTCTCTTGTGGTAAGTGGTATGCTGACTGTTTCGACACTAAAGCATGCTAACTGTCTGAACTGGAGCTACTTCCGTCCCGTTGTACTCTCTACATTTAAGAAGGATCATTATTCTTTTATAGACAGACCACCCACAGTAAAGATAAGACCTGCCTGCAATGTTTATCAAGATATCTGTAGAGAAATGTACCTCAAACTTTATGGTGTTTAAACACTCTCAGGGACATCAGTCATAAAGCCCTTTACCGTGATAAACTTGTTTTATAAGTTTACCCAGCTGATCACAGGTCGTGTGGTGTTATGTTGTGACAGTTTGGAAGAACCATCTGCCATCAGAAAAGCATCTATAGACTCTCTACAACCATTGAAACATGGAGGGTATGGGCTTTAAGTCTAATAGGCTTTGATTGAGTGAAATAATAAAAGATATGTGATTGATTAGGTTTGTTAAAGTTAAGTCTTGAAAATACCACAGGTTGACACTACACCTGAGTGAAGCTCAATGCCAATTTAAGCTACATAACAATGGACTGCTAGCAAGTGCATTACAAAAATGCACATAGATGGCATAATTGTCCTGTTTATGTAATTTACTGTTTAGCATGTAGGATTAGGACAATTGTTCCCTAAGTACTTCTGCTGTGCCTCCTAAACACAAAAGCATATCTTAACACACTCTTAACACAATATCAGTCACCTCCTTAGCCACAGATTCCTTTGTTTTAAGGATTTGTCTCAAACGTCTTCAGCAAGAAATACAGAAAAAAAACGAATTGAAAAGTTTAAGCAAATTAAAAGATGCTAAAACAAGTTCAAAAATTTTCTAATGTATAAGAAAAAACAACAACAAATCATTCATTCATTCATTTTCTATACCAACTATCCTTTTCGGGGTTGCAGGGGGCTGGAGCCTATCCCAGCTGTCATTGGGCAAGAGGCAGGGTACACCCCGTATAGAGACAGACAATCATTCACACTCACACCTAAGGGCAATTTAGAGTGACCAATTAACCTAATGAGCATGTTTTTGGTCTGTGGGAGGAAGCCGGAGTGCCCGGAGAGAACCCACACATGCACAGGAAGAACATGCAAACTTCACACAGAAAGGCCCTGCCCATCCCCCACACCTGAATCGAACCAGCGACCTTCTTGCTGTGAGGCACGTGCACTACCTGCTGCGCCACCGTGCCGCCCAACAACAAATCAAAATAAATCAAATCAAAACTTAATTTATAAAGCACTTTTCACACATTAAAAATGCAGCACAAAGTTCTATACATGTTAAAAACAGTCTCCATCCCCCAATGTAAGTCAATGTAATCACTATACAAGTCAAGTTGAGGACAAAATGTCTCATGCCCTCGTCTTAAAGTAGTAGTGATACCCTCTGGAGATTCATAGTAAGCTGGTTTACTTAGAAGTCCAGTCACAAAAGTTGCTGACCTTTGCTGGCAGCTTAAATCAGGATGTATCCTTTATGTGACCTTTATGTGCCCCTCCCCAAAAAAAAAAAAAAAAATGCAATGGGCGCCACTTGGGAATCACTGAATTAGGATAGACCTATAAAAATTGTATCTTTGTCAGCCTCTTGTTAGCACTATCCTTTGCAGGGCATGATAGTACATTAAGGAGCCTATATTTTGCCTTAACTGAGGCTCATATATTCAGTTCTGATGATGGCTTATTATTGCTGGCGTTAATGCTATAAAGAACCTTTTTGTTTTCACATACTAAGCACCACTGATCAAATGTATTCTCAGTCTGTCTGAGACACTCTGTTGAAGCTCCTGTCCCTATAAGACCCCCTTTTCTACGCAGGTCCAGTCGGCTCGACTAGTCAACCAATCTGCTCTGTTATAATTGGTCAGTTCAGTGCTGCTCAACACCATTTTGTCAATGACTCTGCTTACATTCTTCCATCTCTTGTCTAAATGGAGCTTGTTAGCCCTACTGTCCCAATGAACAACAGGAGAGCAGTCCTGATGCTGCGGACTTTCTGTCTTGTGCAAAAAATTACTCTATGAAGCAGAGGAGATATGTAAGACACATTAAGGGGCAAAAAAAAAAACATAATGTGGGCTCTCTGAAATGCACAATTGGATAATCTCCAGCTGTATTTTATGTTGCAAAAAATGTTTGACTCCTTAATTGTGTTTACTATGAACCCTTCCATGGGCATTTAATGTAGTTCTTATTCAAAAAACTCCAAATACATTGAGACAAGGCAACAGGAGGATCTAAAATGCTGATTAATTTCCCAGTTGGGCAAATTAAACTGAAAAACTTTTTCACAGAGCTGACAACAGGAGTTGCTCCATTTCCATGTGGTATATCCAGGTAGTAGTTCAATACTGTGACCATTCAGTAGTCAGCAGTATCTCCATGTCATGTTGTTACCATAGTGACACCTACTGGGGATCCAATTTAAATAAATAAATAAATGTCACATTTTAATATTGGCTTGGCTTACTTGGACTCTTGCAAACAGTGAAACTGAAAAATGTATAAGGTGCAGCATCTCCCCTTCCAATTGAAGTGTCATGCTAAAAATCCACACAGTTATCAGATTTTGATAAGTAAGATTCATCCCCAATAAGAACATGCTATTTAATGTAAATCCTTGCCCCTGTTAAGAGAGGGATGTGGCTTTAGCTTTCCAGTGGTGATCTCTAATATTTTCTGTGATTGTACGGACATACAAAGATATGTCTGTACATACCCTCCTTTTACTGGAGCTGCGTATAGGCTGAACAAACCCTGGTTTAGGAAGTCTCCCATTTAGGGGAGGAGGCATATCCTCTAATGACATCATTGAGATGAAGTTTTCAAATGACCTGTTTGAGCATGCATCTTTGGGAAGGTAGAGCAAACAACAGAGGGAGAGGAGGTATTTGTCTGGCGTTGGGTAATTTGTAGACAGGCCATGGTCAAACACTTTTGTATAAGAACATGAAAGAAGAGCACTTGGACAGTGCAGTCAAAGGAATCACATCAGTATCATTATCAACTCAATATCTACCATATTTCTTAAATAGCAGTGTTTTTCCAGATATAGCTCTGTGACTGTTGAAGGTACATTAAATCTGTTGACACTGTATTGAATCAGCAGAGCCTCAGCTACACTTTAGTGTTAGTTTCATGTCTACAGCTTTATTTGTTATGTCACAGATGGCAATTTCCCATATGCCCTATAAATTTAAGCATTCTGGATCAGTGGGTCCAGAATATTTTAATTATCCAGATCAGTCTTTGTTGTGTGGTAGAATCAGTCAATAAGTTATCCTGCATTTTTTGCCAAGTGTTCTTAGATTTATTTGTAGAGTAACAAGCAAATATGTTGAAAAAGGCAATGGTTAAGAATGCTTTAAAAAGCAATGCAGGCAGTGATCTGGATCCCTCTCAAAATCTAACTGAATGGTACTTCTTCTGTATCTAACTAACCAATCCTGACAATTAAATGAAATCCCATTTAAAATTTTTGAATTATCTTGTTAACAAACAGACTTAAAAAGTTTGCCAAAATTAAAACCTACTTGGCAGAGGTAAATAAAAAATAAAAATAAAATTTATTTTATGAAATATATGACATGCAAGGGGTTTTATCTTCACCTTAATCAGTTGGGTAATTAAGATTTCATTTTGGTGTATTTCAAATAATTATTTGATTCAGTAAAACTTAAACTACAAGCTACTGGAAGATCCTCCTGTGAATAAATAGTTACCCAGATCACCTGTCTTTAGTTTGTACCAAACCGTAGCCATGTTTTTCTTTCTGTTTGCATAAGCTGCAGGAGTGAGGTATTTACTTTTGTGTGTAGCTAATCTAAGCTTAACCCTTAGCTAACAAAGCTTCTGTCAGGAGAAAGTAAGTTTGCAGCTCTCTACTCTTAGCTGATAGGACCTTGACACACCAACACATACACACATCAACGCTGTCTACATTCAGCCAAGGAGAAACCTTGAGAAAGCTCACCCGAAGTGACCCAGCACACAGACCAATCAGGTTCAACTTGGATGTCTGTGATTGGATGTCTGACCAATGCAGGATCAACACCCATAACTGAGGGGACATCCCCACATATGCTGGAGATCCTGCTCCAGTGATGGATTAAATGTGACATTTAGGAGACACGGAAGGACTCTCTTGTCTTTCCTTTGCTGCTACAAAGTCAGAGTTACAGATAAAGCTAGGGAGGATTTACAAGGAAGGTTAGAGAAACATATTAGTATCCACAAACTGTCTGGAGTGTTCAGGCCTGACTTCCTGGGTCAAGAGCACCAGCCTGCTCTTCAGCAGATGAGGTCAGCAGTTAAATGTTGGCAAAGGTTAAGACTCACACAGAGAAGGAGGAAGTTCAGGGTCGTCAGAGTAACAGATGGAAAATAATTGGTTTTTAGAAAGAGTGAGAGCAACAGAGAGAGAGAAGGAGAGGGAGCAGCCGTGTTAATCTGTGTCAGTGCTCTTCTATTCTTAGATGGTCCCATCGGCCAGCAGAAACATGAGAGACACACGTGATGACGAGCCCCGATAATTTTAGAGAGAGGGTCAGAGAACAGAGACAGAACCCCCAGATGGACGCTTTAGTCCAGATGTGTGTGTGTTCAGTGTGTGTGGGTTGGCAGAGGAAAGACATACAGTACATGTAAGAAAATAGAGTATGTAGCATATGACCTCTCTATGGGGGGTTCAGTTCTGGTTATAATCTCTCATACTTCCCAGGATTCACAGTAAACAGAGATATTATTTAAATCACCTGACATTACAGACATTTGAGATGGTCTTACCAATCAACAGTGCTCTTGGATTGGATGTAGATATACTGCAAACTGGGCAGAGAGCTTCCTCTAGGGCCCACAAAAGAAACTACAGTCCTGAAGATTAAAGCATGCATCCTATTACTATTGGATTTAAGCATACAAACATGTCAAGTAAGTTCCATTCAAGTGTGATTGATAAAATTCATTTGAAATCACAACTTTTGGAAAGGCTGAGATTTAAACCTCTGTGACCAAGTTTACAGTCCAGAAAATGATAAATAGAGATAAGAGATAAGAGATAAGATAAGATATGTACAGTCTATTTTAGACACCCAAATGGCTCAGTCCTAAGTAATTCTGGGCTAATATGAATGCTGTTCCAAATCTGTAAAAGGTAAATAAATGCTGACTTTGTGGAAACATATGACAGCCATTTCACGTAATCCAAAAAGTCAAAGCAAGTGCTGCAAGAGCTCAAACCTCTGCCAGGGCATTTTCATTACTGTCGGGTGAGTTATTGTCAAAAACATGGGAAACTGCTCTACCTCACATTGTTAACAAATCTTTGAAGAAAATACCTCGATCCACATCTGGATTTGGATCACCGCCAAAATCAAATCGCTTATCATTCGCTTGATCAATATTGCCTGAAAATAAAATTAAAATCAGTTAATTAAGTTTTTCTGTTAACAATCAAACAAACAATGGAAAATACAAAACGAACTAGAACAAAACAATAATTGTACCAAACAGTGAATCTAAAAACCGCAAACAGTGCATTTTCATGTTTGACAATGCTAATACTCCTCCATCCCAAATCAAAGCAGCTATCCAAGTTTACACTGGTCTCAGATGTTTCCAAACATATTCTTAGTTTAATTTAATTTAAATATACTCAGATATTTGATTTTGGCATGCAAATAAACCTCTCTGTTTCAGCCCTGCTCAAAACAGGCTGTTTGAGTGTAAATCTTTATGAGCTGTTTTTGGCTACGCAGCTCTCAAAAAGTGGATGCGTCTTTGACTTTCCAGTGTTGTGCTTAAATGTTTACACTGGCAGCACAGACATACCCAGTTATACTTCTTTTACTGGAGCTGACTGGGCTGAACAAGCACCTGGCTCAGGGGTGTCTCCTTTAAGGAGAAACTGGCATATCCCCTGATGACCACATTGGGGAAAAACTCGCACATAGATGAGCATACATTTTCTAAAAGGTGGAGTAGGCAACCAAGAGAGGAGGGATTCTCCTCATGGTGGGAGACTGTAAACAAGCCATGATCACACTGTTGAAAAATCACTTAACAGTGTATTTTGCATAATGTGTGACCGTTAAGTTTTAAGTTTTAAAATGGGCTTGCACTGAAACCCTAATGTGCTTTAAGAACCATGGATTCAACAGTCAAGCTTCGTGCTGTAAAAACAACACATTTCAATCAATATGTCAGTATGTTATTGTTAAAATCTGATATTTGCCTTATGATATTTAATAGATTTCTAAATTTAAGTATGTGAAGTTATGGCATCATGGAACAAATTAAAAGACCCAGAAAGGCTAAAGGTTTAATATAAGAAAATAAAATCACATTTTAGTCAAAACAACCACAAGGTGGCAGTGTTTGCCTACAAAGCCATTGAGATGCCATGTAGTTGCTGACAGTGACTGTAATGATGATGACCTGAGCAAGAAAATATAAGGCACTATAATTACTACTAATATTAACAATAAGTGTTGTTATCATTAGTAAATATACCTATATTTTTTATGTTGTTTTTTATAGTCATCAAATCGGGCAGGACATTCAAGTCAGTGAAACTCATAACAGTAAAACAACACTAAACAAATGTGACTTGGGTTTCTTTGGTAACAACAATTTTAAGTATATAACCAGTGGTGCATCAAGGGGGTTGGGGGCACAACCACCC
Source organism: Cetoscarus ocellatus (assembly GCA_037902135.1). NCBI lineage: Eukaryota > Metazoa > Chordata > Actinopteri > Labriformes > Labridae > Cetoscarus > Cetoscarus ocellatus. The sequence continues at coordinate 93,594 of JBAMNC010000032.1, read as the reverse complement.
TTGGAATATCTTTGGACACCCCACCAACTTTGAGGTCCCTGAAACAAGTGTGAGAATAAAATGCAAACGTAGTACAAAAAGTGAAACACACCAGAGGCACCAAAGATAGAATGAATTCATGGTACACTTAAACAAAAGAAGCTAAACTTCTTACTAAAGAAATGAACTAAAAAAAACATATTTTGAAGCTGAAATATCACAACATGAAAACTGCAGGCACTTATTGGTGTCACATCAAGTAAATGGAAGTGAATCCCAAGGGATGTGAATATGGGGGTAAGGAAAGTGACACAAGTTTTGATTGTTTTCATCATAAGGTTATAAAATTGTTAAAGCAAGTAAAATGCTTGGATTTTATCTTTTAACTTGAAAGTTCTGTGCTACTGCGACAAAATTACTAAATCAATGTTTATTTTTGATTTTTTAAAATGATATGAGGTTGTTTTAATGCTGTCCCACTCGAACAAAGACAGTTTGGCTGGTTGGGACAACAGATTGGTTGATTGTGTATGTGCTAAAATGCTTTTTGATGTGACCAAAACTATTAGAAACCATTTGCACCAGAAAACATTTCATATTCTTTATCCATCCCAAATAAGTTAAGCAGTTAAATGGACTCACAATAGCCTTTATTAGTGATATAATTTACTGCCCTAATCGTCACATAACCCCAGATAAAAGTGTTCTGGACCAGTCTTCAGAAAGGTTTGAGCAGTACCTCCTTGGAGTATAATAAAATATTACTTTCTCCCCAGTTGGTTAGAAAAAATCTTCATGATTACAGGAATGCATCATATGCAGGACTTTTAGTTAAAATTTATTCCAAGAAAGATCATAGAAAACAAAAATTTGAAAAAATGTCCCAATGTGTCACCCTGTTTCAGTCCATTTGGAGCAAGGCGACATAGCCCCAAAGATGAGGTGCTCACTAAGTTACTTTAATTACACATTTTGCGTTCTTTTAGCTTTTTTCTAAGCCCCTCTTGAAATGATCTCAGCATAGATGTCTGCACAAAATGAGACACTGGAAAAAAGTCAAATCAAAAAGTCCTGCATACCTAAAGATATTTGATATTTTCTTGTTCTTGTTTTCCTTCGCAGGCTTAAGAATCAGCCTAATGTTTCTCAGACTTTAATTCTGCATCCTCTCTGCATTTCTTGAACCCAGTAACATTTTAGTTGTTGGCTCTCTGCAGTTCCTCGTACAGTCTGGAGTTGCTGAATCAACAGCATTGCTGCCAGGTTGTCATGGTGTCTGACTGTTGAGTATCATGTCACGCGTCCTGTCACAGCTAGACGCCCCTTTTCGAGCCTGCAGCCGACCCCATGCTTGCCATGATGTTTACCTCGGCAACAGCAAAAGGCTCAAAGAGACGGAAGAGCTGTGAGGAGTTGGTGGAGATGAATCACTTTGTGTGGGGCCTGTAAACTCCAAAACAAACACGTTTTTCACAATGTTATGTACTGAGAGGCTTTTAGTGAAGTTTTTAGCACTTAAATTCACAGACTTCTGTTATTTCTTTAATTAAAATTACAAATTGATGAACAGATATATCTATTGTCATCAAAAGGTTGAGAGGATGATACCACATAAACTCAGTTTTAATCACTGCTGAGTCTTCTGTTATAAAATTCTTTATTTTGATAAATTGTTCCTTCAGCATAAAACACTTCTATAGTAACCTACTGAGGGTCATATGAAAATCTTTTCTTTGCTTTTCAACCTCTCATTAAAACACAATACTCTAAACAAACAAGATGTAGATGCAAGACTTAAGTATAAAAAGTAATAACGGCCCCTCTGAGCTGTCTTATTATAGAACGTTGCTCTCTGGCACAAACCTTGTACCTTTTATAATTTTCTTTTTTTTTTCTTCCATAAAATAGTGCTATTGGTCACCTTCCATCTTGGTGACTGGTTTTATACTCTTCTAATCAAATAAAAGAAAAAAAACAGATTGGTAATCAGGACAATATAAGTTATGGAGATAAAACGTTTGTGTCTGACTGCAACGATAAGCTTATTTTGCTTCCTCAGATAAATATAAATACAGTTATTCACTTATCTATGATTAGATTGACTTGAAGATAACTTCTGTAGTAGAAAGTCTGCTCATCGTGTTGTTGGATATATTTTAGAGTTATTGAATGCATTTGACCTCTGTTTTCAAATTTAACCATGAAGAGACCCTAATTTGAAACTGCCTCTGTCAAGGCCCCCTTTTTTAAGAATATATTTCATTTTCCTGTAAAAATGATGGCTAATATCAAAAGTAAACATTCATTTTTTCATGGAAGTTTATTTATTTTATAACAACTAATAATCCATCCATGATCTATACTGCTTATTCATTTTTGGGCTCGCCTGAGCCCATCCCAGCCCGCATTGAATGGGAGCCGAGGAAACCCTGGCACATACAGACAGACAGACAGACATTCACACACACACTAAAACCTAATGGAAGTTTAGATTCCCTAATTAACCTAATGAGCATGTCTTTTGGTCTGTGCAAGGAAATCTGAGAGCCCCCCCCATGAAAACCTACACATGCACTGGGAAAACATGTAAAGTCCCCACAGGAAGGTCAAGCCTGTACAGGGAATCAGACCACCAACCATCTTGCTGTGAGGCACAAGCACAACCTGCTGCACCACTGTGCAGCTCAAAACTACTTGTGTTGTTTTTAATACATTTTATGTTTGCTTTTGTAAATAGTCTGTTTAATGATATTATTCCTGATTTTGTTTTAACTGTAGTCAACCCTATAAGTAATTATATTTTAAGATATCCAATCATTTTAATCTCCAATGATATTTGATATGTTATTCTCCAGTTATAAAGAGTTTTTGACCCCTCTTAAAGGCCACCCATAAGTGGGAAAAAGGGTAAAGGTAAGGGTAATTTATCCTAAATTTAGGATATAATTACCTTTTATTTTTAACTCAGACACCTTAATGCATATTAGAGCACCATGCCAAAAGTTTTATTACTTTCCTGTTTCAAAATTTAGGCCCCGTTCACAACGTTCTCACCAGAAACTGAAAGGTTTTTCCTTTGCGTTTTCAAAAGCGCTCTGTGTTTACACGGAGAAGATGTGAAAACACTGTGGCGTGCATGCCAGACCAATAGTTGGTGATGTAGGTTTGTAGTGAAACAGCAGTGTTTCTGCACACTAACGCTTTCCGGTGAAGACAAACTTGTCACAGACAACAATGGCGAGAGGATACACAAAGAGTTTTTGTCTGGCAGACGATAAAGTTGGGCTGCTACTGGATGTGGCGCTCAACTACAAAACCACCAAATGTCAGGAGAATGTTGACTGGGAGCCGTCTTTTTCTTCTTCTTTGTTGTTTAATGGCAGTTGGCAAACCAACTTAGAAGTGCATTACAGCCACCAACTGGATTGGAGTGTGAAACGGGAGATTTGTGGTTGTTCCTAGGTGCATGCGCAACTTTTATCTGAAAGAGCACTGCACTGTGTGTCATCCTTTTTTCCTGAAAACGCTGATTCCTGTTTACGCAGAGACAGATACCAAAACGTTTTCAAAACTTTTCACTCTAGACCCTGTTTTCAAAAGTAAGCGGATTCAGGCACTCTGGGCATAAGTCCAACAGGACTTTCTCTGTTATGATTGGCGACTTGTCCTCCTCTGTTGCCTCTTTGTTTTGCGGAGTTCCCCAGGGCTCCATTTTGGGCCCTTTACTATTTTCACTTTACATGCTGCCACTGGGGTCGATTATAGCGAGGCATAATTTAACATTTCACTGCTACGCAGATGATCTCCAGTTGTATTTACCGGTGTTCCCAAACAAAAGTGGTGCTCTTCATCTCTCACTAACTGCATCAATGACATCAAGTCATGGCTGGGGAAAAATTTCCTCCATTTAAATGAGGACAAGACTGACTTTGTTTTATTTGGTGATAATGTTCTTGTGAATTCAGATCCTTTGTCTTCAAAGCTAAGACCATTTGTAAAGAACCTCGGGGTCATTTTTGACAGCGGTTTTACATTTGCCAAGCAGATTGACAATGTGGTCAGAGCAAGTTTTTATCAACCACGTCTTTTATCCAAAGTAAAGCCTTTTTTAAATCGTGCCGACCTTGAAAGGATCATTCATGCTTTTATAAGCTCACATATAGATTACTGCAATGCTCTTTATGTCGGTGTTTCCCAATCTGCCCTCAGCCGCCTTCAGTTGGTGCAAAATGCGGCAGCCCGTTTCCTGACAAACACTCCAAGGCGCCAGCACATCACCCCAGTCCTCTTTTCCCTCCACTGGCTTCCAGTTTCTGCTAGGATAGATTTTAAAATTTTACTTTTTGTTTTTAAAGCCCTTAACGGCCTTGCACCTATTTATCTGACCGAACTGCTCTCTGTCCACAGCCCCAACAGGGCATTAAGGTCTTCAAATCAGTTGCTTTTGGAAGTCCCTAGGGCCAGGTATAAGCACTGGGGTGATCGAGCCTTCTCAGTTGCTGGACCCAGACTCTGGAACAAACTCCCCCCCGACATGTGCACCATTACTGACTTTGGCCTTTTCAAAGCCCGGCTCAAAACATATTTTTTCAGACTGGCTTTTAATACACAGTGACGTGGTGACATGTTATTTTTTTTGTCTTGTTTTATTTATTTGTAATATCTGATTTTATCTGATTTTATTTCCCTGATGTGTTCTTTTGTTGCTTTCTTTTAATCTGTTTTTTATTCTTATCTTATTATCTGTTTTTAACTGGAAAGCACCTTGGTCACTTTGAGTGTTGTAAAGTGCTCTATAAATAAATTTTGATTGATTGATTGATTGATAAGCAGAAGGCAAAAACGCAATGAAAACTCTCCGTTTTCGTTGACGTGTAAATGGCCCCTGAAGCATTCTCTTTTTAAAATGATATAAACCCTTATTTTTGTTATATTAATGTCATTTCTAGGCTTAGTGTATCAGAATCAGACAATCTATTTATTCCAAACCACAAGCCAGTTTTTTTCCATCCACCAACCCACAGAAACATTTATGCTGAGGCAAACCTACACAAGTGTTTTTGTCTTTCACAGTGGTCACTGTACCAGATGAGGCAGGCACAGAGCCAGAGAACCATGCTCTGACTTAGCTGACAAGCATGTCAGACAACACGATAATACCCAACTAAACATTCAACCAACGTGATGAGGATGGAAGAAGAAGGGGTGACTCTGAAGACAGAAAACAAACCTGCTGCATTTACAATATCACTTTGTTTGTCTTTCTACATGTTATGATGAATAACATCTTAGCATGATGCTAATTGATAGCAGTTACTCACCAAGGTGCTAAGGTGTCTCTGCTTTTTCTCTCCTTGCGAATCCTTTGTTGTCATTTCTCTACAACACATGATAAAGGCAGGGATGTTGTTCTCATAGCTCGATAAACTCTGTCTCCTCAGAGCTTCAATTTGTTTAAATAAGTCTGAGTGCTCTCAGCTCTCATTGTTAACGTCTTTGACATGATGGAAAAGCTCACAGGAGGCAGGACAAATACCAGACATGCTAGACTCTTATCTTAGATGGGTCTTTTGTTGTTGTTCACTATGACGCTACACAAGATGAAATAACAAAGTTTCATGGCCAGCAAGTCTGGAAACCAAAAGACTGGCAGGTCAAGCTTTATTCATGCATAATTGTTTAAGTCTGACCTCAACATTAAAACTAAATCATAGACTGGGGTATGTCAGAGACAATAATGGTCAGTACATTACCAAAGCTGCACCCTGGCGCTTTGGCGCCCTTGTGTGGCCCCATTTAGGTGTACACAAGGACCTAATAAATATGACACACCTGGAAAGAACTTAATTTTCAGGTCTCTATTGTCCCTGTGTATAGCCATGCTAGGGCCTATCTGGGTTATCCAGATGTTATGCATTTAGTTTCAAATTGAGTAAATTCAACCACAATTTAGACCTATCCTGTCTCCTATCTGTCATGATTTCTTCCTTAAATTCTTTGTTTTTAATTTTTTTTTGACTGTTTTGAGTGATGCGCTTGATTTAAATGGCATCTAGAACTTAGTGGTAGGGACTGGTAAGGGAATTGTTAAGAACCTATACAAATGATGTTGAATTTTTGATTGTTATCATTTACTAATTGGAATTGGGGTTTTTTTTTAGCTCAATCCCCATCTGGGCAGGCCTGCTTCTCCTTGATGTTTGACAGCTGTTGATGTGAACTTGAAATTAAAGTAATTATGAACACATAAATTTCAATGTGTGAATAACGTCTAAGACATCTGTGAAGGTGCAAAACACTGTAAATTGACCCTACCCACCTCACCCACCCCACCCACCCCCGTGTCCCTTGGCGACATCTTAAAACACTGAGTTAAGCTACTGATGATTAATTAAATTAACATTTTTAATGATTGATAATAATAGTTTTTAGTCTATAGATGCTAATTTCTATTAGTTTAAATAGCTTTTAAAAAAACTCCCTGAAAGATGATAAATTTGAACTTGGCATATTCAAAATGTTTTGTGAAAATACTGCAAAACTATTCCTCTGTGCAGCACAACCATTAAGGTTCTCAGTTTCTACCTTCACAGATACAAAGTAATATTACAGTAGGGTGTGGTTTAATCTTTTTGTTGGAGCACTGAACTCTCTCTGAAGCCAGTTGTGCAGATTATTTTAACACCCACATTGTTGTTTTCATAAATAAGAAACCTGTTTTTGAAATGGCACACAAGCAGTCTACATCATTTAAACATTAAACCAGGACCCCGGCCTCTGCAGGGTCCTGGGTGTCTCCGGGGTTCCGAGCCCTCGGGGCTAGGACTCTGAAAGGGAAAGCCAGAGAGGAGACTCAGAGGCCAGGCCAGGGAACACACCAGCAGGAGGTCTCATCACTCTCTCCACACTTCTGCTGTCAGGCCTTTTGTTTCAGCAACATTACTCAGTGACACGGCCGGCCTCCCAGGTAACTACACACTGCTGCTGAGCTGCTGCTGCAGGAGGAGAGAGTCAGAGAATACTGCAGCCAACACAGAGCAGCAGATTATAGGACAACAGTCACAAATATATGAGCTGTCTCTGCCCTACCTCAATCAAATTTTCTTTATGTAAACAAAATTGTAAGCAAAAACAAAACCAATCTCAACTTTCTCAGCTGTAGTCAGCAAACACAGTAAAATCCCTTCAGACTTCATGGACATAAATGCTGCTCCTGTCTGTGCTACAGGTCATTGTGTGCCAAAACAAAAAGACACAGGAACATTTCCATATTTAATCTTGCCTCTTTTAACAATGCACTTACTCAAGAAACAAGCTGGGCAGTTACACATCAATAAACTGGCAGATGAAGTAAGTCTTACAGTTTGTGCTGGTAAACCCTCAGTAAACAAACCTTTGACCTCTTCTGATTTCCTCATGTACACGTGTAAATAAGTGGGTCAATGTTTTTGAACCAAAGTGTCACTCTATTTGATTTAGTAAAAGAGTGCAGCCAATCAGTTTGGCGTGAGGGAGAGGGCTATAAGAACAAAAAAATTGGGTGAGCGACTCTGTGGCTGCCCTCAGATGGACGAGGGGAACAACTATGGTGAATATGAAACATAAAGAGACAGAAGAGTACATATATTGGGGCATTTTACTGAAAAAAATATTTGATGAATCTGTTTTAAATTGAAGGAATGTTTTACAAAAGAAGTGTGAGTTTCTTAAAAGGATTGTGGGCATGGAAGCATTTTCCTGAATGCTCAAATCACCACATATTTGTGAAAACATGGCATGATGCATTTATCATTATTTTGCTTTAAAAACACTTTTATTGAATTAATGTGTTTTCAATTACAAACATTAAACAAGGCAAGTTCTTAGTTTATTTTTTAATTTCCCATTCTTAGCAGACAGTGCAGCATGTCTTAACTGTGGGATGGTGATGATATCATAGTCAGTGGCTGGAGTGTTGTCTGAAATTGATTTTTTACTTTGCCAAAAAGTGCACTCTATAGTTGACAACATGTAACACTAGGCTACAAGGAACAGAGAGAAGGAAAATGTTGTGGGGTTTCAGATATGACTTTGCTGTTATGGAAGTGAGTTTACAGTAAGGAGGCCTGGCATAGTTATATGGTCTGCAGGTCAGCGGATAGTTTATTCCGTAGCAGGGGTTCCCAAACTTTTCAGCTGGGTACCCAAATGAGAAGTTTGGTCTCTCCCTGGAACCCAAACATACAAAATTATAATATTTAATCTAAATCTCATGGTATCACATTATAATTAATTACTATCTTGGCCAGAGCTTGTTAGTTTTGCTTGTTTGTTAGCATGTGAACAGGATAACTCAGAAAGTTCTCAACTGAGTGTGATTTTCAGGGAAAGTTGGTCTGATTTGATTTGGTTGTGATCAGAATCTGGATGTGGATACAGGGATTTTTTTCAATGGTTTGTTAACAGTGTTAGATATAAGTTTCCAACATTTTTGACAAAAACTTGCCCGACAACATTGGAAATGCCTTGAAGGAGGTTTGTGCTCCCAGAGCTCTTTTGGATAAAATTATTGTTTGCTTGGACAAAAATATCAGATGGAAGTATTGTAATGCAACAATGATCTAACATCTAAAATGAAGTAAAGACTGATTGTGTTTTAGACAGTGCAGCAAACTCGAGCCCAAACGCATCTCACTTTGACTCCAATTTTGCTCTTCTTTCAAAGTTCATTCTTTTAACTTTACTTTTTCTTTTTGTCAGTCTAACAAAATGACAAAATATATTTAAAATATTAAAGGAATTGTTTGATCAAAATCTAAACAGGTGAATTTAACTTTTACCCCCCATCTGCTACAAGAATCCACTGAGAGATATCCGTTTGTTTTGCATCGTTTTGTGTCTCTCTGATTGGAAAAGTTTGTGTTTACTTCTGTGTCAGAGCCGTGCAGTATAATCACAGGGTGCGGATTTGATTTCCGTCGTCTGCCACAACAACACATCTTTTGTGTGTCTGAATCTTTCACAGACTGAAGATGGATTTTAAATAGTGTCTTCTGCTTTCCTTCACACCTTTTCCACTTACTTTCACTGACGATTCAAATTCACAGCGTACCCCCTGGTGTCATGGCATATAGCAGAAAAAAACACAATAAGCAATGAGGAAACATGTTGAACAGTCTGACAGGAATCCCACTGTGTTTCTTAAATGTTTTTGTTTTTTTCTTTTAAATGTTTTTGAAATTTACTCAGTAATTGGCTTTGCTTTAATTGTCATCAAACAAATTTGAAATACCCTGAGGAAATATGATTGTTTACAACGATTTGCTGTTTCAGGACGCTTATCAATTATTTCCAAACAATTTTCTCTTTTCCTTAAAAACACAAACTTCAGAGGGGACCTATGAGTTTGATGATTTGTCACATTTCACAGCAAGACATCTGGGAAAATAACAAAATCTCATCTGATTCAGTTTTCTTATCACAACACAATGTACACTCACCTCATCTAACCATTTTCCTCTGTGATTTTAATCTCTTTGTTTAACAGGACTTGTTCCAGCAGCAGTGTTTATTCAATGGGGGATTTTCATGAGAAATATTTCTCTCTTTTACAACACAAATACACTTACTGGCCACTTTATTAGGTACACCTATTCAACTGCTTGTAAGGGCAAATTGCTAATCAGTCAATCACATGACAGCAACTCAATGCATTTAGATATGTAGACATGTTCAAGGTGACCTGCTAAACTAAGCATCAGAATAAGAAAGAACAGTGATTTCTGTGACTTTGAATGTAGCGTGTTGGTGCCAGAAGGACTGATCTAAGTATTTCAAAAACTACTGATCTAGTGGAATTTTCTAAAATAACCATCACATAAAAAGAGCACCTTAAGGGTAAAGATTTGCATCATGGACGTGCAGCTGACAAATCTGCAGCAACTGCATGATGCTATTATGTCTCTCCAGACCAATCCACAACTCTGTTTCAAAAATGCAGCCTAAAACTTGTGATGATCCTCCACCACGCTTTACTGTTGCCTGCTAAAATTCATTATTGCACTCTTCTCCAGCCCCTCAGTGAACAAAATGCCTTCTGCTATGGACAAATTACTTTAAATTTTGACTCATCAGTCCAGTACAGCTGCTGCCATTTTTCTGGTCCTTTTTTTTTTGCAGAGTTTTTCTACCTCAGAGATTTGGCTCTGGTCACAATTCCTTCATTAAGACCACCTGACGAGACCTCTCCAGACAGTAGATGAGTGCACCCGGTTTCTGCCAGTTCTTCACTGCATGACATCTTCCAGTTTTAAAAGGAAGAGTGATATGTCTTGTTTCTTCTGCATGAGTTTTCCTTATCTGACCACTCCATCTATGGTCCTTGACGTTGTCTGTTTCTTTTAGTCTCAGACAGCACATCTTGTAACTACAGTCTGCTTTGAAATCTTTGCCTAGGAGAGAGTAGTAGTAACTAACTTGGGCACTGATGCCGGATCTTACCATGGTGTATGACCTGTGACATGAAACTTTTTTTCCCACTACTCCACCTTGGGAGCAGAATTTGGCTGTTCTGCATCAAGTTTAAGCCTCTTACACAGATGTTTCTGTTTTGGTTAATGGTGATATGTCAACCAGCATATTAAAATGATGATTGTAAGCACCTGTTTGGTATAACTGGGTCACTATTCACTCAACTATAATCCAACAACATCTCTGACTTTGAGCTAATGTACCTTTTCATTAGCAGCATTACACCTCCGGAGCCTGGGTCTGTTGAAGGTGACATGCTGTTTTGGCTCTAGCAATTAATACTAGCATGGTGGGCAGTAAGAGTTGGCATGGTGGGGGGTCCCCACCTGATAATGTTCTGCTGTGATGTTCTGGCTCTTGCTACTCATCAGTCTGTAGTATGTAGTGGAGATGGAGGGCCGGTAGGAGGTGGTGTAGTAGAGTAGGTAGCATTGGCATTTCCACTACCTGGAGCTTGCATGTACAGATCCTGGGTCAGTTTAAGGTGGCAATGCTGTGGCAATGAATGGCCATGCAGTTGATTAGGTAGCTCCTCAGGAATGAATGCAGATATGAGTAGGGTCGGGGGTCTCTTCACTGAGCGCTTATTCTTTCATTATGGCACAAGTACCTTGTGTTTCTTTTTAATAAGAATGGATAAAGGCAACAGGTACTCATACCAAATACAGATTTGATCCAGATTTTTCCTCTGTTTGCATTTTGGGGATTTAATAAAATAAAGAATAAGAAGATATACATTTCTAAAGCATTCTTACTTTCAGGGATGTTTACACACCTGCCCACAACTTTTGCTCAGTATCTGCTCTCTGTCCAAGAGTCTTCCATTGCTCCAGATTGGTCTGCCAAACATTCAACCACAAAACACCCTCAAGTCTTTCTTCTCAACCCACCACAGCACTCTCACTGTTGGGCACTTGCATACCTTATTAGGCTCAAAACAAGCAGGCTGTAGTCGTAGTTTATACCTGCAAATGTGTGCAGGCACTGGTTTGGAGAGAGAGAAGGACCTGTTGACCTGTTGCCTGCTGACATCAGCTCCACCACCTCTCTCTCTCTCTCTCTCTCTCTCTGGGTGAAGCTTTGTGCACCATCAAAAGGCCCTGAGCAAAGAGACATGAGCCTTAATTGTTGTGCTTTATCAGGGGGATAAAGGCGGGATGGGCATCAATTTAGGACGCCTTTATTAGACTACAAAGTGTGACAGACTGACGGAGAGATAATTGGCAGAGAGGGGAAGGAGGACGGGATGAAAAGAGGAGAAGGACGGAGAGATGAGGAGGAGCGTGGATGGAGGAGTGTTTGATCAGGAAGCAGAAGACTAGGAGGAGTGAAAATTTAACTAAAACCAGATGAAGTCGCTCCTCCGCTGAAGCTGCCCAGCTTGTTTGCAGGAGAGAAAATAAGTCCCCAATCAATAATAAGAAAATACACAACAGAGTCTGAGCAGTTTCTTAATTATCTGAAACATTAATTTTGTGAAAAATTAAAACATTAGCATAAGTTTGATGTTCTGTTTTAAAAACTAGTAATTATCACCGTATTAATTTTTAAATCTGAATCACTACACTCATTTATTCTGCAACCCTTTTATGTAAATGAAGTATTATTTGTTTTGCTGAATGTGAAATAAAGTGTGAATCATAAAGCTCAGATGTTTACAGGGACATTTGAAAATATCTCCTGATTTAACATGTTTGCACAGTTAAGAGTCAGATATTTGTGTGGGGTGTTATGTTGGATTTTTAAGGACTGGTGTAATGTCAGGATGCTCTGCAGCCCAGTGCTCCTGCGCTCCACAGCTTGTTAATGTGACAGGATAATGTCGGCCTCCTTCTATCACGTACAGACTAATGTGTTTGTGTGATTAGACTGTGGCTCTAAAACAAAAGCTTCACATCGTTTCCAATCTGTTGTCTATGCAACACTCTAATGACACCATTTAGAATTGATGCATGTTAGAAAGTGAAAGAAAATGACTGGAAATATAAAGTGAGTGTATTTTCTTTCATGAATCAGATCTGTTGTTGTGTTCATACACTCCTGAGTTCACAACAAGGTTATTATCAAAATGTGAGAAATGACATGTGAAAAACTGTTTCATGACCTGAAACTAAAATGAAAGGAGGCTGAAAACTGTGTTGTGAGTATTCAAAACTAACTGATCAAATAGTGCATTTCCACCAAGCGGCGTCCTTTGGTTCAGCACTGTTTGGGAGGTAAACTAAGCCGTGGATAGTAACAAAATAAACTTACTTCAGTTCTGTACTTAAGGCCATGTCTACACATAAGAGGGAATGTTTGAAAATGCAGCTTTTTCTAAACATTTTGAGCTTCTGTCCACACTTAAATGAAAGTTTAGGTCACTGAAAACACATATTTTGGAAATCTCTTGTCAAGCTGATGATTTTAAAAAACTTAGTTCTGTGTGTCTCCATGTGGACAGAGAAAAATGCATTTTGGGACCAAAACGGCACAAAATGCACCGACCTCTCCTCGGGTGTTGTCACACTATGCAAAATTATCACTGTTTACATTTGTTACAGCAGACGTTGTTAAACTGTTGTTGTTTAAGGTGTTGCTGACTGGACTATGAACGTGTCACCACATGCTGTCTGTCACTCCGTCGCTATGATACTGCTCTCAAAACACTCTGACAATAGAAATGCTGCCATAGTTTTGGATGAGACCCAGTGTTATTGTTTCAAAGTGACCCTGTTGACTGGTGACCCATGGCTGCAGTGGTTGCCATGGTCACAACAGATGTTGAGGATTTGATCAAAATGATCAGAAACACCTGGAATTTGAATATAGGCAAATGCATATTTACTCAATGAGCCTGCTAACACCAGTTAGCATAGAAACATGTTAGACTGAATACCAGTCAGACTTGTGTAAAACTGCTTTTGCAGAGAGATGTAAAAAAAAAGTGTTGATGATCATGGACATCATTACAGTAAAAAATAAATAAATAAATAAAATTAACAGTATGTTATTGTGCTTTTGTGTTTTTTGTGGATGGTAATGTTTTAAGAAAACTTCACCTGTGTGGATGAGATTATTTTTGAAAGCAGAGGAGGAAACCCTCTGTTTTAAAGAACATGGCCTAAATGGTGCAATGCCTGAGAGCTGACTCAGATGACAAGCTACTCTGGTTCACACCTGACAGGCATCATCATTCAATCACCTGACACACATCTTAAGTTATCAGCAGGTCATTTAAGCTACCAGATCTTGGTTTTACTTTTTCTGCTTTGGCCTGCCAGCATTTCTGGCATCAGTCCTGTGCTCTTGCTTTCAACCCTTCACAATCCCAGCATCAACCTGTAGGCTTCAACAGAGGCCAATGGTAAAATATATTTATCAGACGTAGCAGGGTCGTAGCCTATGAATCAGAGATGGGCAGCTTTGATTTCTGTGAGGGCCACAATGGTGTTATTCTCATTTGCTGAGGGCCACATTTATTGCAAATTGAAGAATATGCTCAGTAAGACAGACATATTTTTATGTGATTCAATCAAAACAATGAAAATGCAGCTTCCATCAGAAGTTATGATGTAAATGCCTATATTTTATATGCTTGAAAGCAAACAGCCGAGCTAAATCTAACATACTAAATATGAAATTAAAGACTCGTACAGATAGTCTAAAAGAGAACAAACATAAAACAGTTTTTAAGGATAATTTCTGAAATATTTACATTTTTCATTTTGTAATGCACTTTGTGTTGGTCCATGGAGTTTTAGTGTCAAATTATGTTGAAATATTTCATAGCATGTGGCATTGAGTGAATAGGGGGCCACATGTTGCCTTTGGCCGCCAGTTGCCCATCGCTGCTATAGATGTTGCGGTCAAACAGAGTTGCTAGACTGAAATACATTTTTTGAGTGTCCCTATTTTACTTGAATATGTTTATTTCAGTAAACTTATCAATCTGACCACCATTACAAGGAATTAAGCCATAAAATCACATTCATTTTCTACTAAAGGTGTTAAAGTATTTGACCATTAGTTAGACTTACAACAAACTTAGCGCAAATTGTTTTATATCACTGTGACAAACATGATACTGTGACATTTTCCTTATGAAAAAAAAGGTTTATTTTTTTCCTCCTGGGTTGTGTATAGTTGAGGATGTTTTCTGATACCTGTGCTTTGATGATATGACCTGAATCCTGAAAGAAATAAAGAGTGTAGAAAATGTTTACTCTTGTCATGGCCCATGTGCTCATGCTGCTGTTCCCTGCAATGCCTGTTTCTGTAGCTTTCAGGGAAATATTGGGCAGCTCACTGAGGAGGGAAAGTGGAGAGGGTTCAGCATAGTTGGCTCTAAGTTTTAGCAAATGGCACGGAAATGTACCTATTATTTGTCTCTAAACCAAAGTATGAAAAGTTACTTAAAAATTTGTACAACTTACTTATTAGTAATTACACCTTAAACAATATGATTATTTACCATATTACTTGGTGTCAAAAGTAACTACTTATTTTATGTTAAGTTAATTTGTACTGTCCCCTTCTTCAAAGACTGATTTGTGACAGATTTGAAACAAACTTGTACAATAGATGACAATGTTCATAGTTTCATTTATCAAACGCAAACTCAAAATAAAGAAACTAAAGTGAGTTGTTAGAAGTACAGCCAGAGATGGAAAGAGCATCAACTTACTCTACTCAAGTAAAAGTACACTTAGTTTAATAAACTGTTACTGAACTATAATTACAGGTAGCTCTGTATCAATTTACTGTGTAAAAGTAAAAAGAACTTCATTTAAGACGTACTCAAAGTATTTAGTAGTGTGAATGCTCTTTGCTGTGTCATGTAAAACGAGTGACCACTGTAATGTGGTGTGTCAACATGTAATTTGTTTCAGTTCAACAGTAAAATATATCAATATTTTACAAAAAATGATTTTAGAAATAACTACTGATAACTAATAACTACTATTTGAGATCTCAGTGAGAATGTATTTTGTGAGTAATAGTTTTACAAAACCACACTGTATTTGAAAAAATAAAAATAAGTATGACTTAACAATTGTTGGTATTGAATTTCGTAAGTTTAAGTGTATATGTACTGTTTTTAATATTCTTAGTAATAAGCTATAAACTCAAAAATATGACAATATCCACTGACCTCCTCTTTCTGATCCATTAAAAATGAACCTATATCATTTCACTTCCTAGTATTATTCTGGTGTTGAGCATTGTGATACCAAACTTGGTATTAGTACTGATGTTTTAACTTTGGTATTGTAAAGCACAAGTGAATGCAAAACTTTGATTTGTTCTGTTTTTCATCTTATATTTTATTCAGTTATCAGATGTTATGACAAGTGTGGAAGGCACAGTTCACCCCAAAAATATACTAAAAAAGAGTAAATGATTAAAAATATACTCAAAAAAGTACGAAGAAATCTGTTAAATTAAAGTAACTTGACTTAGAGTAATTAGTTACTTTCCACCCCTGAGCAGGGTTTCCGTCTCATTCGTTAAGACTGTGTTGAACATTTGGCCAACCACTGTGAGCACAAGACACCATGACAGCAGCCCTGATAGGACATAAAATAACTAAGCATTGACTGTAACTGTAAAACTGTTAGTGCTTTAAAAAATTATTATCTGTTACTTCACTAATACTTCAAACAAGTAACTTCCTTACAGTATATATTACAAGTGAGTAGCTACTTGCCAACATGTGCTCTGACACAAACATACTGCGTGACACACGGCCTGTCATCACAGTTTGTCTTAAACAATGTAAATTGCAATTTTGGATCAGTTTGTCATTTGCAGAAGTTTTTTCTCTTATCTAAAGGTTAATTTTATTTCATTTTAAAGAAATGGCTTTAGATCTTTCTCTGAGTCATTTACTATACCAAAACAAATCAAAATATCTAAAGCAAATAAAAACTAAATCAAAATCAGGCATTTTCCTGTGCACACCCACATACACTCACGCACAAAACTTAACTATCACACCATGGTTAAAATAAACCCTGTAGAGATATTTGACTTTACTCATGTAGAATTTGTGTACTGTGTGTTTATAAGGAGACACACTATGTTTATGAAGTTTGAATAATCTAAAGAAATATCTGACTTTTGTTGTTTAATGCATCCTGATTGGTGATGTCAAATGGTGAAATTTTTCTTCCTCTCACACCTTTTCTTAGAGGTATTTTAAACCTTGACCTGAGTACAGCTTCATGAAGATTACAACGGGGGGAAAGTCACTGTAAAGTAGAGCTGAGTACAGTCAGACAGATGTGAGAAGGAGAACAATACAACTAATTAAGAGAAGAATGGTATTGATTTAAGTTTATTGATACCAAAGTCATTGTCACTGATTCTGCATGAATACAATTCCTTCTCAGTTCCCTCATAAATGTCCTCTGTTCTGTATCAACAAGGTTTAACCCTGGTCCTGATATTAAGGGCTGTGCTGCTTTGACAGATGTGTCATATTGCTACCCTTGTTTGAAATCACAGCCCCAGACTTCGCACATAAGGCTGTTAACACCATTTTGTGTCAAATAAAGGTCTATTGTGGTTCTTCCTAAAGAAGCTCATTATTGGGCCAATTTAAAGCGAAATAGATCTATGACAGCAGGGAGATGCACTGTGGCTGCATAACATTCACGTTCCTGGTATAAAAGCTGTGGCGGCACTTGCCGGAACTGACACGTACGGCAAATACACTCAAACAAAATACTTCTAGTGTGAAAAGGGTGCAAGCTTCTTAATTTTTGGTTGCCCTGAATGCTGACTGCCTCTCAGGTGAGCATAATGGCATTGTTACCTCCGCCAAGGGGATTATTTTTTTGCCAGCATTTGTTACTTTGTTTGCTTACAGGATAACACGAAAATTTATTAAAGTATTTTATTGAAACTTTCAGGTTATATGGCCATGACACAAAGAAGAATTGATTCCATATTGGTGGTGATCTCAATGTGGATACAGATTTTTTACAGGATTTAACATTATGAGATAGGGCACTTCGCCACATTTCCACTTATAACTTCATAACTTTCAAAAGATTTTGTTTACATTTTAAGAGAATAATGGCCCTAGCACAGAGAAGAAGTGATTCAATTTTGGTGGTGATCTGAATCTGGATGTGGATCCAGGGGTATTTCCAAGGACTGGTCAACGGTCTGAGATAAGGTAGTTTTCCACATATTTGACAAAAACTCGCCTGACAGTTTTTGACATGCCTTGGCAGGGGTTTTTGCTCTAGGAGCACTTCAAGTTTTGTTTTGGTACCAACTAGTAGTTCCTCAAACTTGTCAATTCCAAAACTGAAACCAGTAGTTGAATCCATCCCCCCTAGCCAGAGTGCAGGGCCTGTTGGAGCCCGATATGTAACAATGACCCAAAATGTTATTAAAAAAAACGTAATAAAACCCAAAATGCAAGAACTGGTCGATAATGTAACAAGATGCTGAGCCCAAAACATAATAACTTAATATAATGCATATTAACATAATGGAGCATAACGTAATAACTGACCCAAAATGTAACAAATTATCACATTTTGGGCAAAAAGTTATTACAATTTGGGCTCAGCATCTTGTTACAATATCGAGCAGTTATTACATTTCGGGTTTTATTACATTTTTTTTTATAACATTTTGGGTCATTGTTACATATCGGGCTCTAACAGGGCCAAACAATGGCAGTCTACATGTTTTTTTTTCCCCCAAAATGTCAGAATCTAGGGTGTTTCTTTGCACAACATACATAGAAAAGACACTGCTGTTAATATGCTATGGTCAATATGTCTTCAAATGAAGGACTCCCTCTGAAAGTCACTAAACTGAAATTTCAGTCAGAACAAAACAAAAATAAAAACTAATGAAAAATCCAAACTATCATACCCTTGGTTTTACACACCCACTTACACACTGGGACCCCTCTCCACTAGTCCCCGACATGAATATATGAGTGTTTTTATGTGCACAGTGAAAAGACGCCGCTGCGTTAAGTGGCCTTGTTGTATTCTGCTCGGTCTGTAACGGCCTCCAGCGGGGGGTGTGGATGAGAGGGGAGGTGGTGGTGGGGGTGGGGGGTGGATGAAGGAGAGGCCTGCAGCACCATGCCTAATCAGCCTTTCTTGCCAGGGTCAAGACTTTCTGTCTGGGTCCGTGGTGCTCCCTGCCACTGAGGACTCGTCCATTCAGGGGCACAATGTCCCTGTCAGTCCCGACAACATTTCCTGCCTCCGCTGGCTCCAGCCCTCGCAGGGATACACAATATTTCACAGCTCCCAACAATGGCCTGTCTGCCTGCACCCACCATATGGTTACTATGGGCCACAATATTGACACACATCACTAATTATTCAAAGAGCTGAGGGAGCTGAAGGAGCTGAGGAAGGCGTCTGCTGCTTTCATTTTTCTCTGTAATGTAATGTGAGATTACACTCCGAGTTATGCAAGAGGTCATGCAAACACCAAGAGGAGAGAGGGACATACTACGCAGGACCAAATGCACAATTGATTCCTTAGTATTTTAATAACAAATTCAGCTGCAGGCCTGACGGGAACCAAAATGCATAAAAAGAATGACATAGGCTGCAAAAAAACAAAAAACAAAAAAGAAATTAAGCTGTAGAAAGGGATCTGCATGTCAGCATGCTGTATGTTTCAGCGTGTCGTGTCTGGAAACGTGCTGCTCGGTGCAGAGACAGATTCAACCTGCTAGAGTGGCTGGTGGGAGTCTTTGGGTACAGGCCACTTCTGATTCCCACCCGCTTTTGGCAGTTTGGCTGGTGTTAATGTCAAGCCCTGATTGTCACAACAGCTGTCTGTGCTGCTATAAGAGAAACTATGGAGGATGCACTTTGGTCAACAAAGACTGACGTCTCAGAAGAAACAACAGTAGACTAAAACAGACTGACTGCTTTGCAGGTAATGTGATCATTTTCAGACAATTATTTGAAGAAAAAAAAATAGAGCATTAACTCAGTCAAAAACAAAAACAAGATGGGACACTGTTCCAGAGGTCAACATCAGCACACTAACTTTTTTTATTTATTAATTTTATCGTTGCATCAAATATTGAGGTTTCTCTTCCTTGAATATAACATAAAAGTTGTATCTGCTGACTAAACCTACAGACTTTCAGTTAAAACTAACAAATGCATCGATGTCAGAAAATTAAGTACAAGGGAAACACAAATTGTTTTCATACCTTCACAGAAGTTTTTCCTCTGTCTTTGAACATTTAATGCTGTCATGGATAGTGGGTGTTAGAGGATGTGATCCATATTGTCTGAGCTCCGTGTGAACAGGACGACATCTGGGCTTCAGTCCTCAGGCATCCCGCACACCTCTGTCCAGCATATGTCCACTCTTATTCCCACAGGAACTCTCTGAAGGCAGAGGAAATAATTTAAGCATGTTAACTGATGTGATGTTTGGCAACTGCTGAGACACAAAGGTCCCATTTGAACACAAGATTAAAGCAGATGGAGGATTTTACAGAATAGAAAATCTCTGCTCTTCAAACACACAACACCACCTGCACTGTAACAAGAAAAATGATTGGTGCTGAAATATGAAAAAAAACAAGAATGATTTTCTCCGGTGATTAAACCTTTGTTGTCTAGAAAGTGAATTTACATATTCCTGAACTGATTTGTAATTATATTGTGTTTCTTAGGGTTTGTATGCAGACCCAGATGTTTATTTAAGACAGTGATTTTTTATGTTGACGGAAAAAGAATTGCATTTTGCATAAACTTTTAGAAAGTTACTGAATCTGTATTTATTATCCGTGGAATGTGCAGAGCAAGATTTTACTGGAAAAAGTCACAGATTTACACAGCAGCAGAATTTTTTCCTGACATGCTGAGTATAAACACTTCTATCTTTGATAACACATTATTATGAAACTGATGGCATCAATGATTTTATTTATCGATCCAGTTCTTTATCAATTCGTTTATTTATTTTTTGTGTGAAAAAATTTGTCCAACAGAAATACTCAATGGCAACAAAGTCAAGCACATGTCACTCCTGATATCCAGTGCCATGCTGTATACATGAATGCTTCTGCAAGTTGCTAGTGTTTCCACTAGTTGTGCAGTAAGCATTAGGGCCGCTCAATTATGGCAAAAATCATAAATGCTATTACTTTTTAAACCTACAGTATATGCTTTTGACACTACCGATTTTAACTTTTAAGAACAGACAATACACAGAAATGTGAAAATATAAATACCTCAACAAATTGCAAATGATAATAATGGAAAATGAAAGAAAATATGTGATGTGGCACAGTAATGTTTTAATCTCATTTTAACCTTGTTTACTCAGTTTTCATATTGTTAAAGGCAGTAATTGTAATTGTAAATTTCAATTAATATTGCATCTTTGTGATGAAAGTGAATACACTATTTTGACCACCTCTGCCCCCTATCTGCCATGACTTTTATGCTGTTTCTTTATTTATGACTTTGTTATCATTTCTGCTTACTGCCTCTGATGAGAGCCTGACATCCTTGATTTGCAAAGAATGCAGAATAAAGTAGAAGGAACTGATAAGGGAATTGATAAGCAAAAGACCAATGACATTGATTCTTTAAGGAAGTCGAAGTTGATTCTCAACTGGAAATGGCTTTTGGTTCCCATCCCTATTATTGAATCCGCATTGTATTAGTAGTAAGCATTTTCTATTTAGAGATTTGAATGTAATGTCAAAGAGTCAGGGCCTTGTTGGAAAATGCTGATATCAATCCGTTACACAATTTCTCCAGTGAAAACCACAGAGTGCTGAAAACATGTATGTATCAGTAATTACTGATGATAATTTTTTAATAATAGGCCTGATTCATTAGATGGTTTTAACAAAGGATTTAAAAATAAAGTGAAATGCTGCAGATGTTTGGTTATGGTTCTTGATCTTATGGTGGACAATCGTGTGGTACTGTGAGGTGGGCTGAATAAGACCTGAGAGTGCAGGAGGGTGTGTTGATAGGGACTTTGGATAGGTCCTAAGGAGCAAGTTTGTCTGTGGCCTTAAAGGTAGGGTTGGTAATCAGATTAAGATACACTTTTTGTTATACTGGTTAAAATGATCGTTATGTCCCGATGGCAATCAATGCATGATGTGTTCTTAAAAGAGAGTGAAAAATAGCCGCTGTCTACAGCAGGAGTAAAACAGGGAAAACTGCAACCAATCACAGCGATTTGGACCGAATTTTTAAACAAATCAAATCCTGTACTGCCGTTCTGTCCACCTTCTGCGTGTACATTTTGCTGGCGTGGACTGACCCTGATTCAATGCGCGTAGCCAAGCTCAGAGGGATCCAAGTACGCTGGAGAGTGCATACCTGTCAAGTTTTGGCTTTGAAAATAAGGGTGCGAGCCGTCCCACAACCCCAACCAAGCTCCAGTATCCCTTACATTTTAAAACAGGTGTACAAGAAATCCAAAATAAACACTTTGTTTTTCTTGGTTTGTTGCCACTGTGGGCTCTAATCTTGCGACAACTGCCACCCAGGCTACTGCAGGTGACAGTTCTTGTGAGGCTTTTTCTTCTTCAGTTTTACGGCAGCTGGCATCCATCATTTTCTCAGCTTGCTTCCAATCAACCCCCAAAGTGGTTTGTTTGCTGTTAGGACACAATATACAGCTACCATAAATGATGAGTTAACTCATCACACTGTAGTTGTATAAGGAGCAGTAGTAGTAATAATAATTGCATTATGGCTACCAGGCAACCATACTGATAACAAAGTGCTACTTTATAATAATATTTTGGATCCCATAGTGCCTTTTTGTGCTCATGCACAACATACCATGAAAGCAACAAAAGGTTAGCATTACCCATTGTCTCAACATTGTCTTGAAACAGGAGATTGTATCCTCTTTATAGCTGCTCTTTACTCTTCTGCATCACTGACACTTTCTTTGTGTACACTTCTACACTGATTCTGATTCTGATACAGGTGTTGTGGTGTAATAAGTTACCATGCCAGCTAGTGTCTTCTGCAGTTTGCTGTAGACACCGCTGTGTGTTAAAAGCCCCACTTCTTTGCACACTGAGTTTGTTAACATTTACTGTCACAAGGCATGTCAGACATTGATAAATATGTTAAATCATGTGAACAGTTGATCTATTAAATGACGATTTGTTTTATTGAAAGCTTGGCCTGCTAACTTCCTTCCCATAATGCAGAGCACGACTCGTAGTCATAGCAATACATGTTGTAATGTGTTGACATAAACCCAGCCCTGCCTTTTTGTGTGATTTGTGTGAATACTGCTGTATGAACACAATCCAAAGCTTTTTTTTCAATTGATTAGAAACAAAACAACCAAGCTGTAGGTGTGAGAAACACCTTGAAGTCAATGCAGTAGTTGACTGAGTTCCAGTGAAGCTGTCAATGAACAGAGTGATGAACAGGAGAAGATTCTCGAAATGGAGTGAGTAGCCAAATTTTAGACCAAATTAAGTTTATGGGAGGATATGTGAGGGGGACTGAGTGGGAGTTAGAGAAATCTATGTGGAATATAACCTTAGTGTGAGTAAGAGTGTTTGCACTATAGGGTGTTATGGATGGGCCGTAGTGATCAGTTTTGTGTAGATTTTGAATATGTATTTGGCCTTGTAACATTACTGGCTTGGAAAGAAAGTGTGTTGTCAAAGATGATGCCCTGGCTCTTAACCTGAGGGGGGAGAGAAACTGCAGAGTTGATGAATTTAAAGCCAATATGGAGAACCTTGGTTTTATTACTGTTAAATTTGAGACAGTTGTGGGAATATGGGGATTTGATTACCTGAGCAGTGGCTGAGAGGTGGGTTAGGTTTGGTGGACAGGTAGAAATAGGTGTCATTTGCATAGCAATCAAAATTGCCTGGAAAAAAACAGAGAGATGGTTAATAAAAGAGGCCACAGAACAGCACCATAGTACACACCAGTAGTGCCTAAAGAAGGCAAGATTATGAAATCTTTGTTGGATGAACTGATTTTGACAAAATAGAAAAAAAGAAGTAAAGTAGAAATACTTACTTCAGATTATTCAGAAGCTTCTTTAACCATCTGGATGAAAAATATCACAGATGCTGCAATATAACAAGATTCTTAGCATGCTCCTTTAGGAAAATTAGCATTTCTTAAACCATAAACTTAATATAACATGAATGTAGCTACTCAACGTAATGATCAAATATATACATACAGTACAGTACAGTATATCTATCACATTAATATGCAAAACTGTTACATCAATTACTTAATAACATGTGTAAGAAGTAGTAATACTTATAAAGTCATTGCTAGGATCCACCTTGGCTCAGCTTTATTATCTCTCAAACTTTTGTATATCATTGATTGTTCAGATGTTGTTATGGTTGAAATTCCTGTGTCTTGGCTGTTAAAGAATATAGTAAAACACAAACACAATAGTTTGATTTTTCTCACCCTGGAAAGTCGGCTAATTACTGTTGTCTGCTCTACTGTGAAATTGTTCTATGATTGTTTAATTGAGCTTCAGTATGTTATTATGGTTAACCCAATGTTGAATATTATGTATGAAACACAGCACTGAAAGACTAGTTTTGTTTCATCACAGTCTGGGCAGGAGGGAGCCTTTTTTCCAGGGCGATTTAAAATCTTTTTCTTGTTAAAAAATCTTTGAATTAGCTTCAGATTCAGTTCATTGTGGAAACTTTGGAGTGCCAAATGTTGGGGTCAGAATCAAGGTTGTACAATTGACTAAAAAAACAATTTGGAGCAGTTTGATTCCTTCATTTGTACTTCTGCATGCTACGGTGTCTTCAAGGGAAGGACTCTACACAAACAAACTCAGTACACTTTTATAGATGAATAGCATCATGAACTAATCATATTAACTATGAAATTAAAAAAATAAAATATGGTTTAATAGAAGTGACGCAAATACATTCATAAAATTAAAAAGAAAAGCTCCCCTAATTATTATACCTCTGACTTTTTAATGTTAGTATTAACACTACTATGTCTGCAGTCATTAATTCTGTTCTGTGGTATTAAGTCCTGTTTACATTGTGTAGGTGAACAAAGTGTGGGTATCTTGGTGCTTGAGAGCTGTTGCTTTTATTTAGAATGCATGGGTTTTTATAGTCTGTTATACACAACTTTGTTTAATTTTTTTCTTAAACCCTCAAAAATACTCTCCTTTGCCACTTGCTGCTGTGTCTTGGAATAAAATAAAATAAAATAAAAAAAAATAAAGGCATAAATCTAAGGCAGTGCTTTATAATTACAATTACTATCAGATGTGTTGGTTTAACAGTAATTCCAAGACTGGAGAAAGACTGTCTTAAGACTTCCTTGCACTTAAAAACTGATAACTTGAGCTCACCCCAACTCCAGTACCTCTCAGGATTTCACTTTGACCTTAGAAATCTGTCTGTGACTTGAACAACATTAGGTCTAAGAGCACAAGCGTCCACCAAGGCATTTCCAAATACTGTTGGGTGAGTTATTAGCTAAAACATGGAAAACTGTCCTATCTTGAACTAATAACAAATCCTTAAAAAAAACTTCCTAGATCTGCATCAGGATTTAGATCATCATCAAAACTGAATCACTTCTTCCTTGTGCCATGACCAACATTCTCAGGAAATTTCATCAAATCCATTAACAACTTTTTGAGCGAACAGGCTAATAGACAAACACAAAAATGGACAAATGCTGGCAAAACATGACCACACTGGCAGAGATGACTAGTCCTTTCAGCTGCTTGAAAGCAAACCAGCAACAGCAAAACATCAGGCAGACGCCTGTGAAGGATGACACTCACAAACCTCCCAGTGTCTTTCTAAGAATTTTCTTCACAGCTCTTGTTCCTGCACTGCTCCATTTCCCATTACCCCAGCTTTCCTAGAAGCCCCAGTTTGTCCCAACCCCGGCTGCCCCCTGAGTGGTGGGAATGTCCTCCGGTGCAGCAGGCCATGACAGGCCCATGTTGGGACAGGCCTCACGATCCACTTCATAGAGCAACTGATTGACAGCTCTTACTGAGGGAGGAGGGATTCCTCATCTGTCAGTCAAGACGCCTGTTGGAGATGAAGACGCGATGTAAGGTATTGCAGTGAATTGTGACACATTATGAACCAGCGTTTTCTCCTCAACCCTCTCACCTCCCAGGTCCTTAGCTGCTACGTAAAGTTAGCTTTTTGGCTGAGGGTGAAGGTTGCCTCAGGTCCAGATGTTCCTGAGCTTTCCAATCCCTCCTCTGCCAGCTCACTGAGATGTGCTGCGCCACATCTGTCCGGGCAGAGGTGTGCCATATTGCCTCCCATCTGCCACATGGTACACCCACACACAGAAATGCAGGCACACACACACACACAGCATGCCCAGAAACTGCCCATTTTAACCAGGGCCATAAATAGTGTAATTCATGGGTGTGAAACAGCGGGTTTTTAAGAGCGCTTAGAGGAACAGAGCGGAGCTGGAACCTTTGGCAGCTGACGGACAGATTTTCTGTTCCTGGTAGCCACATGAAACTCTGTGAACTGCAAAACACCAAGACAGAGAGACAGTGATAACCTTCTGGTGCACAAAAATGTGTGTAAGACAATCTTTTGCCTTTTTTTCTCAAATTCTGCAGTCCTTTTTCATCTCACCATCTGTCCTCTCTCTGTCTCTGCCTCTCCTCTGTCCTCCTCGTGAGCCAGGGGGGCAGTACAGAAATGAATGTCACCCCTGTATCAATGTTACTTAGGGGAAATTGACTTCTTAGCCTTGGTGCTGTCGGCGGCCATATGCTGATGTTTTCATATTCGGCAGAAATGAGGAGTGGGAGTCATAAAGGATTCTAAAGTCAGAGTTACAACCCTGGCTAACACTGGCTAACCCTGGTGAGAAGAGGGAGAGGCCCCTTCTGTCACACCGTGAGCACTGTTAAAGCCCCAATTCCTTAGTCCTAGAAAGCACCATGGGCTTACCAAGTATGCCATTAACACTGGTTTTCATAAAAAGACATTTTTTTTACATTACTCTTTTGGCAGACGATTCAGTGCTATTCATTGCAAGGAAGGCGGCATCTTCAGCCCCATTTTCTTATTAAACATTCACAACCCGGTGGAGGACAGTGCACGGTTTAGATGCTCTGTTGATTGTGGATTTAGGAGACATCAGTGTCTTCCACAGCATGGGCCCGCAGAGCTATAGGCAGCTTTTCCAGCTTATCTATATTTAATGCTTTTGTCTGCTCTCCACGCTTAATTAGGCAGTTAGCAGCTCGTTAAATTCTATTGAGAGCAAACTTTTACCTCCCTGCAAAGTTGTGCTGATGTTGAGCTTTTCAAGGCAGCAGGAGATTTTGATTACCTTGCATCCACAGTGCCATTATAAGTTCTTATTGATTTATGATGTCTTGTGGTTTATCATCTGCTTTACTTCAAGGTAAAGATCGTCTTACTTTTTCTGTTTTCATTGAGGCAGATGGAGGAACAAATGGTGGTCAAAGATGATAAAGTCTGTAGTTTACCAGCTATTAAAAAGCTAAAGAAATGATCTTTATGCATCATGCTTTATAGATTAGAAATATTTTCCTTAGTGAAACAGCTTGTAATCAACAAGAATTTAGCAAACTTTTTTAACCTGAAATGCATGTTTGTTGGTTAGCACAGTTTAAATATAACTCAAGGGTGGCACTGACAGAAATATCCTTTAATTGACCTGCATAGTATTATTCTGCTTCTGCTAAGCATCACTCATGGCAAATAATGACCCGAAAAGCAGCAGTAGTCATTATTTGCAATTTTTTTACATTGTTGGAGATTTAAGGCCTGTAAACACCAATGACAATGCAAAAAAAATGGCACAAAATTGTGAATATTTCTGAGGCATTTTTTTAATGTGCCTTTCTCTTTTCATTGGAAGCCACATTATTAACATATATATTGTGTACATTATATGAAAATGGACTCAGCATTAAGTGGCTATCAACTACAACATTGTACAATAAACAAGGCATTATATAATAACCAATCCAAACTTTGAGATAAGAGAACATAACGTGTTTTCAGAGTATTCAGAGGTTCATCATTCATCAGTGGTTATCTGTTACCAAAATATGCAGGTATAAGAAGAATAAAGAGGAAAACAAAGTAAACTCCTAAATTATATATTTGTTTTTATAATACAAGGGTAATAAAAAGGTATAATACATTTTGAAACAGATAACCTTATACATAATAAAATGATGATAATAATAGTAACAGAACAGTACTGTGAATACAAATATTGATCGAAATATTGACAACTTTAAGTAATAATTTCTATTGGTACTTATTTATCTACTGTGTTGTATGGTATCAAAAGGTGCTCAGATGGGAAAAAAAATCCCATTTTATCCTGAGCTAATGCATGTAGGTTTGGGGTAATATTAAAGTGTCCCTATTTTGAAGTATGAAAATCTGGTCACTTGATGCTACATCAAGTTATGAAGCTAGCCCCTTGTTTTTTTGCTATATCCTTGAATACCAGGCATCTCCGGGGCTGAAGATGAAGGCCTATGTAGAAATGCCAAAACCTTGTCCACTTGGGGCTGACTGCAAAAACCAGACATCCAAATAACTGTGGGGTAAAGGCATTTTTACAGCCTTAATACACATCTTTACAGCCTGATTCAAAAAAAGCTTTAATTTACACCTTTGTGCTCTCACTGTATGGGGGACAGTTTTGATTATATTGCACCCATTTTTTCTTTTATTGAGGAAATATTGAGGATTTCTGGTATTGGAAAAGGGGAGTAGCTATGGTCAGAAGGCATTAAGTCCCGCCTCAACACGGTCTCTACGGCTGTGAGTAGGTTGAGCTAAAGTTTGGTTGAGATGACGTACAGTATGGCAGAGTCCATTAGAGGGCAACAACAATGTTCCAAAGGATCCTGCGATAATCGAACGGCTGACGTCACATGGCTTCGTCAAATTCTTTTACAGTCTATGTAGAACACTTATGTCTTGCTAGCCCGTCTGCTACATCAAGTTAACTAACAAGCCACTAGCTTTGTCTGCTATGTCACTTACAGTGGCAAGTCACACGCTTGTTAACTACATCAAGTTAAATAGCAAGCCATTAGTTTTTGTTACATCACATGCACTAAAATGTCCCCTGTTTATCAGCTAGCTAGCCTCTGTTTTGTTTGACTCATCTAGCATGTCACTAGCACTGTCTGCTACATTTCTTTAACTAATCATCGTTTAATCATCACATGAATATTAAATGAAGTGGTTTGAATGTTTTAGTGAAACATCAGATTTTGTTTTATTTATTATTTCATTTAACAACATTTAAAACTTGTGACAGTGTTCTCAATCAAGCCAAATGTTTTCCAACAATTTAAAAACATTAAAAGCTAAGTCCTGAACCACAGAACGACACTCATTTATGTTCAAGGACAGGTTATGGTTCAACAACTCCTCTCTGGTATTTCTCAGTTGTAGGTACCTCAAGCTTCTAGAAAGAGTACCTGGATCTTCATCCTTGTCATGGGAGCGGGATGTCATTCAGGGTTTGGTGTCCTTGCTTCTCTTTGGTGTTATGGGTCGCCGCTAGCAGACGGGTTTTCAAACCCAACTGCCAACCTGCTGCTCATAACTAAATGACAAAATTACATGAGTTGACCTTTGGTTTCACAGAGAGAGGTTCACCGTGCTCCTGTCTGGAGCCTGGCCTCTGAAAACTTTCCAATGTGAAGCCTTGTCAGTGGACCTGAGGCTCCTCTGTGAGCCTCTAAGGGCGGTTATGTAAGTGTATGGTGTCTGAAAATGTCTACAGACGGTAACTCAGATATGGCTTGTTGCTGATAATCGGTGGCATGGTGTGGTGCGGCGTGCGGCTGACAGATGCCTGCTCCAGCTGGTACAGGGGGGGTTTATCGCTTGGTTGGAACGCGGGTCCTCACACCCCTCCACAGTGCTGGCCACCGTCGCCGTGTTTAATGAGTCACGAATTGCCTGTTTGTCTTCTGCTCCCTGCTGTTTCTGCACTCCCGCTTCCAGGACAATCCCTGAAACACATGCTGCTGCGCTCCGCAGAGCAGCCAGACAGGCAGGCTCAGCCAAACTGTTATAAAGAACAAAGTTGTCATTTTTTATTTCTCCCGTTTTTGTCTTTTTTTCTTCTTGGGTGTTCATCTAAAAGAGGGGATGGGTTGTCCTGTAATAAAGCTGCCTTCTCAGATGCTGTGCCTGACCTCGCCAATATGGCGACCCCGAGAAAGCAGTGCCCAATTGAAGCCCCTGACAAACACATAAATGGCTCTATAATTGGGCTGCTTTGTTGTGCTAGGTGCTGGCTCGTCTGAAAGTGACATACAACACTTTGTGGTAAATGGAGTTACATTATGACAACACATGGCAGTTGCTAAAGGAGCAGAAACTGGCACTCTGATAAGACACAAGCAGGTGGTGTTGATACAGAAATGGTTTGTTTTAAGTCACTAGAAAACCACTATTTAAAAAAAAAGAAAGTTGCAACGACAACTAAGCAGATCACAAATTCATGTTCAAGCCAGCGACAGAGCTGTGTGACTCAGAGAGAGGGAAGATCTGTCCTGTAGTCCAAGTAAACACACAGAGACTCTTGGATGACCATCAAATATACCCAAGCATCAATACACACACTTTAACACACACACGTCAGCGTCACAGACGGGGTGTTTGTAGCCTTTGTTAGGGGATGTTCTGCAAGCTGCCCAGAGCTTTTCCTTAATCTCACCTGTTTAATGTGCAAGGTTGGGCGACAGCTTCTGTAGCAGGAACAGGTGGTTTGAACAACTGCTGCTGGAGAAACTTCGACAGAACAATCTGGGAGAATTGATTAAAGTCTCAATCTGAATTTTTTAGAGTATTAATTGGAAATATAACACTCAAAGTTTTGACAGGAAACTCTTTTGATGGTGATAAAAACTTTTTAGGCCTTTAGGCAATATTTTTTTGTTGAGTAGGAATTTTTTTCTGCAAATAAGCCTTATTTCAGTTTAACCGCAAACTTTGTATTTGCACCCACGGATGGGTCCAGACTTTTTGAATGGGGTGGCCTAATTGACCTTTTGTCAAGCCCCACCCTTTCAATGAAGCAATGCTTCATCAAGCCACACTCTCCTGAGTTACTGTTGCCAGGTTAGACAAACTCTCAGTCTATAATGTTTTTGTGATTGAAAACAGTAGAAAATACCTTTTGATCTGACTAACTAAGTACATGTTAAATTAACTTTAACCGTTAATAAATTGGGCCTGGGTGAAGAATAAGGACAAAATTTTTATGTGATGTGTGAGTATTATTCAAAAACTCTGAAAACTTGTTGAAATTGCTTGAAATGTTATCAATACTTGATGCTAATAATGTTGGCTAAAATTTATCTGTCCTCCCAGAGCACATACACAGAGTGCTTCTCCAACAATACAACATAAATGAGGCTTTGTTATATATTGTGTTATATGTCTTACCTATGCTAATAGATAGGTTCTACTTTAAGGTCTAGATTTATGTTTATGAAACAAGATTTTAAAAAATCTCTGAATTATAGTATGGTTATCTCAAGTTGTTCTTGCATACATCCACAGACAACTTTTGACCATTTAAAGTAACAAGGTCATATCATCAAAAAACCTAACCGAGGCTTGAGTTGTCCAACCAGTGCACCTAGGCAACAGTTGCTATGGGAAGGGGCTCTCTGATTGGGGGCTCAGCAAACCAATCAGAGGACTGATAAAAGGTCAATTGGGGCATTACCTTATTGTTTAAACACACTGGTTGTGTGTCAGCTGTTGGTGTGTCAGTTCCAGTTTGAAACACTTTGGCTGCATGTCTTTGCTGCCACAGCCCTGTCTCTCTTCATAGATTTTACATGAAGGATGCAGTTTTCTTTTTTGCATTAAATGTAAAAGATTAAATACAGAAAAGGGCAAAAGGTCGTGTGTTAGTTCTTTGCAGAGCGCAGGGCCCATGGTGTGCAGCCAAAGGTCATTTACACGGATTAATTGAAATGACATTTTGAATTATCATTAAATGCTGCACTACATTTTCAAAGTCCAAGACATAAAAAAAAACAGCCATTGGATGCAACTTACATGTAAACTTTGTTTAATTTTCATTGTCTGATAAAAGGGGCGGCACGTTGGCGCAGCAGGTAGTGCACGTGCCTCACAGCAAGAAGGTCGCCAGTTCGATTCCCGGGTCGGGCAGGGCCTTCCTGTGTGAAGTTTGCATGTTCTTCCCATGCATGCGTGGGTTCTCTCCTTGCGCTCCGGCTTCCTCCCACAGACCAAAAACATGCTCATTAGGTTAATTGGTGACTCTAAATTGCCCTT
This sequence comes from Cetoscarus ocellatus, assembly GCA_037902135.1. NCBI lineage: Eukaryota > Metazoa > Chordata > Actinopteri > Labriformes > Labridae > Cetoscarus > Cetoscarus ocellatus. The sequence goes on along the minus strand of JBAMNC010000032.1, from coordinate 61,787 downwards.
AGTTATGAGTGTGAGCGTGAGTGGTTGTCTGTCTCTATACGTTGCCCTGCAATCGACTGGCGACCGGTTCAGGGTGTACCCCGCCTCTCGCCTAATGACAGCTGGGATAGGCTCCAGCCCCCCGCAACCCCGAAAGGGATAGTCGGTATAGAAAATGAATGAATGAATGTCTGATAAAAGGAATTTGTGTTGCAGTTTAGTGTTAAATTAAATGGAGACATTTCATTAAATATCTCACTAAACTACCTGGTTCCTGATTTGAAGAATTTATCCATGCTTTCAAAGATATAAAAGGTTCTTGTGGAGAGTCTGCAGAGTCAAAAAGGATGTTAAAAAAATATGAACTTTCCATACTAAAATATGTCCATGAAAATAAAAGGAGTTGGCAAGTTTGAGTATTATTTAGTGACTGTCTGATGGTTTTGGTTGGCTTGGGAAAGGCTGTATTAAACAGCTAAGAAGGTAACAGGAATTCTAGTAGCTAAAACTTCGTGCAAGTGACTTGATTCATTGCTGCAGTCATTATTCTAATCTAACAGAAAATGTGTGCTCAAAGTCAAAATATTTAAGTGCTTCAAAACTGCAAGCACATCCACCAATACAGTTTTTTCAGTGGATTACATTCTTTGGTCAAAGTTCCTGGCTTAAAAAATCAAATTAAACTGTTTTTCTAGCCTGATATTCTAACACGTGTCTTGTAAAATCAAAATGTGAAATAAATTTCTTCAATTGTAAGTATTAGCAAAGAATGTTATGCTCCATGTCTTACATTTTGGCTTGTGCTGGTTTGTGTAGAAACCTCCCTAATGAGAAAAATCCTTCTTTCTCCTCATTTTCTAGCTTCACCTTTCAGAAAATGTGTGCCAAAACAGGCTGTATAAAAAATTTGTTGGACCTCCTCAAAAAGGAAACACTCTCTGATCTTCATGTCTGTTTAACCCTGAAAAAGAGGAAGAAATAATCTAGTCATGTCTGTGCTGTCACAGTAAACATTAGAACACAATGCCTGAAAGAAGTTGCCTAGTGTGCTTCTTGAGAGCTGCATGGTCAGACACAGATCATAAGGATTTACACAAAAACAACCTGTTATAAGCAGGTCTGAGACAGAGGGGCTTGTAAGTATGCAAAAATGCAATATCTTAGCAATTTTTTGACAAGACAGTTAAAAAATATGATCAGGGGACATCTGGGACCTGTGTAAATTTGTTGCAGGAGGGGTAAAATATAGAAACTCTTAATAAATGAACAAAAGAAATCATTTGGCCTGCCACAACAGCCAAAAAAGTGGCACACTGGAGAGGCACACTGTTTACAGTAGACCAGACCTGAAATTAGCATTGTACTGGCTCTGTCATTTTTTATTTTTAAAAATTATTGCCAGTGAAACAGCTCTGTGCATCTTTCCAACATGGTAATCTTTACAAATGAATCTACTATGAGAATTCTTTGTGTACAAACATAATCTGCTAAGGTAAAAAGCTAATATCAGGCTATTATAGAACTACAACATGGACAACTGACCTAATGACCACCACTAAGCTTCCAACTTTTACTGAGCACTCATTACCTTTCTATAAAAAGCAGGCATTTTTATCTGACCTGATCAAGTTAGTCCTTGTGATTCTGAATTCTATGTCCAGTATTGTCTCTTTAAAGATAATCAAAAGTGAGGACATTTAATGTCCCTGACAAACTCTGTAGTCACAGGTAGGCAACAACCTTTGTAGGACTCAATATCACTTTATAATTTACAAGTGCACCATTTCCAGATGTGTTTGCTGTTCCAGAAAATAATGTTTAATTCAATTCAGCTTGTGTTTTTCACAGACATTATTCAGGACATTGAACAGAAAACTCACGTAAACTTTGAGATGAGGGAATCAGAAGAGCTAATAACTACCACCAAGGGCTTTTTGTATCTGATGACTGCTGTCTGTTTTTGTTTGTTTTTGTTTGTCTGTTTGTCTGCTTGTCTGTTAGCAAGATAATTCAAAAAATCATGCTTTTGATGAAATTTTTTAGGTTATGTTTGTCATGGTACAAGGAAATAGTGATAAAGTTTTGGTGATAATTCGAATCTGGATGCAGATCCAAGAATTTTGAAAAAGGATTTGTTAACATTACAGGAATTGTTTCAGGGATTTTTTTTTACAGTGAGAGATAGGGCAGTTTTTCACAGTTTTGAAAATAACTTGCCCTGTTGGAAATGTATTGATGAAGGTTTTTGCCCTCAGAGCACTTCTAGTTCATTTCTCATAACTGCACCAATGTGATGCTGATTTTAACCTTAGTCCCACTTCTGACATGGCTGATGGCCAGTTTTTCTCTAGGGTTTTAAGGATGACATCTGAAGTGGTAATGAATTTCAAGGGTGGGCCCATACCTCCCCTGGCCACTCTTCCAGACATGCCTGTGTTTGCACCACATGTTATTTTGGACTTAGTACACATTGAATACATTCAAGATATCAACATCCCCTGTACTTCTCAAACATCATGAGGTAAACAAACAGAGGGACTCAAGGGTTTCTCTCTATCAGAAGACGCGAGAACAATCTGAGGAATCTTGGCAGCCTCTGGTTCGGCCCAGTGCCGTGAAATCCTCATTCTGCGGGGCTGCTTTTTGTGGCCAGCTCTGGGTTTCTTGGAGTGGCATTCTTCTCATTGTACAGGTCACCGAGACAGAGGCGGCCGGCCTGAAAAGAACCTCGGTGGAGGAAACAATGGCTTAAGGCGGCCCATAAATGTCCCCTGTTCAGCCTCGGCCCATTGACTCTTGGCCTCCCCGCCAAGCAGGGCCCTGTCAGACCAGCCCCTCTCTCTAACAGCTTAATTAGCAGAAAGAGCAACAATGTCAGAGCCTGTTTTGACTGAAATAAAAACAAGAAAAGAGACGAAAGCTGCTCTCTCCGCCTCTCATTGTCCCGGTGCAGCCTGAGATAACAGAGCTCTGACTTTTCTGTTCAGCTCAGTACAAATAAAACAACATTCCTACACTGGTTCATGAAGAGCATGACGACCGGCTGACGGACCAACAAGGGGGGAGTGCCTTGCTCTGATCTTGTGCGTTTAAAAAGAGATAATCCTGATTTATTGCCGTGCTTTTGGGATACTTATCAGTCTTTACATTTGACACAGTATGTTAGCTTAAGAGTGTTAGGATGAGATTATATATTTAAGAGTTTTGTGTGGATTAACAACTCTTAACCGAAAAGCAAAGAGAAATCCTCCACACTCCTGAGGGGTGAATCCTTCATTGAAGGCTGTCCAACTGAAGGCTTTGCTCTGAACCCAATATGATTTTCATTTTTCATGATAATAGTGATGGTGATGATGATAATGCATTTTGTATTGTGATGATAATGCGAGTTCCTGGCGTCACAGGGAGACTCCGTGACGAGACGCAGCACTGGTGTCCACCACGCTGGCTTTGAACCTTCTTTTACCCTCTGATGTTTCCCTGACTGATGGATGCTGTCGGTCTGACTGAAGGACTGTGTGTGTCTTTCACTTTGTCCTCCTACTTACATGTTTCTGTCAATCACTTTGATTTTTGTCTTCCTTTAAACCTCTTTTTATACCTCCTGAAGACTCTTAATAGAATTGTCCACCAGATACCGTATGTGGCCCTCTGGCACCTCTTCATACCTCTCCATTATTTTATCTTCCCGTCCCATTAATCTCCCTGTCTGTTTGTGCCCCAATCTGTCCATATCGCCCCGCTGTCATGCTTTGTTTCGTTTCTTTTATCCGCGGTTCACATCAAACGCTGGCACCAGATTGATTCTCATGTGAACAAGGCTGCAGTGGGGGGCCAGGGACCTCTTCCCCACGCTTTGAAGCTCTCCTTCCCATCCTGTTCATGACTTCTCGGATCCCTCAATCCAACACACATGCAGAAAAACACACACCCTCTGTCACAGTCACAGTCCCTGTGGCAACTATGAAACTTTACCACATACGTTGCCATTTCAGGGTAAAAAAAAAATCAAAAATATCTATGCACCATTTTGTCGTGGTATGAAAAATAAATCTGCCTTGTATCATTTAGTGAGTAAAAGTTCCTGTAATCATGCTAATCTGATATTTCAGAGATTTTGGTAGACAAGACTTTGTGCCACTGGGACAAGACTTTAGGAGCCTGAAGTGTTTTGGTTTATGTTAGTAGTTCCAGTAACTCGATTAGCTTGTGGTTCAGAAAACTGATCATATTCAGAAAATCAGATCATATTCAGAAAATCAGATCATGTAGAGTGAAAAAGCCAAACTTATTGAGTGGTGTGGGGATGGCGGATTTTTGTAGGCCAGCCAGGAAGTTAGCATTGCCCTGGCTCCCTCAACGACAAGTCTTTCACTATGTTCTGTAATCATTGCTTATAATAAGGTCTGTGATGAACAAAAAAATATGCAACATACATGTTTTGTTCATTATGATATTCTTCACAAACAAACCTAACTGTAACAAATTATTAAAACTAAAGATAATCAACAAGAATAAAAAGCTATTATTAAGCTATTATGGAACTACAACATGATGGGTTGACTTAGAAGCTGCCGGACTTCCATTGTTTAAAGCCACATTTTTACCTCTTGTTACCTTCTTAGTGTATTTATTATGAAAAATGAATCAGAAATGAATTTGTGTCCCTGGTCATTTTTGTGGTCCTAGGTAGCAGTTCATTAGCAACAATCCTTTTGAAAGCACAATAAAACTGTTAAATTCTGAAGTGGGGCAACATTAGATGGATTTTTGCTGCAAAATTACACATTAAAATCTGGTATGCAAGTGTTCACCATGGACCTTATTGCAGGTATCTATACAGAAGGCTATTCTATAATCCCACATACTTTGAGCCATGGAAACCGTAAGTGCAAAATTCTAACTTCCACATTTTTGGACTCATTCCAGCACCACTTTCTAGACAGTATTGCTATCCAGTATGCAATCAGATAGTCTGGTAAAGATTCAGCTTTTTATTGAAACTTTTCATATAGACTACCATAAAATCAAAAGTACAAGTCGTACTGGAGTGCAAACTGCAGTCAGTTTTTATAACTCTGTCATTGGGGAAAGGGGTTTTAACTGTTTTGTGTGATAATTAACATTATGTTCTGATAAGTCAACAACCGGCAGCTTTAGCTCTTATCTCATGGGGACTGTATAGGGCAGGGATCCTGCAAACCCTCTCAAAGTCTTAAACAGTCTACTTCTTAATTGTAAGAGGTCTGAAAATTTGTTGCCATTCTGACAAACAACAGCTTTGGCAATTATAGTTTGGAATCTAAAGGCCAGCTTCGGGAAACTTCCTGTCTATGGAGAAAAATGTGCCTTTACATCTTATTATTAAATTTATACTTGGCTCCCTGGTTTGTTACATTTAAGTTAAATAACAATCACACTTAAAATCAGCATGTTGGGATATTTTAAAAAAAACTTTTCTTTACCGCATGTGTTTGATCAGCATATGCTCTGCAGTAGGTGTGTGTGTGTGTGTATACCCAGCGTTTGTCCTAGCATTTAACATATCTAACAGTTAATCTATGTTAATGTCCACACAATTTATTCTCTGTCCCTGCTTTGTTTTATTTGCTGCTATTTTTCCTGTCAGTAAGGAGTTCAAGAGTATCTCAAAGTTTGATGTACAAAGAAGTTGATGAATGAATAAGCGTTATATAGACACGGTCATTGTGTTGATTTTACACCTCTCGTCTAGCCGTTTCTTTGACGACCCGTCAATAAATCCACCGGAAATAAGTGATGTGACTCTTTTTTTCAGTCGGGCAGTCGAGCCTTAAGTTCAGCCTTGGGACAGCCTTGTGCCTAACTGCGCCAGTATTGTCAATTTCCTGTCTGCATGAAGACATACAGCCCACATAACTTATTTTTTTAACAGCCCAGCTCTTTGAGAGCATCCATGGCTGAACCATATTTAACCTTTCTGTGTCAGACCACCCGCCAGTGGCTGGGCCTCTTAACGCCCATTCAACACCTCGGCGGCACCGACAAGCCAGCCGAATATGATATAAAGCCACGTCACAGACAGGAGACACAATTTATTCCCAGAGAAACCCAAACATCTTTACAAGTGGTGTGTTGCTTCACAAAGGCTCTGTTGGCCACAATGTCTCAGCAGCAGCTTAAATTATCTTCAGTCTGAGGTGGTATAAGTTTTATGTAGAGAACAAGTTCACCCTGATCTTCCCAGGATAAAAAAAAACACCCTCAGATTATATCACACACAGGGGGTCTAACTGAGTGAGTAACAGAAAACAGCAGCATTTTCATTAATAATGTCATTTTTGCTTTGTTTCGCCTGGGTGAAAAGAACTTCAGACTACAAAAAACAGAAGAGACATTTTAAATGAGGTAAATATTCATTCAAAAGTTTTAAGGGCAAAGGAGCTAAATAAGGGAGTTCATTTATTGTTGAGATAGTTGATTTAACTTACAGAGTTAGTGACCTCTGTAGCTCAGCCTAAGGTTCACATATGTGCAAAATAAACTTTCTTGATTTTTTTTATACAAAATGTGCCTATGGACTATCTACAAACCCAGCCAACATTGAAAAAAGCCTTTGACCTCTGTTCTTCGATTCACCCTTCAGAAATTGGGAACTCAAACTATCCATTTGAAATTTTTCCCCCAGGATGGGAGACACGCCCTGAGCCAGGTGTTTGTTTGACCCAAAGGGAGCTCTGGTGTCGGCATGTCTGTGCAGCCACAGTAAACATTAGAACACAGTGCCAGAGAGCTGACGTTAAAGCCACATCTTGGGAGGGGCATAAAAAGCTCATGTGTATTTACCCCCAAACAGTCTGTTCCTAGCAGAAGAAGGGTTTATTGGCTGGCTAAAATCCAATACATGACTAGATTTTTAGTGAACACATTTATGTGTTATAATATATGTGTTAGGGGCATCTGGGACAAATGTAATTGTGTTGTTAAGGAGTAAATAATGGACCTCTAAAGGCTGCTGCATTACTTTAGACAGGCACTTCAATCCAGGTGTAAACAGGTGAGAATGAAAGAATGCCAATAGCACTGGTAACCCCTCATAGTTTAGTATTTTTGATGTGGGGTTTATGAGGTTGATTTTATTAGTTCATACTTCAGCCACAGTAATTCTGCTCAGCTCTGCCCCCCTGAAAAGAGAATTGATGCAGCAGTTAAGCTGTACATGGTGTGTGTGTTTACTGAACTTAAGCTGAAAAACATCTTTAAAGAAAGCCTCCATGCCATGTTGAACTCCAGGCCAAATAGCATATAGGCTCTGTGGTGTGCTTAAGTAGCACCAAAACAAAGGGGCCTCCTGACAGAAAAGAAAAACTAAATGTATTCAGCAAACACTTCAGTGCTGTTTTATAGTTTGTTTCACCTAAACATTAACAACTTTCACTGAACTTTTGGCCCCATCTGCAGCAATGTATAGTCTAACTTACCTGCTGCTTTGCCTTCAGGAGCAGAACTGATCTAAACTGAAGTTCATGCCAGTCAGGACTCCTGACATGATGAGTAGTGTAACTTTGCCCTGGATGTCAGTAAATGGTCCTCAGCCTCTAAGATTCATTGATTTGAAGAGGTGCGCAACTTTTAATCCCAGCTCTTGATCCCAACAAGTATGTACATTTTTTAGAATCACATCTCAGTGAGAAAACTGTTGTCCATCTTTAAGGACCTGCTGTGTAGCTGCAGCATTACACCATCTGTGACACAACATGTAAAGTAAGTTATGAGAAGAGGGTCACTTCAGACCGCAGCAACAAACTGTTCACAATTCATTTTCACTTTTCTAATGAGGTAAACAAATAATGTCAACAAATATTTTTTTCAAAAAGTGCAAAAACTTTGTTCACCTACATAAATGAGCAAGAAGAGAGTAGGAGGGATTTCACAGTGCAGTGAGTGATTAGCTTTGTGGTCTACGAGTTCAAGTCTTTACCAACGTCTGCAAAATGTATGTCTGCAAAAACTCATGAAGAATTTCTGGAAATCTTAAGTGACAACCTAAATTTTGACCTGGTTTCGTAATTTCATATCATCATCGTGTTTAATCTGAAACTGCAAACAGAATAAATAACATATGAGATCATGCTAAAATACAACAACATTTAACTTTTGTATTTTTGTAATCCTTTGTCATTATTTTATTTAATTGTTTTGACACACATCATGTTTGACAATTTGTCCTCATTCAAAGAGTTTGTTGAAACTGATAGCCCACCATGAGCTATTGACCAAGCACGATGGCAGGCAGATTTTCATTCCTGAAATAGTCATTAATTTTATTCTCCCAGAAATATGGAGTGAAGAACCAAAAGGAACTGGGATGATGAGCAGAGCCTGATAAACGAGAATCATTAAAGTAAAAATGCTACCCAACCTGAATGTGTTACCTACACTATTGATTAAAATTCATTTTGAAGACAAACATATAAAAAAATGAAATAATCATTTTGAGCTAATAACAGGCATACTATAAGACTTTAATTATCTGATTTGTAATTCAGGCATATATCAACCTTCCAGCCTCAGTGGTAGGTAGGTCAGAGTAATACAGCAGTAAGATTTCTCTGATGCAAACGGCAAGACACATAAAAGTAAAACAGACCCCCCCACACACACACACACACACACATCGACTGGCTCTGCATGTAAAATGCTGTGTGTTTACACTAAAAGTAAACAACAGCACAATAACGTGGTAAACATGTTTCCTGTCCTCTGCAATTTTGCAGAGGACAGGAAACTTCTAACCCCACTTTGCTCATTTTTGAGAGTATGTTGCCTAAAGGGAGATAACTATAATGCTGAGGATTCAGTTGACTCACAGAAATTAGTTGTATCTGTTGTGCTGTAGAATAAAGGGTGATCTCTTACCCTTCATATTTCTGGAAAAGTGTTCTTGTTATTTACTTTAATTTGGTAATGCCATCATGACAGACAAATCAGTGTCTGCCTGTTAGTAGAATCAGTTCACAGTGTTACACTAATTAACGTGGTTTCCTTAAGAATTGGAAAAACAAACGCTAGCCAGATTCATCCTTAAAATATCCACCAGCAAGTCTCTCTCAATGTTTTCACTCTCATCTCCACCTCCATCACCGTGTTGCCTTCTGCTGACCTTTCCCGATTGACACCCAGCAGTCCCAGATGACCAGCGGACTGCAGGACAATCCCAGTGGATTAATAATTACTCCAAGCCCTCAGTGATAGAGACCTGACCCCAAACAGAGCACAGCAAGGTACGGGCAGCCCAGGGCACCGCTGATAAATGAACGACAGCGACTGTGGACTCTCTCGTTTGTGTGTTTTCAAGGGAGAGTGGGCAGCATACCTTCAAAGTGTTTCCTTTCTCTTCATAATTATCAGAGCACAAAGACGTTTGGAGTGAGAGGGGACGTGAGTTTGAAGCAAAGGACATTGAGATTTAAGGAGCATTTAAGCTTTCTACAACATAAAAGGACATTCATGATCATAAAAAAGACTTTTTTGTTTGCAATATTTGTCTTCAGGACCTCATCTAAATTAGGTTTGTTACATGGGTGTTAACATTACAGCTTGAAAAACAGAAGTGTAAAGGCTATGGCTTACATTAGAGCAGTGAGGAAGTAAGTTGTCTAATCAACATTTTGACAAAAGACAATATCTGGTACAACTCTAAATACAAATGACAATACAAAGAAGAAGGACCTTTAACACTCACTGGTGTTGACAGTGATAACCACAGAGGCCCCCAGTTAACATGGTGACCATTTACACAGTAACACTTGTACTAGTGTTGACAAAAAACTCTAATAGCGATACAGAGAAGTAGAAAGTGCTTTGTAAAAGTGAAGGTCCAAGTAATGAGCAGACATTTAATATCTACCTCCACTAAAGCAGTTAAGTCTTTTTCAGTGTTTGTATGTTTGTTTGTCGGTCTGTGAGAAAGAAAACTAAAAAAGTTCCACAAGAATTTTGATGACATTAGTTTGTTTTTATGTCTATCTGTCTGTGAGCATGATAATTAAAAAGTCTATCATGAATTTTGATTAAATTTTCAGGGACTGTTGGTCATGGCACAAAGGGGAAGTGATATGGATCCAGGTATTTTTCGTAAGGATTCGTTGACATTGTGCCGTAGTGCAGTATTCCACATTTTCACTAATAACTCGGCCAACAATGTCAGAAATGCATTGTGAGAGGTTTGTGCTCTTGGAGCACTTCTAGTTCTGGAGAAAGTATGTGGGAAAATGGAACTGCTCAATTACATTTCCCAAATCAGCCAAAATTGAGGACACAGCTCTAGCACATGCATGTCTTTGTAAACTAGAGGTGCATTTCTGTCATTGTTGGCTGAATTATTAGCGAAAATGTGGAAAACTGCCCATTCTTATACTGTCAACAAAACCTTCAAAAAGTTCCTGGACCCACATCCAGATACACATCAAAATTTAGTCACTGCTTCCTTGTGCTATGACCAACAGTCCCTGAAATTTTAATCAAAATCCAATGGGCTTTTTAATTTTCATGCTCACAGACAGATGGATAGACAAACAGAAAAACAGACAAACAAACAAACAAATGCTAGCAGAAACGTAACCTCCTTGTGGAGGTAAAAACAGTTTATCAGGACAGGCATTTTGAAAGCACTCTTTCATGCTTGTGGTGCTAGAGTGCATTTTAAATATCACATCTAAACATTGTAAATAAGTCTGTTTTTAGAAATATGCTAAGTGTCTAAAAAATTCTAAAACAAATACAAAGATTTGATAATAGAGAGAAACTTTGAGTGAATGTCACTTTAACCTCATGGTAATATTTGTGGACATATCTGAAAGCTTCATCAGCAGATTTGCAAAAGAAACAGATAGCACTCAGTTTTATTTTATTTTATTCGTACAGTCATCTATTCTTTTTGTGTTCTGTGTTTCTGGTCGACAGAGGATTGCAGCACAGGGTGAGCAGAGCTGCAGAGCTGCATGGTGAAGAATTACAACAGAGAGAAGAGAGAAAGTCCAGCAGTGAGAAAATGACAGAGCGATGCAGAGGCAGTGAGGCAGAGGCCGTGGCTTTTCTCAGAGATGAACATTAATAATACCACGAGCCACAATAGAAGCGCTGAGATCAGAGAGATCACCTCTATTGTGCCCACATCTCCTACTGACAACGACCGCTCTGCTGAGGGGACGAGAAGAAGAATAGAGGAGCATAACCTGGCTGCTCACCATGCCCCTCTTTTTAAAACACATAATGGCCTCTGGTCCTCTACAGGGCCTTTTAAGTGTCGAGGTAAAGGCCATGTTTCAGCTCCAAGTCAACTGTGACTTATGGTGGGATCCAACACTGAGCTACTGTTAGCTTTATAAAGGAGTTGTTGGCTTGCTGCTGCTCTTTCAGGGAGGAATTCTCTCAGCATCAATTTGTTCAGAGTCGTGTTGACTTTTCCATCCATCTGTTTAATAATTTGCATTCTGATGCACTAAACTATCATAAGGATAAATTCATAAATGTGACAGGGACTGACACAAGCTAACAAATATGTGGAGTATTTTAGCAGGGCACAAAGTCTTCAATACAAAAATCAGAAGTAAAAGCATTTTTTCTTAATATCTGGTCCCTATTACTCAACCCTACCTGATATTTGAAGTGTTTGGACATAATATGAATATACAGTAACAGAGTCTTCGCTTTTAGCTGTGGCATGGAAATACTACAAAATGGCCTGCTGGAAATATGCCTCTGCAAGATATAGATTTGCTGGACAGTGGTGGGCAAAGGAGAAAAGCTTGAGCGTTTCTTTATTGTGACCTTTGACGTATAAAACATAATAAGTTGAGAGGGGTTTGGCTGCAACCCTGCACTGTCAGGCATCCTCCAACATAAGTCTGGAAGTGACATGTATTTTACACATCCAAAGTTACAAAATTTGTAATGCAACTGCTCTTGGAGCATTTGTTTATATCTAGACAAGATTAAATGTGACATCAACATTAAAATTTTACCTAAATTTGTGATTTTCTTGTTATTGATGTTAAACAAGGAACAAAAAACTTACATTTAGTAGCATTTCTTTAAAATCATTTTGCAGCCATGATCGACATCCCATCTACTGAATAGCATAATTTTCACAAATTTTGTTTATCAAACAAAATCATAAATAATAATAATAATGATAAAAAAGATTGTGCAGAAAAGAGTATTTATTCTGTAAGTTCATTATTAATATCCATGGGAATATCAGCAGATCTAGCAGTTTATAGGGTTGAGAAATGGGCTCAGGATCCCAAGTTTTATAAGATCAAGTCCATTTTAGTTTTGATTCTTCTTCACTTTGTCTTCATTATATCTGCCACACAATAATTTTAACCAGAATGTGCTGTAAATGAGGTAAGATTTGATTTTGCATTTAATATGTGATTAGTCTTTCGACTGTAGCAGATTTCCCACATTAATCTGATAGAAAGAGACATATTTTTATCATCAAGACTCGTCAAAATCAGTTTTGATATTCTTTTCACTATTCGCTGGAGATGTTTTCTGGAAATAATATGAAATGCTGAGTTGTTTTTATTTTGTGATATATTTAGTCAAAACTGGAGATACGTACCTGACTTTATTTTTAGCATAATTTATTAGTTGTTGACCTCACAGTTCAGGTGGCTTTACAGAGGGGCCTGAGAATGGAGGCCAGCAGCCAGACTGGCTTGAAGCAGTTCACCAGACCAAGATTTGTGGAGGATTTAACAAGAATACTTTAATATTCTTGAAAAATTGTGCTTACATGAGTTGAGGTCACACTGGACTCGATCCATGTATCTACAGTAAGTGCAAAGTTTTGAAAAATCTCTCAAAGCATTCTTGGGATACTGGCTTTGAAAGAATCAGGTATATTGACAGAGAGATAAACATACATACAGTAAGAAAAATATTAAATACGGGGAAGCTATGTTACTGCATAAACTTCCTCTGGTTTATAAATGATATATCAAAGGAGTCAATCAACTAAACAGAACAACTGATGCAGTTCAGCTGATCATCACATATTTCATTTGTGATATGTCAGACAAGATCTGTACAACCCAGGCTGCAAATGAAGTCTTCATGACGCCCTGAGGTGCTGCTTGTTATCACAGTGAAAGGTGGAATGGTGTCAATAGAGCAAAAGGTTCAGTGTTTGTCCAGGGGAATCCATGTGGTCATTAATCATCGGAGTGGACAGCCACAGACACATGACTCTGAGGTGGACATGTCTGAGCCACTACAGGACTACGACACGTCCTTGACCTCAGCTGTGATTTTATCTGTTTATTAATCTCATATTTTTTTTTATCCAGTTTAGTTTCTGTGTTGTCTTGACTTTAGTGTTTTATAGCAGTGTGACTTATAATAGTTTAACACCTAACATTGATAAGTTTTGACTGATTGATTGATTAAGTGCTGAAAAAAGACAGCTGTCCTCACTGCTGATATGCTTGTATTGTATAGAGGGCATTGTCCCAATTTAGCTTTGCAGTTGTTATTGGCCCCTAAATCAGTGTTAGCCCTGAAGCAATTCTGTCCTCGGAGTGAGTCATGACCTCAGGTGGAGACAAAGGAAGATTAATATGGATTACTTTGGAGGGGGGTAGGAAGTAATGGCTGAAAATGATCACTCTCTATGTTGTGAGCAAAGACACATTCATGATTGTTTGAAGTTTTGAGCTTAAAATAATATTAACTATACACAAAAACATTAGACTCACATATCATCCAACATCGGCCATGATGACAAACATCGACTCATCTGCAAATAATGCAGCATGAACTGATTATTTGTTTTGTATGTATATACATATACATGTATGACTTTCAATATATATATATATATATATATATATATATATATATATATATATATATATACATATATATATATATATACACACATAGAGAGAGAGAGTGATAGATAGATAGATAGATAGATATGAGTCGAGCCTATTCCAGTACATATCACAAGTGGAAAAGCATCATTACTTTTTGCTGATTCTTGTTTGGGATTAAGCCTATGTGAGAATACTGCAACACAAAGAACTTTTGTCTGTATGCAAGGATCTGCTGTGTCACTGTCTTATTATCACATCACTTGTGGCAAAGCATTATGGTGGACACAGCAGTCAAGAGTTTGACTAAACCATTAATTTCTATCAGCAGCTGCTTGTCCCTTTTTTGAAGCATGTAGAGACTCACTGTAAACAGCTGATCTGACTGTCCATGCACTGAAAAGCCATTATTTCAGCCTAGTCTACACTTGTTTTTGAACCTTAAGGTGACCCAACTCATTTGACAGACTCAATGACATTTTGGTTCTATATGAATGATATTTTCTGCTACTTTAGTGGTGAAAATGGATCTCAGTGTAATTTTCAGCTAAAATGCATTATATTCCATTGAAATCAGTGGTACACAGAACTGAGTGACCTTATGTTTGTCATGGACTGCAAAAGTTCAATAGAAACTCACTTGCGTCACTTTCTTGCATTTACAAACTTTAAGGTAAATTAATCATCAGGATGAGTTTTATTTTTTAATAAAATTAATAAATATTAATATAGATGTTTTAGATATGATTCCAGAGAATGCCACATTAACCGATGTTACTGTAAAAATACCCAGAAGTGCAGAAACTCTGTTCACGTTAGTGATGAATGAATGAAGGAAGAGGGGGAGATGTCATCATGCTGTGAGTGGTAAGAGTTGTGGTGAAGGGAATAGATCTTTATGCTAGTGTCTGCAGTGTTTATGTAAACACATTATTTGTTTCTGAATATCCACAGTAGTGTAGATTTACTGCTTGTTTCACTCATACTTAATTTATAACGATTGGCTGAGAAACTAACATCTGAGGTAATATAATAAAATATAACACAGTTAAACATGTATTTTTTTTATATGTTTTGTCATTATTCTATTAAATAGTTTTGCTTACTGTTATTTCTGTTGATTTTTCCTCATTAAAAAGAGAAATATTTATTTTTCTATAAAGAAATAGGAAAAGGAGAAGCCGTCACAGTGATTAGCTCACTATTGAGCTCTTACAGTAAATTGGCCAAAATTATTGCCAGGCCTAATGTTTTCTTTTCTCTGCCAAAACTGTGAAACTGAAAGAAAGAACTGACTAGAAAAGCCCTCAGAGAGCGCAGACCTCCGCCAAGCAGCTTCAGTCCACTTTGGCGAAAATGGTCCTATCTCGCAATGTTAAAGAAACCTATAAAAAATTCCTGGATCTGGATGGTGATCCGGATCAGTCCCAAAATCGAATCATTTGTTCCTTATCCCATTCCACAAATTTCCTGAAAATTTCATCCAAATCCGTCCATAACTTTTCAAGTTATCTTGAACACATCAAACAAACAAAAAGACAAACTAACCAACACCGGCAAAAACACGACTTCCTTGGCGGAGGTAATAAGTACTTGTATTGATAAGCAGACACATCTGGCAGTATTATGATCAAGAAAAACTGGATTCAATTTGTGTGTTGGCTGTGTCAGTTTAGAGCCACGTATGTTAAAGCAATGAGAAAACTCATCCAGTACAGAAGGATCAAAGACTGCTGCTGCTAGCACTCCTAGCATCAGTCACATGAATGGATAGTGCTAAATTTAAATGTTTACTTTATATGAAGGTAGTTGATTTAACAAAATTGCAATTTATGTTAAACTGGGATTGAAATGATTTCCCCAAGAAAATTTCTACTCTAAAATGTATTATACTGTTACTACCTATCTCCATGCATTTGCCCTCTAGATGCTTTTATGTTGTCTTTTTGTTGTTGTCGTTCAGGAGCGTTTATTTAAATCCTGATGGACCTGAAGACCTCCACACTCCAAGTGTTAAAGCTCAGCCTTCTGTCTTTGGCAAATAAAGAAGATGAATGTTTGCAAATCTGAAAGCAAACAGCCGAGATTGTCAGCACCACGGGAACACGGAGAAGGCCAAGTGAATGATGATGTCGCTTAGCTCGCTGACAGATCACTTAGTCCAGTTTGAGAAGGATGCTTTCAGATTTCCCTCATATCCTCTCCTCCTCCTCCCCCCTCTCTTCTCCTCTCCAGGGACAGAGCTTTCGTCCAGAGCCATTTTTCAGCCAATTTATTTCTTGATGTGGTCTAACCTGGGGCATCTCCCGCTGGGGAGGCTTTATGTGGTGATTAATGACGGGTATTTAGCCCAGGTACCTTTGGGAGCCGGAGCCCATCTGCACAACACTGACAGGTACAACACTGCACTCCAGGAGCAGACAGGACGGGACAGGCCTGCAGCAGACTGCAGAGAGGCAGACAGGTGTGATGGGTGTCATTTCACCAAACACTGACACAAAAAGTTTATTCCTGCTTTATTATAGTGGCAGCTATATAATAATAAGTTAAAATACAAAGATAAATCAATACAGATACCAGCAATTTTAATATTTGACAATTACACAAACAGAAAAGGCCTTTATGATAGTAGGAAAATTGACATTAGAGTAACTATTCACTCTGCAAAATATACTGCAAAATACTAAAAATTACAAGATGATCTTCAAGATAAAGTTTCTACAAGCTTAAATATGTCCAATCAACTTTTGAATATTGAAATCAAAAGTTATTTTTTATGGATTTAATGTCTACCTTATCTCTGCCTTCACTGTACCATAAAGACAATGTTATGCCCAATACTATTTTCACCTGTCCTCAAGAAAATATAATATATCATATAATAAATAAACCAAAAAAGACAAAATATCATTGTCGACCTAAGCCAAAGCTCTTCGCATCACCTTTTCTCTTCAATCTAAAAAATCAGAAACAACATGATAACGTGTCAAAATGTCTGATAAAAGCCTGCTGGGCAAGAAAGTGAGAGAGGGTTGCTTGTTTGTATAGAAGTTTTTCTTGATTATTGCAAATAATTTCAGAGTTTTATTACGCGTTAACTGACAAGCCAAGATTAAAACAGAAGTAAAGCTGCAACTTGCTATGCAGCTCCACTTGCTGTTGGTGTCCTTAGTCTAATTATCAGTAGTTGAGGCAGAGAGACATACGAGCATCTGAGAAAAAAGATAAGATTTGGCCTAAAAGTTCTTCTTGTCTCATGGTGAGAGAATGGACCCAAAGTGTTTGGATCACAAGAAAATCTGCACAAGTATTGCAAATAGCTCAAATAGCTCTAACATACAGCAAGTGGAAAAGTCCCACTCTTGGATGTTTAGGGCGCTGTGGCCACATCAGTTGTTATTTTACCAAGCAGAGGTCTTCCTTCTCAGTTTTCAAAAGTCATTGCCTTGCAACACACTTTGAAAACATCTTCATCGAAGTGCTGTCTATAGCATGCAACAAGGTCTCTGACATGAGAGAATTTTCTTGCTGTTCTCTTTGATGACCGTCCTGCTAACATGAAGTCAAACTGGTGTTACGGTTCAACTTGTGACCATGTTTACAGGTGTTAACGTGCATCCTTCATATGGACACATATTATCACCGCAATATCTATATAGGCAGGTAATTTCCTAAAAATTGATTATCAGGATAGGCAGATATGATAACTTCAGCTGATGATTAATTAACTGGCTGTACATTTTAGCCATATAAAACCCATACATCACTATAATATTGACAGAATGTACAAGGGCACCACAACGCTCACCTTACTGTCACTGACTGTCTGCATTTAAAAATCAACAGTCAACTGGTTAGTTTTATTTAAGAGACTTTGAGAAAAAGCCTGTGACAAAATATATTTTGAAGTTTAGAAATACCGACAAATCAGGTATGGGCTCGTGATGAAAATATAATGAGAAACAGAAGAGGCATTTTTTTGAGAAGTGTTGCTGGATGCAACATTTAACGCAAACATTCAGGTGGCTGAAAGTTGACTTTTAAGATATAGATTATTCTTTGAACTGTAACACCAGGTCTTGGTCAAAACCGCAAACATTTTTAAGACTTGAGCTGGTCTGTTATACTCCAACTTAAAAAAATGTACCAGGCTGCAACACTGTTTATTTAATGAACCCATATTTATCATTAATTCATTTAGCTGTTTGTTTTTGGGCTTTTTACACCTTTACTCTTGACATAGAGATATGATGAGTATGCTTATTTTTGGTTGTTCTTTAGCAACTATGCAACTAAATATAACACTCTCATTTCTTCTTCATAAGAAGGGTTCAATCTTTTAATTTAACAAAAACTAGAAGTTGTGTGTATTGTCACATTCCTGTTGGCAGCCTTGTTTTACCAGCATGTTTAACAAAGTTTGAATGCTTTTGATTTGATTTCCATCTCCCTCCATTTCCTTTTTACTACGACTGTCCAATGGTTTATCCTCACATTCTTCCAGAGCACAAGAGGAGACCTGCTGGCTGATTCCAGATGATTTAGACATCTATTATACGCTTGAACGCCTTGTCTTCTTCACTCCATCATACTGCATCCCTCAGCAGAACAGGCCCAGATGCCAGAAGGACCCTAATGAGATTAGGCTGCGGACAGGTTGGTGGCCAGTAGCTGTCACAACTACTCTGTCTGTGTGTGGAGAGATTAATGTGTGTGTTTATGTACGTGTTTAGGCATGCATCAGTGTGTGCATGCAATATCCAAATCTGTGTGAGTGAGTGTGAGCAAGTGAACGAGCGAGTGAGCTGCCACATTGATGGTGATTAATGAGCAAGGTAATCCATACTCTCGTTCTGTCATTGACAGACACATCATGGAGCCTGATGAACAGACTGTGCAGCTCCATCAGTCAGAACACACACACACACACACACACACACACACATTAAGGCAGCACTAATAAGGAGCTCAAACTCAGCATCAGTGATGACAGCCTCCTGGTTGAGCTCCAGTTCATTATTACATCAGAAAAATCAAATAATACCCACATAATTGATGATTTCTACAGAAGCCCTACACTGACACATTTATTCTTTCTTTCTTTTCTTTTTTTTAACTCTGTAATAGCTACACATATCACCTAGCTTTGCCATCAACACTGGTTTTCTTAGTAATTTCCATTCATTATTTTCTCATCATCTCAGGTGACAAAGATATTTTTGCAATTAAAACAGAATAAACTATTCAGATTTCTTAAGGTTGGAGCACGCAAGAGTATTGGGGTCAGGCATGAGAAAAGTTGAAAGAAAAAAAAAACTAGAACTTTAATCATGATTAATCTTAAACTTTTGACAGTTAACTCAAGATCAATCACATTAATCACACATTTGAAATTCGGATTTTTTGTCTGTTTTATGGTCAAGTGCAAAATAAAAATGAAGCAACACTTCATTCATAAATTAAATCGATGCAAAGAAATGCATTTCATGTTGCTTGATTTCAGATTATACCTCAGTAATTTGGTGCCTCAATGCAATCAAATGTGATCTGAAACCATGACCTGGAGGCAGGAACCAACTTCAAAATGATTATTCAGTCAAATTAATTTTGATACTGTTTTCATGCAGCCGAGAGAGACCGTGCATGTACTAAATTACCTGTCTGACATCTGGGTTTATGGGGCAGAATTTAAACTCTTTAGGAGTTCCACTTTAGTTGATTTCTCTGTGTAAGCAAAACATATAAGGTTAACAATAAAGACATGTCAAATTCTTAGTACATTTTTGTTTGTCATGATTTATTTTATAATTTGTGCTGGCCTGAGCAAAATTTACTTTACTTTCTGTCTAGATAGGCCTGATTTTATTTTGAAGGGGAAAAGAAATGTACGTATATATTGTATTATATTTCAATATTTATATTACATTATATACAATGATCACTGACAGTAGAAAAAATGGGTTGAGTTATGTGACATCAGCTGTTTGATTATCAATGGAGCATCTATTCCAGGGAAGCCAATCCATGGATGGTGCCATACAGTAAATGCCTTCTCAGCTCTTTGTGAATTATGTCCCTTAGTTTTCAAAACTGGGAGTTCTTAATAAGCAAAAATGGGTGGTCTATAATAAAAAAATTTACAACACAAAATTGGAGGCATTGGATATTTTAAATATTTAGCCCAAAATAATTTATTTAATCAGATTGTAGAGTTGTTAATTAACCAGTAAATGATCCTTTTTTTCCATACACAGTTGTTAATCTGCAGGTTTACTGCAGCCAGCCTCAAATAGACACTTAAGGAACTACAGGTATTGGCACGTCTGTAGTGGCTTTAATATTCAGTACCAGAGGCTGCCTCTGATTGTGAAAAAATAAATAAATAAATAAATAAATGGATTTATAAATGGATGTTAAAAGTAATTCTCATAAATCTGAATTTTCTGACCATTGCAGCACCAGAAAACAGGATTATACTGAGTCTGTAACCCAACAGGACGTGCACAGAGGAGACAGAGCTCCAAAAAGCTTTAACTGAAGTCTTTGTACACACTAAAGGAGGATGGCCTCTTTGGTGAGAGCAGCTGTAATTTACAGTACCTGCTCTCTACTCTTTACTTTTCTCTCATATCTTTGTTGATTTCACAGCTGTAATACTGGGAGTGCTGCTCTGTGTCTTCTAACCATGAAATTTGGCTGTAATGTACAGATGCATGTTGAATTGTGCTATTTACAGAAATGGGCTGACAATCTTGGTTTCAATATGTTTTATGAATCTGCACTAAGTCTGTTTCAAGCCCCTGGGTGTTCAGCATCAAGGTCTTAAAGCATTAACACAGGAATAAAGTTATCTCATGAAATATTAACCTGTAGCTTTGGCATAATTATGTTATTTAGGAAACATGATACTTATATTGGGTACTATTTTGGGCAAGTCACTGTAATAGAGCAGACCACAGCACCACTGACCAAACTAATGATGTGAGTAAACATCTTTGAGTTCAATTTATCTATTTGCGTGTGTTTGTGTATGGATGCAACAGTAGTTTAACATCAGTATCTAATAACACTGGCCTTGTTGACAGACATCAAATATCTCCAAATAATGATGCATGAATCGATGCCAGTGGCTGGGAATGTGAGAGGAATAGGAAAGATCTTGATTACAAAGGGATTTTAGCAGTAAGGTTGTACAAAATTACTGGATTATTATCAGTATTATCAGATATTAGCTTAAAAAGTTAGTTATGGTATCCTGAAATATGAACACGTCAGCCCATATGCAGACATAATATCTTACAGCTTGTTTTTATCTCTTAACTTCATATCATTAACTGTCACATGCAATGGACATACACCTTAAACAGCCAGAGCTCAGACTACATTAATACAATGCTAACGATAGGCTGTCCATGAAGCCAACAGTCTGTGCACACAAAGCTTGAAGCCCCGTTGCCCCAGACTCCTTTGAAGCCCGCTGAGATCAAACAGCAATGCTCCATGGAGCATGGACTAGGTGAGGAGCACGGGCACAACAAGAGACGAATGGTTGGACAGCGAGGAGGGAGGGACCGAAGACAATGGCTGCAGGACAGGGCTGCTGACTTCCGAAGATAAAGTCATATTTGGAGGGCAGGCGTCCAAAAAACTCCCCGTCTGCTTGTGTCTCCCCTCCTGCCTCCTTTCTTCTCTGAATATGGACAATGACTGTTTGCATTTACAGAACCATAAATCAGAGGTGCCCATTGCCACAGAGCAGCTGGCACGTTTGCCAATAATTATAATTATTAATCATGCTGATTTCACGGTCTTCAGCGGGACGGCAGGAGACTGCACGGGACAGGGTGCGGCTGGCGCCTCCAGGCCCGCAAAGCAGGCTGGGAAGGGTTGCCTGCAGGAGAGTGGGGGAGGAGTTTGGAGTTCAGAGAAAACAAAAACTAAAGTCTGAAAAAGTTTAAAGCTTAAAACGTGAGCACACGTCTGTCTTACTAATAGTTTAACATGATGTATTTGGTTGTTTATTAAGGCAGACTTGTCTCAGAATTAATTTTGTGCTTTTTAACTCTAAGTTTCATCTTCTCCTTTGCATCATGCAGGTATTTAAAGCTTCAGGTGATCATTCTAAACACTGAGTCTCAGGAGGACTTGTGTTTAACAACTCACATTCATTTCAACAGCTGTTCCCGGCCCCCTCCTCCTCCTCGCACTCCGGCCCTCTGCTAACCAGCTGCCTCACAGAGCCCAGTAAAGCACTGTGAGGGACTGCCAGCTTGTGTCATCTGCCTTTCACTTCTACAGTACTGTAAATACGAGGATGACTGTATAATTAGATGCTTAACTAGTGGAATATGCTGATTTTCTTATTAAAATGTTTGCAACCTGGGAAGGTGGCCATGTGTGTGTTCTCTAAACTTGTGTAAGAGTGTGTTTATTTGTACAAACATATGCTCCCCTGTCTGATTTTGTTTGTTTGCCTATTGTTAAACTGTATGTATTTATCAGTGTTCTTAAAGACGGGCACATACTGGACAGATGGAAGCTACATGGGTGTGATCAACAGAGAACTGAACCCTGTTTTCTGATCACCAGTACAACTAACAATTACCCAGAGACCTGCGGGGTTTAGCTCTGGTCTGGGGTCAACACATGTCTGTGCTGGCACAAACCCGCTAACAGATGTGTTATACAGATCTGGGGACGAATAGCCGTGCTTTTAAAAATAGTCACAGCTCAATTCAGGGTGTTCTGAGTGTAAAATCACAGAAGAACAAATCTATTAAATCCAAAAAGCAAATGTGAGGTTCAAATCTCCTCTTTAAACTACATGAACACATTTGGGTGGACTGGTGTGTTTCTACATAATTGAGAATGCTGGACTACAGACACACAAACAGAGTTCCTAGACAATTTTTGATGTATAATTCAAGCCTTCTTAAGACCTTTTAAAGAATCTGCAGGAACCCTGCAAGATAATAATGTTGACAACAAAATCTTCCAGTGTTGAAAAATTAAGCCAATGTGGAAATGCAAAATAAAAGTCCACTTCAGGCTACCACACCTGCAATGTGTAATGCCAAGGATAACCTCTTGTTTGAGAATTTATTTTAAATCGAATGGCCTGATCCAGTTGGTGCTCATGACTGGTTATAGTGTAACATATTATTGTTTATTCAAAAAAGTGATCATTAGGATCCCAGCCATTTTCTGTAGTCCTTGTTAGCAGTTTGTTAGCAACCATCCCTTTAAAAAAAACACACAAAGAAAAAAAACATTGAAATACGAAAGTGTCAAACAGATTTCAAATTGCAAAATGAAACATTCAAATCTTATATTTGTTCACCACAAACCTTATTTCAGGTATTTATCCAAAAAGCTATTGTAAAATCCCATAGACTTTTAACTGTGGGAACTGTAGGTGCTAAAATGCTGACTCACATTGGCCTTTTTGGACTTATTACTACGCCACTCTGTTTAGTACCTCAGTGTCTATCCTCTTCTTTTACTACATAATGATGGCAGTAGGACTGAATTACAACCAGACACTGGTGCAAGTAATGAAACAGAAATACTTCTAAGATGTGGTTAAAGTCTTGAGAAAGGTTTAAACTCTTATAAATTAAACACGACCCACCAACTTAAGATGCCATCAATCCATTTTGGCTATCTGTCATCTTTTGACTCAACTGTTCTACGTTAATGCTAAAAAAGCAGTGAAACAGCAAACACTGCGTGATGCGAGCAGTGGCCAAAATAGTCTCCAACTACTAGCCTCAGAAAGAAGTGAGGAACAATGGAAATAAACGCTTATTTAGAGACATTTGCAAATTTAATGTTAGGAACATTAATGACGACGCAAAGTGCCACAAGCTTTGCCTTTACTGGCTGAAGTAAACTACAAGCTGTAAAGCTCGGCTACCAAGCCTCCATATCACATCATTATCTGCCATATGCACAAAAAATACTCAGTATAGGGGTTACATTTTTTATCAGGCTCCTCATAAATATTTTTATTAAATATTACCTTCAACAGTTAAAACAAGACAGAAAAATTAGAGACTGAATCCCCAACATTAGCACCAATTCCCACTTAACTTTGCTTGTAACTTCTGTTAAGTTTACAGAGTAAAACACTTTGATATGACTCTGAATTGATTATATAGGTCTTCACATTTGGTACTGTCGGCCAGCTTACTTCAGTTGTTGAATTCAGTGTATCTAACTTTAATATTATAGCACTCTATAATATAAAAATATGGCACAAGAGCCTGATCATGGAATTCCTGAAACAGAAGAATTGTAGTTTGCTTGTGTTTTATGCTTGAGTGACTGCATTTAGCTTAACGGCACTGTCTTTATATTGCACTTCACTTTGGATTTAAAATAAAGCATAAAAAAACACAGATTAATACAGAACATTTAAAACGTTGCCAACAGTGAAACAATGACAGCCATAAACTGCTGATTGACTGCCAATGTGCTTGTTTAAGTGATATTTTGAACTCCTGAGTTTTCCAACAACATGTAGAGACCATTTCAGGAAGAACATAAAGGACCATCTCAAGACTACAATTTTTCACTAATGCAAACTCTGAAAATAATTTACATTTCTGTTTTTCAAGTAAATTGCTGTTTTGAAGGCAGTATTTAACCTAACTCTGTGTCTCTGCAGGAGGCGTTAAAATTGACAGCAGGTTTGATGGATGACCTCCCAGTCAACTTTCCTTCTCCATCTCCTCCCCTCTTTATACTTCCTTCTCCTCCTCTCTCCATCCCTCTCCTCTATCCTCCATGCATAACACAGCCACCCCCGGGCAGGCTCGGACAGGGGACTGGTCTGGGAGGCCAGACCCAGAAACAAAGCCCTCAGTGCCATTTGAATGGCCCCCCTCTGAGCCCCCGTCCTCCAGGGAGAGTGCTCTCTGCTGGGCTGGGGCTGTTAATAAGCTGCTAATGAGGAAACAGACCTCTATTCTCTGCATACACCAAGACAGATGGACGCACACGACATGTTTGTTTTTGACTTCCTACTGATATGATGGATTAGATAAAAGAGGGCCTCTGATTAGTGAGGCTAAATTTAAAGGCAGGCAATTGGTGTTTTTTCTATGTCGTTTGACAGTACTGCTGTCAAAAGCTAGAATGATTTAAGCTTTTTAAAAAAAATCTCTGTATTGTTGAAAATGCCCTCAAATTTCTCTTTTGTTTTACTTATTTGTGCCATTATTCTACCACCTGGGTAGCCAAAACCCTAGGTCGAATGCTTTAACCAAAGCTATTTCTTCCCCATAAAACAGGAAGAAGTTCCCTCATACAGTCATGATACTTTGTGGAAAAATGCCCAGTCTTGAGTGGAGATAATTAATGTAACTGTTGTTAGAAGACTTGGATTAACATGACAACCTTGTGGATGTTTCTAGGAACTCTTCCTTCCTGGGGTTCCTACAATGACCTCCTTCTTCGGTGAAAAAGACCTCAATGATTAGAATTTATCAAAGGATTAGGCAACACTCAAAGAAC
Source organism: Cetoscarus ocellatus (assembly GCA_037902135.1). NCBI lineage: Eukaryota > Metazoa > Chordata > Actinopteri > Labriformes > Labridae > Cetoscarus > Cetoscarus ocellatus. The sequence continues at coordinate 36,429 of JBAMNC010000032.1, read as the reverse complement.
ATGGCTACTGCGGCTCCTCATATTTTGATGTCTTATTAAAGCACAAAAGTAAATCCCAATCAAGAAAAAGGAGGTTTCTTCAAAGTAGACCAGATCTCCCTTGAAAAAAAATTGTTGCACCAGACAGTCCCAGCTCAGCTCACTTGAACTCAGTGAACTGATCTATAATAATAATGACTGTTACTGGTAATGCTTTGGGTGGGCAGCTTAGGGTTATGGGGCTTTTCCACTATGTGGTATCTACTTGACTTTATTCTGTTGTTTTGGTGTTTCATTAGGGATCATACATCGTACCTGTCATAGTTTTTCATATTACCTCTGGTGGATGAGCTAGGCTGAAACTAAATGTGACGCAGAGACACTGTTGACCTCTGAATGGTCAGAGTATCACCACGAGTCCAGGGTTTTGACGTGGAAATGAAAGAACCCCTTTGTCAGTTCCAGGTGCTGTATGACATCCAAACTCTCCTCTGCTTAAATAACATATTGTTTTGATGTTTGCAACCATCTATGGAACAAAATTCATCTCCTAACTGTTGCAAAAAGCAGCTAATGGGCCAGCAGCTCAATCACCTTTGTTTTTGTGAGGATGCCACCGTAGTTCTGCACAGCCAGGCTAAGTTCCTCAAAAGACCTTCAAAGAAGAAAATAAATAGTGACAAATTTGAAAGTCTTGCAGACATGTGACGATAATTTTAAATTAAAAATGTCATGTATCAATTCAGACCTTTCTTAGACATAATCAACAGTCTGCCCTCTTTAGCTCCTTTTACCAGAAAGCATATAGTTACTCACTTCTTATTCTAGAAACCGATCCCCCAAAAAATTTGATCTTTTTCTGTCTGTGCACCTTATCCTCTTTATCTGTTGCCTACTTTGCCCCAGCTGTTATAGGAAGTGTCATGCTGTAAACTCTGCAGGCCAGATGTGATCCAAAGAGACAAACTGATGGTATTAAGGACATCAACAGGACGAGGAAGTGTGCCTTTTCAAACTCTGCTTTGTCTACTTGGGTCCATCAGTGTAACAGGAGGACTGACAGGAGGTCCACACTCGAGTGCCACACTCTCATTGAAAGCCCTATCCTCTCTGTGAGGCGACAGGAGGCCCATGCAGGGCTGTCTGTGCCAGGCAGGCAGCCTGGCTGTGTGGAGCAGCAGGAGGCATAACAGACAGGTATTGATATGGATTTCTCTGCAGTAGGCCCCAGCAGAGAGCCTGGGGATGGTTAATAGGCCCCTAATGGGATGACCAGCCCGTGGACGGCCCCCGTCGACCCCCCAACACTTGTGGAGAGGGAAGATGATAACAGATGAAGGGAGGAAAGGCGCTCTTCCTGTTTGACGGAGAGACAAGGAAAAGTGGGGATGAGTGACAGCTCAGAGAAGGGTGTCAGAAAGCGACAGTGCAACTTTTCCTCTCAGTGACTCTCTTTATTTCACCTGTAACAACAGTCTAAGGAGGATTTAGGGATAGATTTGACAAAATAGTTAAGTTAAGCATTTCCATACGTTTTCTTGTGGGGTTTTGTGCAAACTAGTTAAAAAACACGCGTTGAGTTGGAAGCTGGTACAATTTTCTTGATACCAATGCCAATAATGATTCCTCTTATTAATTCAGTTCATTACTGACTCCTATATTAATTTTGAAGGAATTTCCTGTGAGAAAAACAATAGGCCTCAACAAATTTTCTGAGTCAAAAAAGAAAAACACATGGTTCTCCTGACATCCTGGTTTGAGATGAATTAAAGAATAAAGTATTTACAGATTATCCAGCCAACACTGCACGGTAATGGCTAAAAAGTTTGTCATTCTGGCTCAGTTTTCCTCTTTAACAGTAGACAGTTAATGTATTTTAATCAATTATTATTATAATAATAATTACTTTATATTAAATTTTGCAAACTATCTCTTTATGTCATTCTGTTCTAGTACCAGTATAAACTGAAACCTCAGTGCAGCACAGGAAACTGGGATAAAGTGTTGGGTAGTGTTACTTGTCTGTTACAGAGTTGTGGGTATCTTGGCCACCCTCCCTGCTGATAGTTTGTGTCATGGTTAGCAGCTGCTGGATTCCAGCGCAGCATCCAGAGGCTATTAGTACAACATCTGCTGCTGCTGACATTTTCAATAAAGCAAATCAGAGCACTGCTGCTTTTATGGCATTATGTAGTAGAGAGGAGTGCTGCTTCACACTGACTTCAGTTCTGTCTCAGTGCACAGCGGTTAACAGTTTAAACATGCATGTTGGCTGTGCAAAGGCAAGGGTCTGTGTCAGCTGTGGCTTGTGGTGCTATGGCTTTCACACCAGGCTAGTGTGCTGCGTGTTGTCTCTGTTGCCCTGCTGTCACAGCCCTGTCTCCCCTCACAAGTTTTACTTTTATAAAATCTTGAAGAATCTATTTTTAATTCTCTTGGCTTTATGTCAGAGACACAGGAGAGGGCAAAAAGTTGCCTGTTTAACAATTTGGATATTGTGTCAACAAATGTCAGTAAAATGTATATGGTTGTGATTTTTTTTGCACCATTTACTTGACTGTCAAGCCCCCTGTGCGACCTGAACTTACAACTTTAAGACACTGCTGTGCAGAATAGAAACCAATTTTGATGGTTTTCTAAATAAAGTAAATAAAAATGCTTTCACACATTCTTCTGCAGAGACCTTTAAAGGAATTATGCCTTCAGTGTGTTATCACAGTTTTAAATAACATATATAAAACAGTTTATGACAACAAAACAAATTTTGCTTTCTAATTTTTCATTTATTCTATGTATCATCTATTTTGGCTGAGATACACATGAGGCTCAGGCTAGAAATGGGCGTGCAATTTATTCTCTGAATTCCTGGACTGTAAACATGTTATTTGTGCCTCTTTCTCTTCTTGCACTTATTTTACTGCTGAGACAAGTTGATTTTCCTCTGTGGGAGAGGTTCATCATAATAAACCATTAGATTTTTACTTTTATTACCACTGCCAAAGAGGTCATGTTTTTGCTGGTGTTTGTCACATTTTACAAGAAAACTCAAAAAGTTCTAAACAGATTTTATTGTGTAATTTTCAGGGGACGTTGGTCATGACACAAGGAGGAAGTGGTTAGAATTTTGGAGGTGATCCAAATCAAGATGAGAATAAAGGATTTTTTTTAAGGATTTGTTAACAGTGCGAGTTTGGGCAGTCTCTACAATTTTGAAAATAACTTGCCGACATTGTTGGAAATGCCTTGGCAGAGGTTTGTGCTCTCTGAGCACTTTGAGTTTCTTGTTGATGCTCAAATGGTGATTTTTATGTCCTTGTTTCACAATAAAAATAGTTTACTGATATTTTTAACTATTACTAAAATTAAACTGATTTCTTGTCCTATATTCAGATTAAAAATACCATGGTTAGGGAACCATATCCACAAAAAATAAACAGGAGTAATAATGTGGAAAAACAAAAAAATTAAAGGATAAGCATTCAGTTTAGTTAACAAGGAAATGATCAAACTGACAAAAATACCTTCTTGTCTTCAAACAAACAGACAAGGCTTTTCATTGTTTTAATCTTCCGTGTTTTTGTTAATGCATTTCTGTCCCGCCTTGTTTGTTTTGATTATTCTATTTTACACAACTTGTCGAGATGTGCGATAAAAATCTTGTTATTCTTTGAAATATGCAGTAGTCAAGCATGAAATTACTCTGTGCTAACAGAAGGGTTCCTCTCTCTCTTTCTCTTTATGTGTCTCTCTCTCACTGAAACACACATGCACACCCTCTTTAGACATTTGAAATGGTTTATCTGAAACCTCAGATTAAACTGGAACAAATAAGGTTCAAATATTACAGACGTTCAATCAGGTTTAATAGCATGTATGAAGTTGCAAATCATCATTTTTCACCAAAATATACACACTGCAGCACACACATAAAACACACACACATGTAGCAACCACCCCCAGCCGTCACTGTGTCCTGTCTGATTGGGTGAGGTCTTCAGGGAGTCATTAAGTACAAAGCGTTAACATCTGCCAGACATTACTGAGCCAGAGCAGTTTTGATTTGTCCATATGATGACTCTGGCCCATCCAGACGTGTGTGTGTGCGTGCCTGTCTGCCCAATGCTGCTGTCACTTCTGGTTTCACACCAATGGTAATGCCTGTTTATAATTAGAGCTGTGCTTCCCTCTCCTCGCTGCGGCTGCTTTCACACAGCAGAATGTTACAGAGCTAGACGGAGTCCACCACCTTGCACTGTGCCACAGCAAGCTTCATACTAAATTACTTTGTTAATCTCAGTATATTCTATATGGGTCTAAAACAAAGACCAAATAGATAAAGAAAGAAAGGAAGATTAAGATTTTTAAAACACATCTTTCCTTTGGTAAATACACAAATGCATTAAATGTCCAAAGGCTTCCTGAGATTTTGGTTGCCCAAGCAGCAGCCACCGGGACTGCAATATGAAGCCCCAGCAAAAATGTAAAACTGTAGTTCCTTGAGTGCCCACTTGAGGTGGGCTGCAGGAACCACAGAGATCATATGCTTGTGTGTGGAGAATGGATGGTTTATACAGCCTAAATAAACATCTTTACAGCCTGGTTAAAAAAAAAAAAAGCTCTGGTAATAATATACAATACATCTAAGTGCTCTTACTGTATGGGGGATGAATTTTTGTATAATGCACACATTTTTATCATACTTAGAATTTCTAGTTTGGAAATTAGTGACATAATTGACATGGCTAGGGGTCTGCGTGGAGTCACTATTGGTCCCTTGAGTCCTGCCTCTATGTCTGTGAGTAGGGAGATCTAAATTTTAGTCCAGATGGCATGTACTGTATGGCAGCGTCCAAAGATTGGCCTCAACAACATACTTAACACGACTGACATCACATGGTTTTGTCAGATTCAGTCTGTACGTAAGCTATATAAGTTAACCATCGAAATTTGTATGTCTCCAAACCCACAACAGCTGAGACCAGAGGAATTATGTTTTAAGGTTGTTTATTCATCCATACATGCAAGACAGTTCAAAACCACTCCTTTTCTTCTTACAAATTTTCTTCAAACTTTGAACAAATGTGTACTTGGATTCAAGGATGAGCTACTTGGATTTTAAGTGTCATAGATCAAAGGTCTGGAAACCTCGTTTTATTGTTTTCTTATGCACACAATATCTAAAAACATATTATATATTCATTCAATCTTTTTTCAATCTTCACTAAGGGGCTGCATTTTAAATGATGTCGAAAGTACAACAAATGATCTGCATATTAAATTGTACAACAATTCAAAGGAAGGTACAAAATATTTAACAACAGTTAGATTCAAAGACAGAATAGTTTTCAATATTTGTGAACTGATCCACAGGAACAAATGTTTAAAGTTTAAATATTTGTTGTTAAGTATATCTGGTGAAGCTGCAGAAAAGCTAAAGACAGTTTTCCCAGTTTGGCTGTTGTACTTTTAGCATCAGCCAGTTACCAGAGCGTGTTGAGTAGTTCTGATTTAACAGAGATATATTATACAGAGGCAACCAAGGCTTTATGAATGAATAAAAAAAAAGAAAACAGCGCCCATCATGTCTTTCACTTTGAGCGGCCCAGCCCACCTTCTCATATAAAATACAATAATCAGTGGAGTAACTGTCACCAGTAATAAATCTAAGTGCTGAGCGATAAAAACAATTATGAGACTGTCATCAAAAATTAAAGAAATGTAAACTATGACTCTAGGTTGAACTGATTAGACTATGAAGGTCATAGAACAAAAGGCAATATGCAGGAATTCCCTCAAACTTTGCTAAAATGTCCACTCTAACTCTGTGGCAATGTATTTCTACTTTCAAGCTCATGGCTGAAAAGTCAAGGTCACAGCCTCATGGTAACTGTGTTTATTTTTGTTCAGCTCTGCTTGAATGTCTTTTTCCTCTAACAGATGATTCACAGACATTTTTGAGGTCATGGGTCAAAGGTTAGCGTAATTAAGTATCATGATCATACTTTGTTAGCCTGATCCTGTGAGCTCGATATCACAGCATGGCTGAGAGGAATTTCTTTCAAACATTGCACAAATGTACATTCTGACTTGCGGATGAACTATTCACATTTGCAGATTAAAGGTCAAAGGTCAAATTACTAAATTATACATTTACTCTGAAAATAAATGATCGGTTACATTTGCTGATAAACATTGCATTAGTTGTACAGTTGTTTGTCATGATTTTTCAGGCATTTGTAGATGAAACTGTAGAAAAGCAATGCATAAAGGCTTTTTGCTTTTTTGTGTGGATATGAATATTGTGTGCCGTCAGATTGTTTGATGTTTGTGTGTGTGTGTGTGTGTGTGTGTGTGGTTGGGGGGGGGGGTGTTAGACAAAAATTGTCAGACAGAATCGAGGAGATCCACAAGTCTGCCACAATACTGTGCACTTTGGGCGTTATGCATGTATGTATGCATTTATTTTTACTCTTCTGTCTTTTCTATTTTTACTTTTCTCCCTTTCTTGCTTAGTCTTGAAATTGTGTTTACATTTTTGAGTGATTTATATTTTGTCAGTGAATGAAACTGTTGTACTCTATGGCCAGTGCAAATAAAAATAAACATTACATTAAAAAAATAGACTTGAAATCCCTGCTCTAGTTCAACCCCTACCTTACTTTTTCCTGCCATGTCCCAATTCAGAGTTTTAAGTCAAGGTTGTACTGATGAGGTGTTATTCTGTACATTCTGGATTCCGACATGAATTTCTACAGCAACTTAAAAAAATCTCCCTTGAATGGTTGGTCTGAGACATACTGAAAACTGGGAGCTAAAACTGGGCCAGTGTACATTTAAATTTAGTCTCTTTATGTTGCGTGGTGAAATATGGCCCTTTATTTTTCAGTGATATATATATATATATATATAAATATATATATATATATATATATATATATATATATATATATATATATATATATATACATATATATATATATATATATATATGTGTGTGTATATATATATATATATATATATATGTGTGTGTGTATATATATATATATATATATATGTATATATATATATATACACACATATATATACACATATATATATATAATATATACAGACACACATATATATATATAAATATATATATATATGTATAAATTACACAAAATTATCTGACGAACATCTGTTATGTATCAGACTGAAGAGACTGCTTTATCTATAGTGCACTTGTGTTGTAGTTAGCAGCTCTCACCTCTTTTTGTTCATCTTCTGTGGTCAGTAATTTATATTCCTTTTGCTTCTGTTCCTCTTCCCTTTAGTATGAATCCCCTTGGGAGAAGTGGGCATCCACTATGTCCCAGTTTTCATCCATTTCCACTTGTATTAAATGTAACATTTCATGCACAATTTTACCCTGCACAATATTTTATAATGGCTTTTGCTAGCTGCTGGTATTTGGACATGATTAAAGTGTAATTTATGAAAAAATACCTGGCTGTCAAATGTATATATAAGGTTGCTGCACATGGCAAACTAAGCTAGCTTATGACACTTAACATCCTGCCAACTTGTTTGCAGATAACAAACTGTCTTACAAACTAAACCTTTACTCTGTATAGGATCTGGACCAGAGTGAAAAGCTGCATTTAGGTCTTTGTGTCTTGTTGTTTTTGCCAGGTATGCATAATTTTGTCTGTAACAAACTTTATATTATGTTATGATATGCAGTTTTGTATGAATCCCTGTAGAACAGAATCTGGGGCCGACTGGAAGGTTACATTGAGGTTTTTGTCTCATCCTGTCTTTGTCAGAAAATAAATGTCAATGAAATAATTCCAGTACACAAGTATAATTTCACACAATGCAGAAACTCCACAGGTTACATTTTAAATTTGGCTTTTTGTATTTCATGCCCTTAGATAAAATATATTATCAAATATATTTTCAACAATTAATAAAGGTGAATCTAACTTTGATAGATAACAAAATCCAGGAACAGCTCGTAAAGTCTTAATGTTTTAGTATAAAAACATTTAAACTCTGCTCTCTGAGGTGAAATAAGCATGTCTGTCTTTAACCTATCCACCAATAACCCCTAATCCAGCCCGTCAGAACATGTTGATGCATTATTTACATGTTTGTTTGCTCTCCAACAAGCTGTCTGGGTGTTGTTAATGTTGATATTGATCAAAACCACCAACTGTGATGGAGTCCGCCTGGCAGCACCATCAATGAGGTCCAGGCGTGCCAGCTGAATCCAGGCCAGAGGGAGGAGGCTAATGTCTGCTTTAGCATCAATGGCTGCTCACAGAGAGGGTCGGGTAGTGGGCTAACGCCTGGGTTAACAGCCAGATCACATGCTCAGAGATGGACCTGAGGAGATGTAATTAAAGGTTAGGAATCTCAGAGAAACCTCAGAGGTGATTGAGTTTCTTTGTCGAAGAGCCTTTCAGCTAGACTTTTCTCAGGTCAGCTGGCAGGAGAAAGTGAAGTAACATCTGGACAGAGAGTGAGGGAGCAGAGAGGTGTGATCATGACGTTACTTCTTCTGCCAACTGAGGCGAGATGGACAAGAAGGTTAGACTGGCTGCAGGGTGTCAATGTGGGCTGATGCCAAGCCACGTACTTGGTGTTGGACGGGTGTAATGTCTATTTTTACACTGCTGCCAACAGGGATGTTAGAGCTTCTCTCAAAGGTCTCTTTGAATCCCTATTCTTTGAGTTTAGCTTCAAAAGAATGGATAAAACCAACAATGATCAATTCAGTCCAATCAGAATTATTGCTTACACATCTTCAGATAGCAAAAGTCATCTCGGGTTGAAGTTTCATTCTTTCAATATATTTCTAAGCTTCTTAAAAGAAAGTTTATTTTTGTTATTTTTGATTGAGAATCTGTTGAGAACCTGCTCAAACTGATGTTAAGAATTGCTTAATTCACTCCAGTTCATCTCAGGTACTACAACATAAATGTCATTTTATTTACATTTACAATAACAATACACATAATCTGTACCATGCTACTCTTTTTAATTCGATTAACAACTCCCTTATCATTTCCTCCATGTGTTATTGCCTGTCTCATAAATCTATTATGTCAGGCTCTTAAGAGAGGCAGTCAGCATGAATGTCAGCTAGTCAAGCAAACTACGATACAGAACACTATCTTAAAGTTCTCCAAGAGCACAAACCTCAACCATTTTTGACCTTCTCAGTCAAGTTTTTGGCAAAAATGTGGAAATCTCGCAATGTCAACAAATCCATTAAAATTTCTGTGATCTGCAGGCAGATTTGGATCTTCTCCAGACTGGGGATCACTGCTGGGGATGTGGAAATGCTGTGCAAACGACGTATGGTAGCCTGGAGTCATGGTTACTCAGTGATACCTGGCGAAAATATGCTCTCCTCAGTAGTTTACCAGAAGAACTTGGTGGGGATTGTCATTGACGAGGTTTGGGTCTCACATAAGTGGTAAATGATACATCTGTGTGGTATAATTTAATGTAAGACAATAGTCTAAGGACTGAAATGTAGTTTAGGCTAATGGCTAACAACAGGGTCTAGCTGCTACGTCATACTGTAGCTTGTTATGGATTGGTCTGTGATGAGTGTGACTGGCAGACCGATTGTCCAATCACCAGCTGCAGGTGTTTTTGAAGGTTCCACTTCTGAAAACATTTTCTACAGGCTCTTCTCCAGGTGGACTAGTGAAATATTTCCATGGTGGATATCAGGAAGTGTCCATCTGGCGTGTCAGGTTAGGCAAAAGTGTCCTAAATTCAACTTTTTCGCTCATATGTGACCCATATCTGATTTTTTTCTATAATGGTCTGAACGGCACAAATCAGATTTTTTCAAATCAGACCCAGGCCACTTTCATACGTGGTCCTGAATCAGATACATACCTGTTTTTCAAAGCAACCTCACTTCAAACTGTCATATTGCATTTCATCCGACTTCTATGTTATTGAAGTGAGACAGAGCAAGATTCAATGTAAACAATTGACGAAACAGTTATGGATGAACTCTGTCAGTGAAGCCCCTCACGTCACAATCCCACCACTTCCTGGCTCAGACTCTGCATCCACAAATACCTCTGTACAGGGGTAGCAGCCACCGCTCCACAAAAGGCCATTGTTACAGTATGTGCTGTCTTTTTTCTCAGTCTCCCTCTTCTTCCCATCACTTTGTCATAATTTTGTCTACTCTGATTGAACAAAAACTTGTTCAATATTCATATGCTGTAAACATAGTCTGATGGCATTCACACTTAAATGTGAACCACACAAAAAAAATCTGATTTCAACAAAAAAAATTAGAATTGATCAATAAGACGTGCAGTGTGAACGTAGCCTAACACGATCATTTTAATGTGTCAGTACTCCTCTACCTCCACTATTGCTCCCTCAAAATGGCTACATTCACCCTCCCTCTAAGATCATGGAAAGTCTTATCGGTTAAACCAGTTTAACAGCAGAAGAAGTCGACCATTAACCACTAAAAGATTTGGTGTTTTAATCAAAGACAAACGCCATGTCTCCTCAAAAGCCAAACAACTTGGTCCTCGTTCAAATTCTCTTTCATTTCAAAAACTTTTTTGCCCCTGTTTTCATTTAGTTGTCAGTGCAGGAGCATAATCAAACACGTTTTTATTTCATTTTGGACCAGACCATACAAAGAGGTGGTCTGATCTCTCTATTTGTGATGTCTGTTCTTGGCTTTAGTCGTGGCTCGCTCTCCTCACGACCATGTTTCACTTTGTCGCCCGTCTCTCCCCGCTGAGAGGGGACTGTCACCCAGCACTGTGCCAGGCCTGGATCTGGCAAACCCACACTACACACAAACACACATACACAATCCCCTTGTCTTAGTTCTCCTGCTCTGTTTTTCCCGGTGTCATCTTAGCGAGAGACGGGTTCCTCTGGGCAGATTTGAAGCATGTGGTGGCCAGAGATTTAGCGAGACATATCTGTCCCGTTAACATCTGCTCCCCTGGCCTGCTCTGCTTCTTTCCAGAAGGCAAGCACACACCACCCCGCACATACACACATACATACACATACACTGTGGTTCATCCATGGTTGACGATCAAGGACAGTTGGTTTTGAGCAGTGTCAGGACAGTTAGACTCTCACGGGGAGTCTCCAAACTACAGGCGACTGGCACACAGACAAACACTCAGAGTGCACTTTTACGGCCAAACACTGAACGCCATCTGTCAGTCACTGTAGGACGATATTACTGCGTGCACACACAATCACATGCAGACACTCTATGTCTGGCTGAATCTGTATTTATTACACAAAATTCACACCCAAACTGGCTTGTGTGTACAGCAATAAGGGTGTTTGTGTGTTCACAAGTTTGTCTTCTTGTGCATATTTTGCATGCTGAATAAACACAGCACGACCATTTTGTCAGGAAGGTTCTCTGCATGTGTTGTACAGATTTTATTCCACAGGCTGTTAATTAATAATACTGACATAGCTCAGTTGATAAACACAGAGAATGGCATATTGTCTCCTTACCTAAAAACAACAATCATTACAACTACTGAGTGTAAATGTCAAATTATGCTCACTAGGGCTGCACAATAAAAATAAATAATTTCATTAAGATCTACACTTTCTCAGTAGTCACATCAGGAAAATCTGGATTGATGAAAACATATGATATTATTTTTTTGCAAAAAAAAAACATGGGTTGACCACAAGTATGGTGTAAATAGCAATAGCAAAAGAAACAATACTGACTCTGCTGTATTACAAACCCCAATTCACTGTAAACAAAAACAAAAACAAAGCACAACAATTTGCCAATCCTTTTCAACCTATTTCAACCAATTGAATGCACTACAAAGACAATATGTTTAATGTTAAAACTGATTAACGTCATTGTGTTTTTGCAAATATTCACCCATTTTGAATTTCATACCTACAACACATTAAAAAAAAAGCTGGGACAGGAGCATGCTTACCACTGTATTACATCACCTTTCCTTTTAACAACACCCAATTAGCATCTGATAACTGTAGACACTAATCGTTGAAGCTTTGTAGGTGGAATTCTTGCTTGATGTAAGACTTTATTTGCTCAATCGTCCATTGTGCGCTTCATAATGCCACCCTCGCTGGTGCTGATGAATTTCATGTTGTAGAAAAAATGTTTTAAATCTGGTATGAATGTCTTCCAAACGGACCTCTTTTCAGGTCATTATGATAAAATCTTACCAAAATCCAATAGATTTTATAATAAGTGAACTGAAGTGCTAAAATGCTAACTCACTTCTGTGTTTTTGCTCTCATTATTGCTCCAATCTTGTTTCCTCTGGTTGAGGTGTCACATGACAGGACTGGCAAACAGCAGTGGACATGGCCGCAGAACTAATTTAAAGATTTTTCATTAAAAAAAAAAGACCTTTTCAACGAAAACAATGTACATCACAAACCTGCTTTGAAAAGGTTCCTGGAACTGAATAAGTTGGTTATTTCATGATATTTGAGCCTCCATTGTAATGATTGAAGAGGAAAAATTCAAACTCCTCCCATCTGACACAGAAGTAAATTATCAGGGTGAGTGAGTTTAAATGTGTTTAGTACACACTGATGACTACATTTTAAACCATATACTGAAGTTTGTTAAGATATCACTTTGAAGTTCATGCTCTTATATGACAAGGAAACAGGTTCAGATAAATATTCACACTTCTCTATGTCCCAAAAACACAAAAAAGCTGAAGACCTTCAGTTACAAGTTTGATTATTTCGAGGGATGCACGGTATTATTAGTACGAAGCTGGTATTGGCTGATATCGAACTAAAAAGTTAAATGTTGGTATTGGCCAAATGTTGAAAATTTTGAAGATATTCACAGCCAGTATATCAGCCATGCATACTGGTGACATATATATTCCTTATATCAGCTGTAATATCGTCAAAATACATAAATGTAACATGATGCCTCACCTTATCATCACTGCATGGGTACAGAGTAAAATGTTTTTCTAGTTCAGGATTTCGGCAAAATCCAACACTGTGCATACCTAATTATTTCCATGTAATATAATTCCTGGAACCCCTGCTAGTGGGTAGGTGCCCTACAAAGTGTTAAGCTGCAACTGCCAGATGTGTTTCTTGTGTTTTCCACAGGACAGTTTCTTGAGGGTGATACATTTGACTGTTAAATGAAAGCAGAAATAGTTTTTGACAAAAAACTACAAGTTACTCAGTGTAGCTTTAAGCACTTCAGTTTCACAACTAAACATCATTTTTCATCTCGACTTTATTTTACTTTGAAAATGACGCATTTTGAGTTTCACAGTTGGGAAGTTTATTTGAATTCTACCGTACAGTTGGTAACAATCAAATTAACTTTGCATGTTTTTTATTGTGTCCAAAAGTCCAAACCTCAACAGATGACACACCAGCCTGCAACAATAACACACATGGATGTCAATCTGCAGCCCCATCCTCTCACTTCCCATAACCCTGTGTGGACAAAGAGAAGTGTCAACACCACCTCTCTAACTGCACAATTAACATGCAAATGAGGCCGGTCGCTAATGGCTATGGCAAAGCGCTCTTATGATGGAAATATGCTTTCTGTTTTGGCAGTATGGGTTAAACATTAGTCTGTGGAATCAGCTGAGGACGGCAGGGCAGAGGGCCCCGAGGCTTCCCTGAGGGCAGAAACACAGAGGGAGAGAGGGTGAAAAAGAGAGAGAGAGAGGGGACGGCCTCTGCACCTGCTTCACTAACTATGACTATGACACACACACTCACACAGAGCACGACCAGGCTGTTATAATCAGCCTCGTTCAGGCTGTCAGCGCGGTCAATAACTTATCCCCTCAACTGCTTTTGTTCTAGCAGCAGCAGCTCGCCCGATGCGTTCGCTGCCCCTTATTCAACTGAAATTTATTTTCAATTGCTGCCCTCGGGCTGCAGCCCCTGCAGCCGCTCACTGACCGCATGAACACACAGAGCAGCACAACACACACACATACACACCCAAAGCTAGACAGCAACGTAAAATTAAATGACAAACATTATTAAAAGGTTTTAAAAAGAATGTATCAATGTGTTTTTAGATTTGAACTCAACATACATTTGCAGCTTTGTAAAACTTAAACAAAATTGTAAACATTAAAATAACTCTACAGGTTTTGAGATTGGCTTTGATTAGATTTTTTGGTCAATTTCTATGAAAATCACAGGGTAAATCTCAATAGAATATGATAATAAACAATGTAAAAATGAGAAGCTGCCTTAAGTATAATGTCAGGAAATGGCAGTTTAGCAGTAATAGACATACGACACCACATCTGATTTTGTCCCACGTTTATTGCGCTAATATAACGTCCAGCATAAAACATGTTTGTGTGACAGTAATTTTTGCCAAAAGTTCACACATTAATAAGAGATATATCAATGAAATATAAACCTAACTGGGGTGCTGGCAGTCTCGTGGTTATGTCTGCATGCCCTATGTACTGAGGATATAATCCTCACTGTGGACAGTCTGGGTTTATTCTGGCCCCATTCTCTAACCCCTCAGTGTACACATCGTCCTGTCCTCTACAATAAGGCAGAAAAAGCGCATAAAGTAATATTTTACAAAATAATAAACAACACTAATGTTTCTCCCATGTTCTTTAAACTAAGATGACTTTTTGTAGGGATAAATGACATTATTGGTCCGATATTGTCAGCAATAATGACTTCTGAAATATCGATATATTGGATACTGGGAAAAATCCAATACTGTGCATCCCAAACTTTTTTGCATGCATTTAAGTTGAAAAACAATCCATCTTTGTAAATTCTTCAGAACATGTGACAACTTATAAACCAAATTTCTTCTTCTACAAGGGTGTGGCACAGTTTGATATCATGTTAGGATGTATGATACACTTCTATTTTATGATTTACTTTTTTTTTTTACTCTGGGTGTCTTTAAGTATGTACTGCTGCATTTATAAAAGGTGGTCATAATGAGCCTATGCTTAAACCCAATATTAAATAAATTCAACCCCTTAATGTACAGTATGTTTTCAATTAAAAAAATTAATTGAAACACTAATTATTTATTATCTTGTATTTTTGCATTATTTGACTTTAAGTCAAATCACATATACAATAAGTACAATTTCTACTGAAGCACTTTGGTTAATCTTCCTTATATCAAAGGTGCCATATAAACAAAGTTGACTTGACGTTTAACACCAATTTTAACACTTAGACATTTTCAGGACCAAATCAATAATAAATACCACTTTGAAACACGTTGCATTTGTGCTTCTTGGATGTCAAATGGGACACAACAGCTTTGGTTCAAATATCCAAATTTGAATTAACTAATGATTATTGTTTTATGTCCTGCAAGGTTGCCCACAATAATATCTGTTGGTCTTTGCCATCTTTTCCTTTTTTTAAGTTTGATGACAGATTACTCGAGCTTGCATTTTTTCATCATCCTCTCTTGTACATAGTGTGCTGCTGTAGATACTGAAAAACTGTTACGTCAAAACAAGTAAAAAGATTGAATAATGGTATCTTTAAAAAAGTTTAAAAGTCTCATTTAAAACTAAATCAGGATCGGGGGGAACTGTGATTTATGAAAAGCTTTTATAAAAATTCATGATGTAATGCAGATGATAAGTTGCCTGATTCTCCAGCTCAGTAACAGGCCCACCGAGTGAGGCGGACAACATTTATTTGTCTTGTTAGCATCTGTGTCCAAGAGTGAAAACAGGCCTGTCAGAGTGTGTGTGTGGGTGTGTGTGTGTGGGGGTGTGTTGGCGTGTGTGTGCGTGTGGACAGGCTGAACAAAGCAGTGTTGGGTTAAGTGATAAACCTCGAGTGGCTCCCAGTAACAGGTGTGTGCTCTTTCAAGGACCCGTCGTTTGTCATGCTTCATGAAAGGATGCGCTGATGGCCACAAGTCCATTCAGACATCACTGACTGGCCCTGAAAAAAACACACACACATCTCACATCTGTCTGACAGTCTTATACAAACACATATACATATATTACCTTATTTAAAAACTCTGTTTTAGATTGTTCTGAAGCAGCAAAAAAAAATCTTCCTTTGAATCGTGGCTCTCTAGCACTTTATTTTTCTCTCTTTATTATATTCTTCTTTATAAAATCGTGTTATATTATATAATTTTTATCATTTCAGACTTTTCTTTTTTATTTTGTGGGAGCTGGTTGTAAAATTTGCTTAGAATCTGTTGAACTTATAATGGAGTTAACTTATCTGATCATCTTTTTGGTACTTTTTGTTAATGTCATTCTCTGTACTTCTTTTCAGCTTGTATTTTAGTAAATTACATTTTTAATGTATTGTTGCTGCTTTTAAAAGTCTTAAATGACATAAATGTCCTGTTTTTTCATGCTAATAAAGGACGAGGATGAAAACAGTTTAGCTCAGGGATGGGCAACTGGAGACCCCAGGGAAACATGCAGCCCTTCTCCACACTTA
Source organism: Cetoscarus ocellatus (assembly GCA_037902135.1). Taxonomy (NCBI): domain Eukaryota; kingdom Metazoa; phylum Chordata; class Actinopteri; order Labriformes; family Labridae; genus Cetoscarus; species Cetoscarus ocellatus. The sequence continues at coordinate 19,971 of JBAMNC010000032.1, read as the reverse complement.
ATGCAGCCGGCCAGTGAATTTCAGCTTTCCAAAAATAGCAACCATAAAATAAAAATACCTGCCATTTAGTATTTTAATCTGATTTGCCACAACAACAATGTGTACACAGGCAAAAAGCATTACCAAATGATAAATGGAAAATGTTTCTATAATAGTCTATAATGCTTGGTTTCATTTTTATTCTTTAAAAGGAATTTAGTAGAAATAATTTGCTTTTTAAGTTTCTGCAAATATCATTTAGAAGCACCATGCATTTGGGGAAAAGTGTGTCAAAAAAACTTAAATAACCCAGATAGTTAAAACCTCCTTAGCCAGGTTTCTTTATTAGCAGGTTATTTTATTCTTAACAAAATAATTTACAAAGAAAACACATACAGTTTTAATGCATTGTAAAAGTACCTTTGATTGGTTTTAATACCATGTTAAGCTTATTAAAATTAGCTTTATTGTTCAAATTTTTGGACTGGAAGAGATTTATACATATAAAAGCTAAATATGAATTTTGTCAAATTGCTGGTATTTTGAATGCCTTCTCTGTTGTGTCCCCTTACCGATAATAATATGGTCCTCTGAAAATGAAAATTACGTTATTGTGGCCCCTGTGGTAACCAAAGTTTCCCATCCCTGGTTTAGCACACTTCAAATACCAACACTCTTTTTTATTTTTATTTACTTTTTGGTTGTAATTATCATTCAATGCCATCATTTCTCCTTTGTTTGATTATGAAAACATCACAGTTTGTTTAACAGGTCACTTCTTCCACCTATTAGAAATCTTCTCTGCATCAGCAGGCGACACCAGGATTAACTGATGCGACACCACAGAAGATCATCTGTGAGTGACTTCTGTTCGTGCCACATTATTTGCTGAGTGCTGATGTTTGTAAGTAGGGCCAATATTGGCTGTCAATGTTAAACCAAAGTCATCTGTGTATCCCCGCTCTTTGTATGAATGGTGCTCTTAAAACAAAGGTGCATTGCTTTGATTCGCTCCAGTTGGTTCAAGAGGTTTTAGTGCTTAGAGTAAAGCAAACAAACAAAATTAAGCAATAAAATAAAGGCATGCAAAATAAATACCCGAAAGTCTGTCCCAATGAACGACTGAAAAGTTACTTGACTACCTGTGGGAAAACATTTTTGTTTGATGGCGGATTTTTGCTGCTAAATCTGAGTGGTTTTTTTTTTTTTCCCTGTTTGTTATTTCAATTTACATTTTTGAAATGTTTTTTTTATTTGCATAATAATTAACTTTTCCTCTTTGCTGGGTCTCCCTCAAGGAAAATAGGAATTATAATCTCTGTGGGATTTACATGATGAACTAGAGGAGTGAATAAAATCAGAGTCTAATGAGGATTTTTTTCTTCCTGCATCCTGCAAAGATAAGTCTCTGCACTGTGACAAAGTAGAAGCAAACACCATGTTAAAACATTATTCTCAAGGGCAAATCAGCTTTACTTTACAACCTGAATTACAGAAGAAAAATGTCAAACTAAGTAATATCAACTCCTTTAATGACTGAAACTTTAAGAATGTTAATTTACACTGATCTGTCTTACATGTAACTACCATGGTTTGCATTTGTTTTGTGTGTTATTTTCATGTCCATGATTGTTTTAGTGCATCATTCTGTGTCTTATTTACAACTGCATGAATGTAACGGAGCTGAATGGCAGCAGCAGTTGTCTCCGCTTTGCTTGGCTCCTAATTAGCCAGAATTAAGAAGTATTTCTCGGCCCATTGAAGAGTCCATTTCCTTTGAAAGGCGAGCATAATAAACCTTAAGTAATTACCCCAACTCATGACTATTAACTCGCAAACCGCCAGCTTCCCTTGACAACATCCTCCTCAGTGTTGTGTGGTTAAAAGGCCACTGCAGCTACCCAGCTATTTACATCCCATCTGGCAGCCTGCGAGGGACAGAAAGGCTCGACTCATTCCTAAAGACAAAAACACAGAAAAAAAGTGTAAAATGAACTCTTTCACTCTTTCCAAACTTAGCCACAGAACTTGTATTTTCCTCCCTGCGAATGAGCTACAAAAGACCTTCTTCTTTTCATTTTCTCTTTATTTTTTTTAATCCACACACTCATTTGCATTTGGCGAGGCCGATTGAGGAGGGGGTCTGAATGTATAATCTTCTGCATTTAGTAGCCTGTAATCCCGATGCTTCTCTGTGATGTGATTTTCTCCTCTTGGTCCCCCATGAACAATTAACTTGTAATCTGCACAAACATACATTCTGTCGCAGCAGAGATGAGACGCAGAAACACCCAAGGGACTCGGGCGGACAAACTGCTCCGTGCTCCCGGAGGAGGATCACTTTTTCTCGCTGCTGCAGCGAACAATTCAGCCAGGGCTCCATTAAGGCTACTGCTCGCCTTCGCTCATTTCATCCTCCTCTTTCTCTTTATAGCAGTGTGTGTGCTGGCTGTGTGTAAATGTTAAACAAATGCAGCCGGACACTGTCTGTGTTTCAAGTTGTCATTAGCTGCAACACGAGGCCTAAAAGTGCTCTGGGGAGACAGAAGAATAATAGAATAATAAATAGAAGCAGTAAAATCTGTTCTGAATTTCTCCTTTAAAGTGTAAAATGTCTGAGAAAAAGGAGCTTTAACTTAAAGGCTAGCCTCACAAAATTTTGGACTTTGTCCATGTTACATTTTTTTTTAAATAAAAACGAAACAAAATTATTGGATAATGCAAATCAACAAAATAAGATTTAAAAACTGGTTAACAGTTTATGATAGTGTTGTGTGTTAGTATACCTTTTAATTTTATGTAATAGTTCAATTTTTTATTCTTTAATATTGAGTTATTTTTTATCTATTTTAAACTATTTGAAAAGGACATTTTGAGTTGATATAAATATACCCATTCAGGTGAGGCCTTGCTTTGGTTTCAGCCACAAAGGTACAAATTCTGCAGTATTTTAATCATTTACAGAAGTAAAAAAATATGTATTCGTTTGTTGCTTGGATTTGCTGGAGTCCCGGCAGGAGCTTTGGCATTTTTCTATTAAAATAGTCTGAAATATTTTTAAGCCGTGTGCTGCTATTGCAGCTGTGAAAGTAAGCAATAAAAAAAAAAATAGAAAAAAAAGGATCTAACCATATCTCATATTAAGTTGCAACACAGGGCAGGTCAACAGGCGGCCCAAAGACCATGTTATCCCCCTCCATCCTCAGCTTCAAGTTAATTTCAAATAAATACTTCAATGAAGAAACCTTGATGAAATCCTTCTTGAGAGCTTTACATGAAGGAACATCTTCATGATAATCTCTGCCTACTGGTGTATGTTTAGTGCTTGATAAATATGCCTTAAATACTCCAGTAAACCCTCCTTTACATGCATTACTAAATAAATATGTAAAAACAAAAAGAGAACATAGTTAAATATACTTAAATAACCAGTAAGTATGCTTCTTTTACTCTGAAAAGAATTAGCTTACACTGTCAGTTGTTCTCTGGATCATTCAGAGCACAACTCTTTGCATTTAAGTTGGAAAAATTAATGTTGGTTAGGGCTGCACATACATTGCAAATTCATCGTAACCACAATATGAGCTGCTGCAATAAAAACATATAAATATATATTTTAATCTATTGCAATCATTAACCTCAAATTTATTGTTGTAAATTAGAGGTTTAAAAAGGCTTGATTAACTGTGGGTTTGTTGGAAACATTTTGCAAACAGCTAAGCTAAAGCAAACAGAGATTTGTCTATTTTAATTTAAATATTATACTTCATATTATTATCACAATATCAGAAAATTCTAGTGAATTGTACAGCCTATTTTTTCCAAATGTAGACCTGTCTAGATCAAGGATGGGCAACCTTAGAAACCACGACAGCCACATAAAAGTTGTTCTCACTTCAGAGGGCCAAATAGTCACAAATAAACGAAAACTCAATAAAACAATCAAAAATCCCAGCAATTAAACCAAACAGTACATAACTAGTTTTTGTCAGAATTATTTTTTTTAATTTTTAAGCTTTAAACTACACAGTAAAGTTGAATTTAAAGCACTAAACACAGTGTTAAAGCAAATTTAATGTGTTTTTTCCAATGCAATAATTTGGTTCATAAACTGCATTTTATTTTATTTACCTTTAGTTTTACAGTAAGTCCCCTCAAGAATATCATTTTCTTTTAAAAAGTAATCAAGCTTTAAGAAGTTAAGTTCATTTGACATACTTCTGGGCATAATTTGGTGGAAACAAAATGCATGTATAATACCTTTTACATGTGAATAAATCAAATCTACAAGCTTCCTGTAAGTAGCAGAACAAAGGAAGTTCTTGAAGACTATAAATGTAATACTTCCAATGTTGCATGTTGTAATCAAATTTCCCAGAGTACATGGTGTTATGATGGCAAAGCAGACTAAAATACTTAATGGCAGATTTTTTCATCACTCTGGGTGCAAGTTTGGAAACCAAGTGGCAGGCCTCGCTGACTGAGAAGGACCACATGTGGCCCCCAGGTCACCAGTTGCCCACCCTTGCCTTAAATAAAGTCGACAGAAAGTTCAGAATATCTGAGTTGTGATTTAAATGAAGTATTCTAATATTAATTATCCATATTTAGGTCTTCAGAAACTACATTTCTAATAACTTCCTGTACTTTTCTTCTCCCCATATTTATCACAAAAAGAGAAGTTATCACAAGTGGCGCCTTTTTCCTGTAATCAGCTCTAAGTTCCTTCCTTTGAGTACACTACAAGATTTTATAGTTGTTTAATGACGACTATTTGCAAGTTGTATAACAATTTGGCCCTCTGTCAGTGAGGATTAATTTAAAGTTACCCACCCCTGTTAAATACATAAATGACATGATTCAGACAATTAAAACTTTTAAAGGGGCTGTTTTTGAAATAAATGAGAGAGAAGAATACAGCAAACCTGATCCATAATTTCAGTTTTATTGAAATTTCATCCAGGGATGCTGGGCAATAATAAATATTTCACCAACAATGTACAAAAATAAAGACACATGTCTCTGGGCATAACAAAGTCAGTTCAGCAAAAACAATCATGCTGCAAATATTGGAGCTACCATCATGCAAAATAATGAAACAAATAAACACAAATTTGGAGCACAGGTGGACAAACAGCAGGACAGTAAATAAAACAATTTACAAACAATCAAATGTGCGCAGTGGCAGCAGAATCGTTTTAGCCAAACACATAAATTCATATTTTTAATATATAACTCAAGTTTTAAATCCTTGGTACAAGGCACAGAGAGCATTCTTCGTTTTCACAAAATGATATAAAAAATAAAGAACTTAAAAATGATCATGCAGCCTCTTTCTGCTTTCACATGGTGGGATTTTAAACTCAAACACACACAGGAGGAGGAGGCTCTGGCAGCTTGTTGCATTACGCACAACTTTAACTTTTCATATTCAGTCTTTAAAGTCCTTGTTACAAGGAGCAGAATAACACGTTTTTCTCATAAGTCGAACAAGAAAACAGACAGAACAACAGCATGCACAGGTGAGGACGCATCCACCCTCATGCCCTGAAAATCTTATTTACACTCTTAGTCTTTCGTGGGTCTGTGGGCATCATTTCAGCCCGTCCTTGCCCTCCCCTGTGAGTCTCGTGAGGCCGCTGGAGGTGATGGGGATGTGCGGAGGAGGTGGCACCTGGCAGATGGTGCAGGGACACGGCAGGCCGGCCCAGTGCTGGAAGCCGGAGCCCAGCTGCAGGGCCGGGGGCGCAGCTGGAGAGCCCTTCATGAGGGTGTGCGGAGCCCGGATAGACGTGAGTCCCGGCAGTGCGCTGGTGAGGGTGGAGGAGGTGGAGGAGGTTAAAGCGCTGCCGAGGAGAGGGTGCACCTGGTGCGCGGCGGCGGCGGAGTGTCCACCGGGGCCGGCGGAGGCGTGCGTAACGGTGCCGCAGTGGAAAGCGGAGTGCTGGCCTCCGTAAATCTCCCCCACCAGCCGCTTCATCTCGTCCAGAGAGCTTGTGAGCATCAGGATGTAGTTCCTGGCGAGGAGAAGCGTCGCGATCTTTGACAACTTCCGCACTGAGGGCCCGTGCGCGTAGGGCATCACCTCGCGCAGGCCGTCCATGGCTAAGTTCAGGTCGTGCATGCGCTTTCTCTCCCGGCCGTTGATCTTGAGCCGGAGGTGGTACATCTCCTCCTCTGTGACTTGTTTCTTCAGCTTGTACTTGTTGCTGCTGCTCTCCACGGAGGACTTGGAGTCTCCGCCGGTCATCTTCTGGCGCTGCTGCTCGCCGCTCTGCGTGGACGAGGACACGGAGGAGCCGACGTGGTGGCTGTGGAGGTGGCCGTGGTGACTGTGGTGGGTGGTGGTGGTGTTGTGCGGGTGGTGGTGGTGGTGGTCGCGGAGAGACATGACGTCCATGTCCGGGGAGGAGGCTCTGCTACTCGGGCTGGAGTCTGAATTCATTTTATGGGTTCGCTTCCGAGGTTGTTGGGTAGGAGGTCGCAGCTGGCTTCCTCCCTCACTTTCTCTCTCTCTCTCTCTCTCTTCCTCTCTGTGCCTGTAGTCACCTGATGCAGCCTGGACGCGTCCTGTCCCAAACTTGTGTCCTTCTCATCACACCTCTGAGCACTCTGCCTCTGACTGTCTCTCTGAGTGTCTCTGCGGTGAGAGGACGCTGCTGATGGTATTTATACAGGCGGCAGACAAAAGCAGCTTTCCTATTCATAACGCCTCGTTAGGAGGATGACGTGCCCGGCAGAGAGGGGGGGCGGTGTGCTGTGACTGTCCCAGTGACCGCGGTGCGGAACCTTTCACTGCCATTGTCAGGACGCTGTCGGGGGGCACAGCGCGCCTCTCCTCTCCTCTTTTTCTTCTACCACCTTTTTTTCTTATCTCCTCTTTCTCCTTTTTCATATCCCTTTCTCCTGGAGCAGACAGTCTTCTTTGGACGAAATGGTCAGTTATTATTATTGTTATTATTTTAACTTTTTGAAATCTCTGTTTATAACATTCTGTATCCTTAAACATACCTGCACATCTGTAGTAAAGCTTATTTAGAGGCTAATGCGTGATTATTATTTTTTTTTATAATGTATAGATACATACAAGAAACGTTTTCTTTTTATCTTATTCTGTTAAAGTTAACTGCTGTTTTAGAGCCATTATAGTTTATTCTTCTTCTATCATTTTACACTAAAACCTTAAGTGAAAAAACTTTGAACTGTAAATGTAGCTGTCTGGTAATGAAACACTATATGATTCTGATTTATTGTAGAAAATGCACCGTGATGTCTCTTGTCTCTCTTTAGAGATTTTTATTTAAAAGACAGAGTTTTTGTCCTTCATCTCCGCTATAGAGCTTGTTTGATTCTATTTTTATTCAACAATTTTACAAACAAAGTTGTAAAACGCAGTATGTTTAAACGCATTCCGATTTCAGGTAATTTTGCACCTAAACATTGGAACATCCTGCCTCCTGAAATCAGAATGTCCCCCATCCTGCCTACTTCTAAGTCTCGTCTTAAAACCCATTTTTAATTAACTGGCTTTAACTCAGCATTGGAGTCGCGTGGGTCCTGTCCTCATGTTTTTGATTTGTGTGTTTTATGTCTTTTGTATTTAATTTGACCTTGCTTTTGTTTTTTAGTTGTTTTGGACTGTTTGCTTTACACCCGATTATGTTATCTCATCCTAAACGACGGTGTTTTTAAAATTGTGCTATACAAATAAAGTGGATTGTGGATGTTTCTCTTTTTTTCTAACATGAAAAACAAAAATCCCTTGTACATCTGTATACCTTAATTATTATTTTCCAAGCCTTGAATGTGTTTTTTTTTTTATCGGACTGTCACATGTTCCAGCAGAGTTTGTCGCTCCGGCTGCTGGCTGTCTGCGGGGGTGCAGAGGAGTGAGAGGCGGGGGCTGCTCTCTTCTGCTGCGGCCGCAGCGTGCTCGGCCTCCGGGGCGGACCAAGGACACATCCCGGCTCTGACACCCGGAGCTCCGCTGAACATATGGCAGCATACGGGCGTCAGTGCGGGCAACGACAAAACTTCTGAACGAATGCTCATTTAGTTTCCTGGTGTTTCATTCTGTCTTAGACGGTTTTGTTATGCCTGCATTGCGAGTCAACCTGAGAGTAACATAATCAGCTTCATTTCATCTGCAGGCACAGGTGGATTAACCAAGAGGTGAGGGTAGGCCTCAGGCCTCCTGCTCTAAATGGCAACACTGATAGTTCAGTGGTTTTAAAAACCCTTTTTAATGCCCAAAGCACACCAAGAACCAGGACAAAATCTCAAGGGACATCATATTCATACAAAAAAGTCTCTTTTATATAAGCTGCAAAATGTTACTAATACGACACATACAATAACTAAAACCAGATAAATTAAGGTTTTCACCAAATGTAATTATTTCTCCTGACACACATTTACTCAAATTCAACTAACAGTCAATTTCCTGAGCTGAGTGACCTTGAACATTTCAGGCTGTAACCATATGTAAGTAGGTTCAATTAGAAAATTAAATTAAACTCTTCCAATTAATAAACAGATTTCAAAACTGTAATAATAGGTCTCAGTATCACTTTTCTTTTAAGCTGACAGTGGAAAGATATGGCATTTAAGTTTAATTTAATGCTCACTGCTGATGTGCTTGGAGCTTGGTATTAACTGATTACTTAAAAAAAAAAACATCTGACCTGATTCTGTTTCAATCTCTATTCTTACCCGTTTATTCTGTTAACTGCAAAACTTTTATGGGTTTTTAAGTTACTGAGCCTGCATTTTTATGCAAAGATTACAGGATATAAAGTACAGAGTAAATAAACCCAAATCATCAGCTGCTGAAAAGTTGGAGTAAAAACTTGTGGTTATTACTGGACTTGTCTCATGGCACATCAGTGTGCCATATACCTCACCATTAGAGAAACCCTGAATGGTCTTCATGTGTGAACTTAAAACATCATAGTACTTCTAAAAATGGCTCTTAATTGGCCTTCACAAATAAAAGCAAAAAGGGAAAAAAAATCTGCAAAGACATCCCTACAACTGAAAAACTTTTATCTTGTAGTTCCTCTGTCTTCATTACTTACAAACAATAAAACAGCAAATTAAAGATCAACGATATCATTATTTTTATTATTATTACATAAAAGAGAAACTTCATGTTTCTTTTTTAACTTTCAAAAAAAACGTTTGGGTTCTATACCACTGTAAAACCTTTTTAAATGACAATAACAGCCTTTTTCTTAGCTGCAGGTAGAGATTTATTTCTGCAGGCTAATTCTATGATGCTTGGCACAGTTTTGGGCCCTATATTTTACTCTGTTGTGTGTGTGTGTATAACCATTTGGAACATCAATTAAACTTTTTCATTGATTAGCCAGAGTTCAGTTGAAGAAGCCTTAAGGATTGCACTGAGTTATAATTTTATTTTTTTTGGACTTTCAAGAAAAAAAAATCAGAGCTGAGGTTTCAGCAGCCACCCTCCACCCTCTGGCTACACTAACAGGCCTTGGTAACATATATATATTTTTTATTTTAAATTTACTGCACAATGTCTAAACTCCACTAATAGTTCAGCAGTATAAGGATAAGTATCACACATTTCTCTGCGTATTGCCAACTAATTCGTGATCCTTAGAAATTAGGAAAATTGCTTATAAATATTGAGGATTTTTAATGAATGCCATATTTTTTATCATTTTGCCTTAATTTGTTGTCAACCTTTTTGCATAAATTCAGACATTTCTCTCTCTTTTTTTGATTAAAATATTTTATAGGGTTTCCTTTTTCCCCAGTTCAATTCAATTTCTCAACTGTTGCCTGCAAAGTCTTTAATTTAACCACAGATAAAATTAAATTAATATCCTGTCATGACTGTAAGACAGTGAGGAGTCAAACAAATATGTTTAGACCAGGTCTTCTCTCTCTTTTAGAGGCACAACACAACTGACAATGATTCAGTTTCAGCACCTCAAAGCCTAAAACATTTGTTTTAATACTATGATTACTTTTAGCTCAATTGGGAAAAGTCTTATATTAATGTTGACCTCTGAATTACCAGGTTCTAACAAGAGAACACAAAACTTATTCTATGCTGACGGAGCATGTCAAAGGTCAAGTAAGCAGACACAAAAGCTCAACACTTTTGAACACACGGGTAACAGGAACAAATATCAATATCAGCCTTAGTCTTGAAGCAGCTAAACACTAATGGCTTACAGAAAAAATAAAAGGATGAAAGATAGGAAAAATATATCCAAATACATCTGTAACATATTTTTATTAGTTTGTTTGAACTGTGATGATTTGCATCTTTTCCATCTAAATTATTGTCCTCTTGAATAAAATGGAAAACATCTGTATTCTGATTGATTACATCTGAAAGTGAAAGAGTTGAAAATGTTAAAAAAAAATTTGGGATTTTAACACAAAACAAATTTTGGTTTATTAAAATTAAACAATAAAATTTCTTTATTTAAGTGTGTTTTTTGCTGTTTAAGGCATAGAAATTCAAACACAAAGTCATTGATGCATCATTAGGGGATTAAAAATTTTACTGACTGCATCCACATTTCAGCATCTTAAAATTATACTTGATATGTTTGAATGTTCAACTAAATTAGCCATATATTGTTCATGAAAATAGTAACACACTTCTGAAATTAACAAAAATGTGTTATACAAAGAATGTTATATAATTTAAATAATCGATAACAGGTGTCTCTTAAAGTGTTGTGTTTTAATGCGAAGAGAAAGCATCAAATTGAGTTCGTCTTGTGTATATTGAACTGCTGAGAGCACTCTCTCAGCTCTGAAGAGTCTCCTCCAGATCGGTTTTGTCGACATGGAGTGGTGGAAGAAACGGGTCTCCAACAATAACACGTGGAAGTGGCTGAAGCACTTCTCCTCTGACCACCACCACCTCTGCATCCCTCCATCCATCCATCTGTCTGCCCTTCAATCTCTCACTCCGCACTTCAAACCGGGATAATAAAGTCTGCCTGAAACTCCTCTGTGTGCTCCATGAGATCGCCATGGTAGAACAGTAAAAATGTGTATTCACGGCCTCATTGTTGGCCCAGCAAAAGAGCCCCCCTCATAAAGGTGCTGCCAATGCAAAGAGAAAGCGCTGCTCGCCTTTGCTCTCTCTTGGTGGCATTTGAAAGTGTAAAGCTTTGAATACCAATTGCTTGAACTGGACATATGTGAATCCGCTGTAAGCCTACTAATCCTGTCCCCGAGTGTTTCTTTGTGTGCATGGGGCAGCCTCGCACACCCAAGAGAAAGTGTTCCTAATCCGGCCAATGTGGAGAAATGTGTGAATGAGAGGGACGGGGGAGAGCGTGTGTGTGCGTCAGGTATCATTTTGTGCAGGAACACATACTTCTGAATGGGGTTCTTTTGCTTTATTTATGTATTTTTGGGGGGGTGTTTGACTGTGTGTGTCCATCTGAGGCCCCCTTGCTCCACACCACCAGGACACTGGTCTAAATGGAGGCAGTTATTCACCGTTTCACACACTACTGTCGCAGCAGGTCGCCCCTAATGTGCTCTTTTCACTGCATAAGCTCCTTGCTTTTCTTTTATTCCCCTGTTCATGTCGGTTTTTTTTAGTTCTCCTCATCTCACACTTTCCCCGGCTGTCTCCACTTCTTCATCTGTCCTCCCCTGGTTGGCCTGGCTCCTTCTCTAACCCCTCTCCTTAACCCTGCTCTAAAGTGGCTTTCTGCCCTCTCACATCAGTTCCCCAGAAGTAAAGAAGCAGGTGATCTCACTGGCACTCAGTCAAATGACTCCAAAATTATTAAAACCTGATCATCTTTAATTTGCCCTAGTTTAATAAATCTACCAGAAAAAATGTGCTCTGTTATACTGGCTTCGATTTAAGGTCTTTAAACTCTGTCCGTGAAGTCATGCTGTGTTTTCACAGAGGGCTGTGGGCATTTAAGTATGACACGAATGAGTATAGCTGGAAGAATTAATGGGCAGACCATGAACTCAAAGTATTTTTATTATTTTAACCTTTGCATCTCTTGTTTCAAATTCCGTATCAATTAGAATATGAAAGTAAACAAGATGCTTTCAAAAGGGCGTATTGAAGTTAAGGTGAAAGAATTAGTCATCCTTAAACCCACATGAACATTTTGAAGCTTGAAATTTACTTCATAATAATCCTTTCCAACAAGTTTACACTGGTCCCAGATGTCCCAAAAGCATATTTTTGACATTTCTTGCCAAGATCCACTCAGATATTTAATTTTGGCATGCCTCTGAACCCTGAGCTGTGTCTGACCATGCCCATTTTAAGAATTATGGGGCTTTTGCTTCCCAGTACTGTGCTCTAATGTTAACTGTGGCTGAACAGACATGCTGGGACACATTTGTTGCACTTAAGCTACCTAACAAACACCCGGCCTACATAGTGTTTTAATGTTTTGTTTCTAAGAATGTTTAACAGAGAAAACAGTCTCTTGTAATTTCATACGATTAACCTAGTATCAGGTGTTAAAAAAAAGCCCAAACTGGTTTAATTTGTTCTTACCTTGAGACAAAACAGCAACCTCCAGTGATGAAAGATGAAGCTGGTGCAAGTAGGCCAAAAATTGCAGCTCTTTGAGAGAACTGAAGCTGTCTGTAGAAATATAGAAAAATCACATGCAGACTACATGCTGTAAATACTGATTTTTACAACAAGAATAAAGCCTGGCTCAAAATAAAGTGAGCTTCTCAATAGTTCATGTATATATGTCTCTTTATGTCACTGTACAGGGAGTGAATTTTTCATAACTCACCTGTTTTAATTTCATAAGGATTAAAGGTTATGCATAGTTAGGGGCATGGCTGACACAAGCCTGTGGGACATCCCTGTTATTAGAAGTCCCACCCAACTGGGCCTATTTGTCAGTTAATAAGTTGTCAAAAGTTAGTTTGAGATAGTGGTTTCAATATTGTTTTTTTCAACACGGTAGCAGCTGAGGATTGGACTAAAAAGCCCCCCTCAGTAACCAAACAGTACACAGTTCACTGTACACAGCAATGGCTGAAGTTATATCTTTTGGTGGACTTCTTGTTGCCAAACAAATCTAAAGCAGTTTTCACAAATTAACCTCTGAGTGCTAGAGAATTTCTGGACAGGCTGCCCCTGAAATCTACCAGAGCGTCTTGTTTACTTATGTTGCTCAGAGGAGGAAGTTTACGAAGATGTGCGAAGATGGTTGACCACCCAAGGAGTCAACATTATAATGAAATTTTAGCATTGATTTTAAATCAAGAGTCACTAAATACATATCCTCATTATCAAAGAAAGAGCTCAGAAGAACAACATGGACGGCAAAAATACTCAAGGCAGTTTCATTCCATGCATTAAGATCACACAGGTATAGAAAACATTGTAAACCCCACCTGAATCTTCCTGTTTACCTCATGCTGGGAAATTTCACCTGAATTTTACTAATGAAGATTGACAGCCCACAATCATGAAATCAGTATAACCAAGATTACTGATTATTGTGCTATATGCTGTGTTGTCTAAATGTGTCTTATAATGGTGATAAAATTTATATTGATCAAAATGTTTTTGGTTATGTTTTTTGCCATAATAGAGCAGCCTTCTCTGAAGCTTTTCCAAATTGACCCATTCTGTCTTTACAAAGAAATTTTGCCAGCAAGTTAAAAGGAAAAATTACAGATTAAAAACCTCCTAACTGGCAACGGCCTGCCGGCGGGCAGTTTCCAGTTTTCTCCGCATAAAACAACCCCTGCAGAGTTGCTAGGGTAACCAAGTCACAAGTGTGATACATCATTGAAATGCTTAGATTCTTGTGATTTCAGCCATATATACCAATCTTTGATACAACCACAACAGCAAACACTGTGGGTCTTTTTGTAAGACAAGCAGCAAGCAAAACTGCTGTAAAAACAACATTAATCACATTTAAAGCCTTCTCACTTGTCACTGGATGCTAAAAGTTCAGCAAACTTAGCCTTGATATATTCCCAAAATGTCCATAAATCAATCCAAATCCAAAATTTGGTTCAAAGAACTGTAATGTATACATACATGGCCATGGAGTGCAGCTGTATTTACTTCAAATTTTCCACTTGATGTACAATTTTTTCTCTTATTTGGTTCAATTAGTGCTGTTAGTTTCATTCTCTGGCTATAATACTGTATTCAAAATGGAGTCTGCACTCTGACCTTTCGATTGACACCTCATATGCACCAATAGGACACTGCATGTGAGTCCCAGGAGCCCCAACACCCAATCAATGCTAGTGCGTTCTGAAGGACATTTCCCCATTTTAAGACCCTGAGGTTTGATCCAGTTAGAAGCAATTTTTCTGATGACATCACAATCGTTTAGCCAATAAAATTCTGAAGATTTGGAAATATGACAAGCCAGGGTTCACTGCAGGTCAAGGGCTTTAATTCCACTGTAAAGGAAATTTTCGTCAGAAAATACACATAGCGGATGGCTGATTAACCTTAACATGCGACTATCAGGTTCTTTTTACCCTTTACTCGCCATAAGCTTTAGCAAACCAGCATGCTGAGCTTACAATGCAAATTTAGCACTTCTGTAGTGGTCTGGATGTGTTTTTACTGCGTCAGTGACCAGAAAGGAGTAAAGACAGAGGAGGAGAATGACTTTTCACTAGAAAAGGGAGGGTGTTGTTTGTGTTTGTGACACAAGTGGGGCTCAGGGGCAGGCATGTGTCTGTGTGAATCCATTGTTAATCTGGGTGGGGGGTTTACTTACTATGTTAATAGTTTGCTTTTATATTCAAACAAATTTCCTATATAAATTTTGTTTTTTAATCATCAAAGCACTATATAGACCCTTTATTTGCTCAAATTTTAGTCCCAAAAAGAGAAAGAATGCACAAAAATGTAATTTATTCTGTACTAACTCTATGTCAGTATCTTCTGACAATGAATTAGACCACATAATTAGTTGCCTCTAATCAAACCTTTCCATAGAGCCCAAGATCATGACTGCATGTCAAAGCATAGCCATTTTACTGTAGGAACATCCACATGGTCACAAACACACAGACACTGTCTGAGAAAAACAGGTGTAAAAAATTCTTTTTTCAGTTTTTGATGAAATTTTCTACTTGATTAGGAAATAATTAATTCTCTGGTTTTAGTTTGTTTTACATCTACTAGGTTCAAGTGAGTCGTTTGCAGTCAGTTGTTTAAAAAATTAGGCAAAGAAAAATTATTTTTAATTATATCATTATATATTATATTATTTTCGTGTGTTCAAGCTACAAAAAGTCAGATGTAGTAGCACTGGTTTCTGGTTAAAGTGGTTATGTTGCCTTTCAAAGAGACCAACATTATGATTTAAGGCCAAAGGGTTCAAGAGCAACAATAATTTTACTTGGGACATGTCTTTGATTAGGCGTCTTTCAAAAGCTTTAAACAGACTGGTAATGGGTTAAGTCAAGTTGGACATTTTGTCAATTTGAGATTACACATGCAACACACCCAGGCAATTTTAGGAAAGTATGAGTGCCTTAAGACTTATTTCAATAAGTCTATTAATTATTAATAGTACTAATTTCTCATTATGTGATAATGAACAACATTAAGCAGAACTAAAATGACAGGCTTACTGCTTTTTACAGCATGTTACAGTTTTATTTTTCAGAGATGTATACTTTTAAACTTTAGATGTATACTTTGGACTTCAGGCCTTCATGTTTATTTAATCACTGCAGCTACTGACCATCAAAAATATGGACTAAAAATTAGTGTTGTCAGGAGATTAAAAAAATTGAGGGATTAATTAATTATGATCTGTAATTAATCGAATTAATCTCTTTTTTAATCTCATTTAAAAATTGCTGAAAAAAGCCCTGAACTCGAGGTATTTCATTGAAATTCATTAGATTATTGTGGGAGATCAAAAGATTGTTCTCCACCCCTCAAAATCTCAATCACAAGAAGCCCAATGCATAAAAACTCTCCAACTTTAACGGCCTTTAATAACGAGAAATATACTCATAAAAAGCCAAATAACCACAGGGGACAGGGGCGGGAGCTGCGGATGTGACGACAACAGGAAGTGACTGCATGTTTGTAAACAACGGCGGCGTGTAAAGCGATCTCCTTGGATGCAGCAAGATCTGCAGTTTCATCAGAAATGGACTCGATTTCTCCTTTAAAAGTGGAGCAAAGGACGTGACTTCAAGCTTTCTTACGGGAAATCATGTTTTTGCTCTTCTCCTGACTGGGGATCACTGCTGGGAAACTGGGAGAGATGCGGAAATGCTGCACGAACGATGCCGGGCCGGGGTCATGGTTACACTACGAAATATGCTTTCCTCAGAAGTTTACCAGGAGAATGGGGTGGGTATTGTCTTTGACGAGATTCATGTCACATATAAGTGGCAAATGATACATCCGTGTGGTATAATTTAATGTAAGATAAGACGATGGTCTAAGGACTGAAGTACTCGTAGTTTAAGCTAACGGTGAACAACAGGGTCTAGCTGCTACGTCATACTGTGGCTTGAAATGGATTGGTCTGTGAAGAGTGTGACGAGCGGACCAATTGTCCAACCACCAGCTGCTCTGGTATTTTAAGGTTCTACCCCTGAAAATACTGATACAGTGAAATCAGATTAAAAATGAAATTAATGCGATTAAAAAACATAACACGCTAAATGTGACTGTAATTAATTAATCACAATTAATGCGATAATTTGGCACCCCTACTAAAAATCCACACAAAAATGTGAATACAATGTGAATAATCTGTGCATTAAAGAATTAGGGACAACCAGTGGCCTTTCTGCTTCTCCCTCCTGAATGGGTGGGCTGGGCCACAGACCCCACTTTAATGAGCTGAGGGCAGTAAACAGTCAATAGAGGCATCCCTCCAGCTATATGACTCACTTTTACTGTGATTCAAACAATAAACACCTCTGAGCTGAGAGGAGCAGAGTGACACAGGGTCAAGGTCACTGTCAAGGTTGTCAGGGTTTACTTTGAAAATATAACAAGTGTGAAAATACAACAACATTGACAAGGTACTTAGGGAGGATGACAAATCATGGAAAAAGTCAATACACTTCAAATGTACAAGAAAGTAAAGACACTGTGTAAGCTGTAAATGAAAACAGTGCCTTAAAATCCTTCCAACCTATGTTTGGTTAGATAAAGCATTATTTCTTCATTATAAATTAAAAACATTTGATGCTTGAAATACATTTCAATTAAGTTGGAACGTGAGCGCATTTATAAATGTGATGCAACACCTTTTCTTCAAACAGCACCCTATAGACACCTGAGGACTGAAAACTCTAACTAATGAAGTAATAAAATGGAATTCTTTCCTATTCTTGTCTCATGTAAATCTTCAGCAGCTCCAAGCTGCAAAGTGTCGGTTGTCGTATTTTGGTTTTCGTTGCATGCCATGAATTCCAAATGGGAAACGGGACTGGACTGCATGTTGGTCAGTCTAGCAGCTGCACTCCTTTACTGTGAAGCCACATTTTGTTACTCTACCAAAGTTTTGTAAGGCTACCGAAATTTTTGTCAAGAGCAGAGAGTCTATACATTATGAAAATTGACTTGTTGCTTTCAATGTGAGAGTCTGTTTGTGTAAGGATGTAAAACAAGAAAAACAACAATCAACTCTTTAAAAATGAAACTCTTGCTTTTTTAATGTACCTAAGCAGTGATGATAAGGTGAAGCAATATGGTACATTACTGTACTTTGATGATATTTCTGTAGATACATGGCATATATGGTCAATATGTATAGCCAATATATCGGGTATAAATACCTGCAAAAACTTTTATATCAGGCGATGCCTATATTCAACTTTTAAGGGCCAACATCTGCCTATATCTGGAATGTTTTATGCATTTTTCAAGCTTTTCAAAACTTTTCTAGTCATGTTTGCCCCCCTCTCTATAGTTTTTGTAACAAGCTACAGGCATCAAGTGCATAAAATGAGTATATATGAGTACAAATTAGTCAGTTTTAATAAATATCCTGTCTATGTGCTGTATCTAGTCAAAAATATGGGTTGAAAAAATGGTAAATCGCTGTATTCTGTTTTAATTTACGTTTCACAAGAGTTGCCATTTTATTTGGAGATTGGGTCTGTAAATGTGTGGCTGCAGTGATCCTGGAGTAAGCCTGTGTAAAATGCTTAATACAAGTTTTTATATTTTTAAGCCCTATGTAAATACTTTTTAAGAAAAGTTGAATCTTTCACTTTAAAGACGCTTTTATACTTACATTTAGACAAGTCAACTGAGTACGGAGCAGGCCTGCTTATGACATCAAGTCAACATGTTATTGTGGATCTATACTCCTTTCATTCTCCCATCAAAGATGCCATCAAACCAGGGTTTGAAGTTTCACAGAGAGAGACTCACAAAGGTCTGAGCATTGGAATGGCAGATGGAGGACAGGAACACATTAAGATCTGAAAGAGAAGACAAGCAATGCCCACAGGCCCCTATCAAAGTAGCTCAGAGATTTTCATTTTCATTTTAATTAAAGTTTTATATATGTGAAAAGTAAAAATAATGTTCTTCACCTCTCAGAAATGTTTGGATAACTTTTTAAAAGCCACATTTTTCAGCCTTGTAAAGCCTGGACTAAAGAGAATATCAATAAGATTTCTGTCTTCTCATTCCTGTTCTGTGAAAAGTAAACAAACCTTCAAATTATAGCAAGCCTTTAATTAAAGAGACGATCAAACAATTAAAAGCTCGTTAATTACAGACCTCACAACCATCTCCGCCAACATGAATACTGAGGTCCTAATTAATATTTGTGGGGCTGTTTTTGTTCTTGGAAGACATTGGCGTTAATTAGGCAAAAACAAGTCAAATTAACATTTCAGTAATGAAGAAACATACCTTCATGTTCTTATCTCTTTCTGTCTGAACACACTGAGATACTAATGTAGCATCTGAAAGCTTTCTGAAGCATGGAGATGATGAGCCTTATCAAACAGAGGAAATAAAACTTTCTGTCTCTTTGTTTCATCCCAATGCACAACAGCATGAGATGTGATTGTATTACAGGGTGTGAAAAGCTAAATTTTAGTCTTGAATCTTTATTATGCAAACTCTAAATGATAAAAGGTTTGAAGCCAAGAAGGTCACAAGGTTGTGTGCTTAAATCTGAGGAAAGGTTGTTGGTATCGAGGCTTTAAGAAGAACTTTACAGAGTGGCTTTGTGGGGCCTTTTTGCCTATCTTGATAGAAGGGTACAGAGTAGAAGAGCTGGGTGAGAGACAGGGGGAAGACTTGTGGACAAAAGCCATAAAAGGATAGAATTGGGACTGGGACTTCATAGGATATCCATACAACATAGAGCTTTTAATGCATAATACTTTTCTTATTAATCTGTTCAACACATTTATTTTTATTTAAAAGTGCAAGAAATGTGAAAAAATATGACAAACAACTGTATTACTGATGGAATATTGATCAACAAAGTAATCATACAATAATATTTAGAGTAAATTTGAAAATTCATTAAATATTTGTTGCCAAGAGGTGGGATTCACCAACCCCATGATCTGATGTTATCACAATACTTGAATCTTGATTTGCTTTATTGTTATCCTTAATATTTTACATTATGCTAAGTATTGCAATATTTACCATTACGATATATTGGGATTTATAACTTCTTCTTGACTGCATTTACATCCCAAAAGAAAAAAAGATGAAATTATGTTAAATTTAGTAGAAAACATGTTTTACTATATTCATGTCATCTCAGTTTTGTTAAAAACAGGGGTAAAACTCCCAGGCTGTCCACATGTAGCCGGTGCAACCTGCTCTGCTGTGCTCAGCCTCTCTTTAACTCTTAGCTTCAGTGCTCTATAGAGATTCAGTACTGCTGTGTTAATGAAATAATACAGAGCTAGAGGCACATACCTGGGCTCCAACCAGCATGTAACAAAAAACCCCAACATAATATGGCCTTGATTCTTTGCTCATAACATAAAAAACAGATT
>JBAMNC010000031.1:2257500-2460731 GCA_037902135.1 Cetoscarus ocellatus | reverse complement strand
CTCCTGAATTAAATAAAAACAGGCATGGGTAAAAAAAAAATAACCCCCCATATAGAGAGCGAACAGATATATACATTTAGATCGAAGCAGTATTTTGAACCAGGCTGTAAATATGTTAATTTAGGTAACAAAAACTGTCTGTTTCCTGCACGCAGTCATTACACTTCCATAGTTCCTGCAGCCAGCCTCAAGTGGACACTTAAGGAACTACAGCTTTTGGCACTTTCACATGCTCATATTTTTTACAGCCTAGAAGTTTCCACTTGATTTAAATGCAAACAGTATGTTACTTTTTCCTCTTTCCTGTGCTGTCATATTTGTTTACCAACTATCTCCTGCACAATGAATGTCACTTCTGCTGACCTCAGCTGCGAATGGCTCAACAGCGCCATCATGTGGCACTGCTGAGCCAAAAGTGATTTAATTTATCTCTATAGAACAAAAGCTTTTTAGATGTTGGAAATTAGAAATTAAGACATCTATACTTAGCGGCCATGAATCAATACACTATCGACACAGAAAACCTTTCTAGGCCTATTTTTCCAGAGAATCAAGAAAAAGTTGGATTATAAGCAAGGTCGATACTGGCGTTAATAAATCATATCATTACTTGGCCCTAAATCTGAGAGCTATACACTCTAATTATTGGTCCACGCACAAACCCCACACATCCAGATGATATTTTATCACTCACATATAAAACAGATTAAAAGATGAGATTCATAATAAGAACACAGATGTAAAAGTTGTACCTATATTGCATTGTAAAAAGGTTGCAGTAAATTTACTGACAGCTGGATGCCACTGAGTTACTGTGAACAAATGCATAGTATTACTGAAATTAAAATGTATGCATTTTCAATGACAGTCTACATACTGTATCTTCATTCAAGGTATCATTACACTATTTTAATTTACAGCATACGTACTGTGTTTTCAAGAACAGCAGACTTACTAAATTTAATTTACAGTATCTTTGCTCGGTATTCACCTACAATGTCGTTACAGCATATTAAATTACAGTTTTCTTAATATATTTTCATTTACATTTATATCAGTGTGTTAAACTTTTCAACTTACAATTTACTAACTTAATTTTTTGTTTAAAAAAGGACGTGATATTTTTGCCCAGTAAATGAAAATTACACAAACATTAGTCCCACTAAAAAACGTATTTTTTATTTTAACTGTATCCCTAAAATAACGAGAAAAGTACTCATAAAAAGCCAAATAATCACAGAGATTGCCATTGACACTTACTGCATAGAAGTTTTACAGAAAGAAACTGTGGGTATTATGATAAAATACTGTTACGTCTACAAAAATCATTTACACTGTATAATGGATGTCTTTCATTTCCTTTAATCTCTAAGATCTTCATCAACAACGTCACCCTGGTCATCAGCCATCGTCCTCATCAGACCCACACAGACACAAGCACACAAACACACTCACAGATTTACACACACCATCAGCACTTAACTAGCCTCTGGGCCGGCCCATCAGCTTTTGCAACAAGGTTCTCATTTTAACTGTCCCATTCAGCGTGGGACAATCGGGACACCTCCCAGCGCCTCCTTTCAGCCTCCCTCCCCATCTCTCCCCCCAGTGCTGCTCCCCGAGTCACTTTGTGTCCGCTTTGGCCCCTCGCAATGTGCTCACATGACCAGAAAATGAAGCAAGGGTCTCTGCAAGAGGTGAATGAAAGCAAGTAAGTTTGAGTGTGTTTGAGGGAAAGAGAAGGGGAAGGGGAGAGATTAACGTGTAAGATTTAAGGTGGTGTGATAGGGTGAGTGGGGTCACATGTGGAGAGGAACGTTGGGCTTATGTCTGGATTGGGCACATGGCTTTAAGTGCCTCTATGTGTGTTTTACTCACAGACAAGCATCCAGTTACAGGACATCAACAACATAATCAGACTGATCGAATTGTTCTGCAATTCAGGTCTGTGTAACAATAATGTGTGTGTGGGACTTTGCACACACACCAAAAACACACACTCCACATTAGTGGAGTACTGTGGGCTGCGGGGAGTGAGGTCTTGTTACTGTTAGAGAGATTATCACATCATTAACCGCTAATGAAAAACCAATTCAGACAGCTCTCCTCCTGCGCTCTGAGCTCGCCCTCCCTCATTCAGACAGAGATTTTCACAGCCACATTTTCATCATTCAATTTAAAGCTGTGGCTCTTTTCTAGGTGTTTTTTTAAAAGTATTTTCTTCACTCAGGAGTCGAGTTTAAACCTACATATAACAGAAATGTTCACAAATTTTAGTAAAAAACCAACAGGTAAAAGCCATGTTCCTCCCTGGCTTGTCTGTTAAGTCCCAGTACACTTGGCCTGGGGGCTACACATTTCAAAAAAGCAAAAATTGTTTCTTTGTTGTTGTTGTTGTTTTTTATTTATTTATTTGAAAACACTTTCAATTTATTTATTTACTGACCAAAATTTGCATCTCCATATTTTTCGCTGAATGGCAATACTCAGTATAAATCTCTATACTTTCAAGATAAATACTTTGAACAAATACAGGTTAATGAAGCTTTAAGTTGGATTGTTTTTGATGCAGAGGTCTACAAAAGCTTCAGGTTTGGGGCTGAAGCTCGCCATTTTACATAGACATCATTGGGGCTGCAAATGCTGTGAATGTTCCAAGTTTGAAACTTTCCATAAGAAATAACAGGAATAAACAGGAATAAACCTAGAATTTTCAAAAGCGAAATACGGTCCTTAACAAGGATTTTAAATGTAGTTGGGTAAAATATACTTTGGCATAATCTTACCTAAAACAACTAGATTCAGATTAATCAAGTATACTTGAGAAAATCTATCTGAAAATAATTGCTTTACTGAATGTACGTAGTGCACTGCTTACTGCAGGGGTATTGAGATCACGCCCCCTACATTCGCTGAGTTTTCCTCCATCACATGCACAGAGGACTTGAGAACCCTGGACTACTAAAGCCACACATTTGAGCCCCGTGGACGACATAAAGACAAGCTGAATTGAATGTTCAATAAAATAATTAAAACTTGATAAAGTTCTACATACAAATAAATCCGATGAAATGCATTTTTTTAATTGTATTATTTTGCATTGACGTCTGCCCATGAACAAAATGTTTATATTTATGTTTGGATATGATAGAGCTTGTTTAAATTATCCCCATTTTCTTGTTAATTCCCATAAATTCCCATAAAGTCTCATAATTCCCATGGAAGGTTTCCAATTTGGAGTATCTCCAAAACCCTCTCTGGAGGTCTCTGGAAAGTTTCGGGAAATTTTCCACTTCTTCGCAGCCCTGGTCATCATACTGCACTTCATGGCCTAAATGTAAAATTACCCCACACGGTGGCTCACTTAATGCTTTTTAAGTGCATCAACAACTATACTGTTGTAAACAATACTGTCAAAAATAATTGTTTAATCATAGAATTATTAAACAGCTCTAATTGAAAGTGTAAAATAGATGTGCTGGTCTACACTGTTCACAGGCTGACCATGTTTTCAATCTGAGAGCAGCATGTTTACTGCTGTCAATCAAAAATAAACTATCAAAAGTCACAGGGTAATTTTTTTCTTGTGTTTTTGTTCAAAGAAATGTCTTACAAGATGCCAATAAAATATGGTTTAAGAGTTCCACAAACGTTGTTTAGAAATAGAAGAAAATGCTTTGTTATCATAAAACAAGTTCAGTTCCATAGGCTAAATACAGTCCCTCGTGCCTTTCTTTTGGAATGGCATAGAGTTTAATGATCCCACGATTAAAAAGTACAAAAGCTACAAATTTCAAGATTCACAATTCAGATCTGTCAAGTCTTTAATCACGTGCTTCCCAAACTGTGGGCTAGGACCTAATGGTGGGCAGCCAGTGTACTGCAGGTTGACCAAAAGAGGTCAGTTACAATGATTAACAAAAGTATGTGAAATCGAATTCACTTTTTAAGTGATCATTAAATGCTGAATTACATCTTTCAAGTCTCAGAAAAACTAAAAACTGTAGTGATGCTTGAAAAGCAATGAGAATCAATAGCAATTCCCTCATATCATTCTTTATGCTCAACATTTCCCAGATCAAATCCCTCCACTTTGTTATGTATGCCTTGCAAAACAAAGAATTCACACTCTCATCTAAAGAAAGTCAGCAGAGATGACAAGAAAGAAGTCCAAAATGTAAAAGACAAACAGGGGGCAGAAGTGGTCAAAACTGAGCAAATAATTTGCAGCACGTGATTGAATATCAGGAGTGCCATGTGTATGCCATAGCTGCCACTGAAAACCCATGGAGGCCAACTTTTGTCCAAGCCGAAAATCCACAGAAATCAATTATAGAAACCTTAAAGAATTGGATTGACAAGCAGAATCCGTAATGGCATTAGAATCTTATCAATTCCCATCCCGATGTAAGTGACGTGTTAAAGGGACAGTTCAGTTTTTTTGAAGTGGGGTTGTATCAGCTCCATATGGCCACTAAGTACATTAGATGCAGTAGAAAGTTTTCTCCTCTCCCTCAGTAAGCCACAGTTTGTAACAGTCTGTTACGCAGAACCAGCCGCAAACAAGGAAGTATTGTACCAAGTACAAAGGGTATTTTCTCCGCCTACAAGAACTCCCATCAAAAAATAATACCACAGTTTAAGAGTAAGCTTCCTATACAGTATACAGTTTAAGTGCATTAATTTTTCCTAAATATAAAGTTTATCTGGAACTAATAGACTCAAATCACGTATTCCTCTGCTAAGAGGATATCTGATATCTGTAAACCTGAAGAACCTCATGACAGTTTACCCTCAAAGTAAGTAATAATGATCTGTCAGAGACAAACAAGCAGAGAAAAAAATCGCAAAACTGAAGCGTTCATACTGAAATTTGTCTGTGAGAATAGTAGGAGGAGGTTTATACTCTGAGTCTCATGTTATGATTATATGCAGCCCCAGACAATTTTCAGGTTTCAAAATGAGCCTTGAGGCACTTAGGTCTGGGTAAGGCTGCTCTGACCAAAATTTGCCATGAGAGGAAGAGAGAGCACAAATTTTGCAAACATAATTGCAGATTAATGATGTCAGATGCTTTGTTGGCTCTCTAAAGCTGCATTTTAACTAAGTGGTCTGGTCTGGTTCAGTACAGTACAGTTCAGTATGGTTTGGATTGGATTAGTTAGCCCTGATCTCGCTTGCATTTCCACTACCAGCTGTACCCTAGCGGGAAGGGATGTGAGCCAGGAGGCGTGTGTCACAATGGGTACGTAATTGCGTGATATAACAGCAGTGCAACACAGCACAGCATACTGAAATAGAGCATGACGCCTTAAACAAAGAACAACAATGGAGGACTTCCAGTGCTCCAGTTCTTCCAGGAGCATTGATTTGTGCAAAAGCAGTGTACAAGCCACTCTCTCTATATTCATGGCTTATTTACTTGCTGCGGTATGTTTTTTCGTTTCGGCAGCTGTCGCACAGAAGTGACGATACTTGCAACCAATCAACAGAGTACTGCGATTTTGGCTCAATCCTTCGGAGTTTGCTCGTTATGCCTGGCACCCCTTCAGAGCGGTGCCATTAAGTGGGATGGCACAGATCCATTATCTGGGTACCTTTCTCCTTATTTGACTGAGGAAACACCTGAATTGCGTACCACACCAAGCTAAACTGAATTGGACTGCTTGGTGGAAAGGCTCTGTAAGGTACAATAAACAAGGGCACCACAAAAACTAGTCTGAATCCTGCAATGAAGTATTTTGTGAACTTTACATGGTTTAACCATCCCAAATGCCAGTCACTTGACAGCAAGCTATCAATCAAAACAGGGTTGATGTTTGATTTAAGCTAGAATCCAACAGAGATGTTAATCAAATATCTTGAGCACTAAATCAACTTTCAGCTGGACTTGTATTCAAAAGGTCTTAAAAGTCACAATTTCTTTGACTAAAGAGCTTGTGTTTAAATCTTCAGGCCTTATGATGCACAGGGAAAATCAGCTACTGTGAGCTCAGATTGTACATTGCCGTTACTTGTCAAAGTTTAAACAAGACCCTTTTTTCTTTAGCTCAGGGGATGAATTGTCAGTGAAATGATCATCTGCATACTTTAATGGATGGGAGGAAGTTTATGGCACATGGAGTGATCAAGACATAGAGAGAATGAAGACAACTTCATCAAACACATCATCTGTCCTGTGACTCTGTGTCTCGAAACATCAGTGTGCAGCAGCGTGGCATTTATGCATCTGCCCATGCATACTCCTCTGTTCATGTTTGAGGGCACGTGTGGCATGTGTGTGTGTTTTGACTGCACGCAGCAATAATAAAAATCCCAGCAGCACAGGCCACATTTTTCAAGTTTGTTTGACGCATTTAAAATGCTAATAACCAGTTTATTATGTGCTACATCAAATGCAAATGCTCTGTTTTACTGCCGTGAAGTTAGGCCGACGTTAGCATTTGCATATCTTATGTCTATCTTCTTAGCATGCACGGAGGAACTGGATAGCGGGCAGACTCCCAATAAATAACATTAACAGGCGCATTAGATAAACAAGCTCCAATGATGCCGCTATTAGGGAATGCGGAGCCATTGCCAGCTTAAATGTAGGTGTTACACACAGCAGCATATGGTGTGCAAATTCCCCCAAATCAACTTAACGCCAACGTTATCTGGAAATGTCAGGGAGAGCAGACGGATTGAAAAAACATCGCTTTAACGGCAGACGCTTTACGATGTCGAGAAAATGCTGCGGAGGAATTTGCCTCTTTAAGACCAACTGGCGGCTAAGGCTCCTTGTGTGTGTGTGTGTGTGAATGAGTGTTTGTGTGTGAATGAGGGAAACAGCAGTTAAGACTATCGCTCAAACTCTAATTGTAAAGTGGAAACTTTGTGTGGTTAAATGTTTGAATCTCTTTAAGCCTTAATCACCTTCAGGCTCCATTCAGAAAGCCACTAAGATGTAGAGTAAACATTCCATAAAGAAAATAACATTTTCTCGTAAAAACATCTCTGTATATCATAGCAGCTATTCATTATTAATATGAGATGGAGCACGGTGACACTTTAAGGTGGTCTGTTTGATGATGTATATTGGCAGGTGGGTTTTGATGGTGTGCACTGACAAAGTTTGTTAGACTGCTGGTACACATCAGAAACTTTGACTCAAACAGATATCTGCTAATGTAGCATAGCCAAAGGTTTTTGGGGTCAAGTCATGTAGGGGCCCGTGAGGGCTAGTGGAGACATGGCCAATTCTGAATTTAAACTATGATTTCCTATTATTTTAAACTTTAAAACTCACATTTTTACAAAAGCAGAAAGAAAGAATCATTTCATTTGTTGTTGCCTGTTTCAAAGTGTAAACCCCCTTCTTCTCAAATGGTACAATCCTTTTGTTGTGATATTCATGTTGTGGATGGGACTTTAATTGATCAGTTAGCATAATATACCAGCAATTCCAACATATACATTTAAAGCCGCACTATAAGTCCAGCTTTCAGCTCTCTAGGGGCCTCTATGGTCACTGAGTGTAACTACACTGTTGTAAAACAAAGCGCCTCACACCAACGTGCATTTGTTGACATACAGACAGAGGAGAAGCGAGCCAACAGGACGTCCTGAGAGACAAATAAACCATGTGGACTGATAAGGTACAGTCTGATCATGTTTCTTTTTTAATAAATCATGTACTTACAAGTCCAACAATAACAGAGCAAAATGAAATCATTGGTCGGACATCCCTTCTCGTCTTTCAGCTCACGCCAGCGAGTGAACGCCAGGCCAGTGTTTATCCTTGTCCGGGCATTTAGCTTGTTAATCTCCCGCTTTCTTTTTTTATCAAACTTTTCTTTTCTTCGGGTTTTTCGTTGCCTCCGCTATGATAACAACTATGCATTTCGCTTTCTTCTTATTCTTCTTGTTTAAGAAGGTGGCATCCAGCGTCAGAGGAGCATTACCGCCACCCACTATGCAGGAGTGTGGGCCAGAGGTCCCTATTTCCATTAGGAAAACAAGTTCATATTTACTTTAAACTAAATTCTGTTCATTAAATCTGTTTTAAAATTTAAAAAACTGCTTATATTCTCCTTTTCCCAATGGTTAGCTTTCGCCTCGAGGGAGAAGTAACGTATGCCATAAAGCATTCAAAGCAGTAAAAATTTGTAGCTTTTTGTGTGGAGGTGCTCCTACCATCCACATCGAAGTTACATTGTGCCAGTTAAGGCAATACAGACCCCCTTAGACCATGACACAGGTGTCATTCAACCTGTTGTAAGGTGATGTACCATCACAATGACTCTAGATATGTTATATTAGGGTGGAAAAAACTACTTAGTGTTGGTTTAAATGGCATCTTAAAAGGGCCCACTTAGAAGTCCTTTCAGGGGCCCACACATTTCTGCAGGCAGGACTGAGCATAGCCTCTAATGTCTTTTGATAAGCAAGTGGCATTAAGCATGGTATTACTGTGTTCTATTATTTTTCTGTACAGGTGTTATCAAACGTAATGTACCAGAGAATGCTTAGAGAATGAGAACAAAAAAAATCTGATGCAGATTTAACAACTGTAACATTTAAAAGTGCAGTCAATTTGTAAAGATACTGCTTCAAAGCAGAAGGACATGGGCGAGGGTGTGAGAGCCAAGTTGTAACGTCTGGAAGCCCCCAGTCAGTGCATCTCTACAGCTGCACCTCAAGTGGGGTTTTCTGGGTCTGCAAAGGTCAGTACCAATAAAAATTGGTCCATGGAAGAAAAACCGGTGAGCAGGCACAGGGCCATTGGCCGCCAAAGCTTATTGAGGTGGTCGGCAGTCAAATCCAACTCTGAGATTCTGGAGCTCTTATTGCTGAAGAGAAAGCATGCTGGTTCTAAAAGTGTCCTCTAAAAAGCTAACCTTGCAGTGTAGATGGACCTGCCTGATTGTCTGAAATCATGCAGATCCATCTTGCCAAGCTCCAATCTCCAACGACTTCACTCTGCAAAAGGCTGGACGGCCCAATCAGGGAAGAGAGGAGGAAACTGAAGACGTGACAACAACAGGAAGTGACTGCATGTTTGAAAACAATGGCCGCTTTTGAAGCGGTCTCCATGGATGCAGCAATATCTGTGTTTTTTTTTAGAAATGGACCCAATTTCTTCTTTAAAAGAGGAGCAAAGAACGTCACTTAAAGCTTAGAAGTAGTTTTCTTTTTTCTTTTATCTAAGACATGTATACTTTTCACGTACCCTGACATGTTTCGGCGGAAACTTCCACCTTCCTCAGAAGTGTCACTTGGTGGTAGGTGTGACGTGTTTTATCAGCTGGTGTTACGGAGGCGTGACCCTCCTGTCAATTTTTTTAACAGGACGATCACGCCTCTCACTGTCTGCTCGCCTCTGTAGGACGCTGCTCCAACTTCCACTTCTGAGGAAGGCGGTAGTTTCCGCCGAAACATGTCAAGGTACGTGAAAAGTATACATGTCGGAGATAAAAGAAAAAAGAAAACTACTTCTAAGAAACTGTAGACATAAAGAACACCATACAGCTGTCACTTACAGCTTTTCTTATGTGAAATCATGTTTTTGCTCTTCTCCTGATCGGTTTTTGTAAGAGTTCGATTTACCAACTGGCTCCTCTGGTCATGAAAAAGATGGGAAGGACTCCAAACCCCACTGTGATAATCGCGTCTCCGCTGGTTGTCCTCATGGACGATCAAATCAGAGAAGCCAGGAGCTGATGCCGGTTAGTCTATAGTAGCCGGCGACATGGTTACTCAGCGATACCTGGTGAAATATGCTCTCCTCAGAAGTTTACCGGGAGAACTTGGTGGGAATTGCTGTTGACGAAGTTCATGTCACAAATAAGTGGTAAATGATACATCTGTGTGGTATAATTTAATGTAAGACAATAGTCTAAGGAAACATAGTTTAAGCTAATGGCTAACAACAGGGTCGAGCTGTTACGTCATACTGTGGCTTGATATTGATTGGTCTGTGATGAGTGTGACTGGCAGACCGATCTTCCAATCACCAGCTGCAGTTGTTTTTGAAGGTTCTGCCCCCTGAAAACATTTTCTATGGGCTTTTCTCCAGATCGACTAGTGAAATATTTCCATGGCGGATATATGGAACTGTCAGTCTTGTGTGTCAGGTCATTGGATTGGGACCAGCATCAGTAATTTTTTTTTATTGGTGATCAGAATTTATATTGAACATCTTACCTCGATTGTTAAAGTCAGTTTTCGTAAGTTGAGTACACTTTACACTTTGTAAATGATGTAGCAGTAGTAGCCCTAAATATAAATATAAACAGATCAGGACAATGTATCAGCAGATATTCATATATTAAAATATTAGATCAGGGTCCAAAGAGGCTGAGTGGAGCACACCTACTGCAGTGTGTGGCAGGGCGAGAGAAGCTACAGCACGGAAAAAGGGGAAAGATTCACCTGTGTGTTTATGAGGGGATGATGGAGAGGACAAAGAAGAGCAGATTTAAGTCAGTAATTAAACACCAAAACAAAAGAAATCCTTCAACTATTTTAATATCGTCTGTATTCAAAACCTGCTAGATTTAAGAAAAGAATCAGCAAATTTAAACATATATTCATTTTTCAAAGTGTGGGGGTATTGTTTGAGTGCTGTAATTATAACTTTGTTAGGATCATCTCACTTTAATCCAACAGCTTTCTGTCTCTTCCCAGACCTCCTCTGCTCTCGTCTTTGTTTAAAAAAAACCCTAATGATGAGAAACCAGCGTTCTCTTGTTCCACCGTTTGTTCTCGCTGCAAATCTGGGCACTCTGGATGAGTGTCAGCTACATACCACAAACAAACGCTGAAGTGTACATGCTAATGCTCTCTTTTTGTCACTCTCTCCATCCTCCTTCCACCAAGCCCAATAATCTCTCCTGTGCTCTCTCTCCTGGCTCTTAATCCGCTCCACAGCCGTGAAAACTTCCCATGAGAGAGAGATGACCCGTTCTAATGGGTGGAGGCAACCACCCACACACACAGCCGCGGAGGGTCCAGCAAACACACACGCACACACACAAACGTACACACAAACACAGACATTACACCTCTCTAAGCTCACTAAGTATCATCTGGATTGCTTGACTAAGACTTAGAAAGTAGGGGGCAAGCTGGATTTTTAAACCCCATTAAACCTTTATCTACTGCTTAAGTATTGAAGGATTTGCCCTGTTCCTTACAAATAATGTATTGGTTAAATATTTTTTCATATACAAACCCTAATTCAAATGAAGTTGGGACATTATGTAAAAAAAGTATGAACAGAATACACATTCACATATCCTTTTCAACCTTGACTTAATTGAATACACTACGAAGACCAGATATTGAATGTTCAAACTAGTAAACATCAGCGGGCTCTTGTTTTTTTTTTGTTTTTTTTTTAAATATTTGCTCATTTTGAATCTGATACCTGCACCATGATCCAAAAAAGCTGGGACAGGGGCATACTTACCACTGTGCTACATCCCCTTTCCCTAAACAACACCCAATAAGCTTTTGGGAACTGAGGACACTAGCGGCTGAAGTTTTCTGGGTGGAATTCATTCTTGATTGATGTACAACTTTACATCTGAACAACAGTCCAGGGCCTCCTTCATTTTGTGCTTCATAATGCGCTACACATTTCAATGGAGGACACTTGAATGGCAGCATATATAGCTCCAAAAAACTGTATGTACCTTTCGGCATTAATGGTGCCCTCACAGATGTGTGAGTTACCCGTTACCCATGCCATGGACGCTAACACAACTCTATACTGGCTATCGAATTTTTCCCTGATAACAATTTGAATGCACCCTATCCTCTCTAACCCGGAGGATTTCATCCCTTGCCCATGATTTCCAAAAACAATTTGAAATATGGACAAAGCACACTTTTCCACTTTGCATCAGTCCATCTCAGATGGGTTGGGGTCCAGAGGTGCTGCATTTTTGGGTGTTGTTGATTTATGGCTTTGGTTTATCATGGTGGAGTTTTAACTTGAGCTTGTACATGTGTCAACAGACTGTTTGAACTGACCGTGGTTTTCCAAAGTGGTCCTTGGCACCTGGTAATAGCCTTAACAGAATGACGTCCGTTTTTCATGCAGTGCCGCCTGGGGGATCAAAGGTCACAGGCATTTAATACTGGTTTTTGACCTCGCTACTTATGTCCAGAAATGTCTCGGAATTTTCTTAATCTTTTGAAGATATTAAAGACTGTATGATGAAATCCCTAAATCACTTGCAATTATACACGGAGAAAATTCATAAAGTGTTGGGATTATTTGCTCACGCAGTTGTCACAAGAAGGGGGACCTTTCCCACACCCTTGCTTGTAGACAACTGAGCCTTTGGGGGATGCTTCTTTAAACCCAATCATGACATTAACCTATTTCCAAATAATCTGTTCACCTGTGCAATGTTCAAGACAAGAACTTTTTGAGCATTCCTCAACTTTCCCAGTCTTTTGCTGCCTCTGTCTCAGCATTTTTTAAATGTGGGCATCAAATTCAAACTGCCGTTAGTTTAAGAGTTGCAAGTAAATTTTACTGACAATTATCAACCCTCACATAATCATTCATAAAAATATTGTATTGTAATTTCCCCCATTTCTTGGGTTTAGTTATTTAATCAGGTTTAGTCTTGATCAGAATTGGGATGGAAATTGAAATATTTTAAAAGTGCCATTTTCACTTTTCTTTCCAATCCAATTCTTTATCGATTATCTTCAATTTCTGTGGATCTCTGTGTGGGAAAAAAAGGCGGCCTATAAAGGCTTGTAGTTCCCACAATGTCAGACACATGGCACACATAATATTTAATATCGGGCTGCATAAACAATACCACAGCATGTATTTTCCAAGCAAAACAATGATGTCACGCTCTTGTGAGAGAAGGTCAGCACCACCAAAGGAGATCAAGGAGGTAATAATGGCAGAAAGTAGACAAAGGCAGTCAAAGTTTGTCTCCATTTTACTCAGGAAATTACATTTACAATGCAAAGTGTGGACTCTTCGTTTTTGTGATTTCGCACAAGGGTGGAAACTCAAGCAACATGTTGAAGCATTCGCTTATGAAGCACAGTATGAAGTATCAGGTGTGCCATGTGTTTGATATTGTTGACACAGAAAACCTGTGTAGACCACTTTTTTCCACAAAATCCACAAGTATAGATAAGGAAAATCAATAAGGAACAGGATCAATAAAAAGAGTTAATACTAGCACTGGCAGCATAAAATCTCTTCAATCTTAATCCCAATTGATGTGTCAGCAGATGCAAGTATGACTGCTTCTCCAGTGTTTGGGGGGGGGGGATGGACAATTTGAGGAGTGTTTGACAGCATTGATTTGAGTTTATATATAGAAGTGACTCCTAAAATCCACAATAATAACTTATTTTGAGCTCTTATCTTTAATGGTATGCTCCGTTATGATCAAGCTGAGTGTTACTTACATGCAGCAATAATTCAGTGATTTTGGACAGAGAGGCCTATCATTCACACACCAGATACACATGCACACCAGCACACACAGATACAAAACCCCACTGCCTGTTAGCAACAGACAGGCAAGCCGCACAGCCCCACTACAGTAGCATTTCCTCTAGACCAGCTCCTCTGGTCCTGCTTCAACAGATGGCCTGACGGGTCCCTGGACAGGCCTGCAAGGTGGTGGGAGGGCTGGATGGGGAGGTAGGAGGATGAGGGAGTTAAAGGGGGGACGGAGGGAGGTTGCAGGGGGTTGGCACCCTCTTAGGAGGGCTAAGGGGAGGAGCAGGAGGGTGTGGAATGGGGGGAGGAGGGGGACATATGTCCACAACCCTGGCCCCTGATGACAGGCTGTCTATGCTGGCTGGTTCGGTGTCATACACAAACACACAAATTAACTTCACTTAGAGGCACTGCTTACATTTAACATTTACCGTGTAGGGAGCGTTCCCATGTCTGTATGAATAAGTAGTAACAGCTCCAACAATGTCGCTAATTTAAGATAAACACTAAACACACACACACACACACAGATACACAAACTTGCCCAGTAAGTCTGGCAGATAGCTGCAGTACAGCTTCTCTCCCTTTCCATCTGCACCTAAAAGACCCACGTGCCCAAACAATGAGGTGACCATGTCAGTGCCTGAGCCAAAGCAGAGGGAAGGAGACAGGGAGCGATAGAGATAGTGAGAGAGAGAGAGAGAGACTGAGAGAGGGAGGGGACGAAGGAGGGAGACATTAACAAGCTATAATCTCAACTGCCTTATCCATAATGCATTGTGTGGGCCAATTTACATGGTGCTGGTCCCTCTGGGAGAAAGAAGATCATCCATCACATTACTTTATTAGCTCCCTCACACTCTCTCACAGATGCACACAAACCTGCAGACGCACTCACACAAACACACACATACACATCATTATTTGTCTCTGCCTGTCCTCCGCTCCCTCTCCCTCTGTTTTGTGGGCCTGTTTTGTCATGGTGGTTGTTTTAAACTGCTGCTGCCTCCATAAAACAAATCCAGGCTGGGCTGTTGTTTCCAAACTGTGACAAGCACAAACTGATCTTTTGTTTCCTTTTCTTTGGTTTATTAACCAAACAGTTTCTTTGAAAAGCCTTGTTTTTCAGTATGAGCCATGGAGGGGTTTAAATTCAGGTGGATGATGGATATCTTTTACTGACCTTTACTTTTAGATGTCAATTTTAAATATCTAAATTAGGCCAGGAGATTTATATCGATTTCATCAATTGAATTCATTTTTTTGTTGTAGATATAAAAAGTCTCTCTAACTCTGTGCACATTTTGCCCCCCCCGAGCTCCAGTAGTTAGTACCCTCAGCCAATTTTCCAACTAACACAACAACAACTTGTAAGATGTTGCATGATTTGAAGATAAAAACGCTAAAAAATGTTCAGTGGTTTAACAATGGTAGAGCTTATAAGTTTGACAAATGCACATTTTCAGGCTTGAATTTTTTTTAAATGAAATTAAATATTAAGAGGGCTTCATGTTAATAGTTTGTGGAATAAAATGCACCTTTTAGTATCAACCTGGTCAAGCTTCCCTCGAACCAAGCTACATTGAATATCTGTACACCTTTACATTACAAAATTAAAGCATGCACATTTAATTCCTGGAGGAAAATTCAGTTTACTTTTGTGACATAAAGCGTTTTAATCAAATTTACGCAACACTTATTTTATGCAATTTCTTGGTCTTTTTCTTTGAGAGGCTGGAAAAAAAAACAACCAAAAAATATGATTTTATGTGGAAAAAAAAAAAATCTGTGATCTTTTTAGGCCATATTGCGCAGCCCTAATCTAAATCAACAAATCAATTAATAATTATTAAAAATACTCTTTCCAAGAATCACACAGTGACATGCTTATTGATAATCTTTTTGTATTGTTGAGTCTAAATTGGGTTTTTTTCTTTTAAACTATTTGATAACATATTAAGGAGTGCAGCTAAACAATTCTGGAAAAACTGACATTGAATTATTTTGTCTCTTTCAACATACAGTGTTTTTGGAAAGTTTGTAAAAAAAAAATGGAAGTCGTGTGAAGTAAGTACATTTGGTTCCTATATACATTAATCTGTTTTTAGTAAAGCATTATTTAATCCTATATTGGTTATTTCAAAAATGTAAATTATGACCTCCCACTTTCATCATCACACTTCGGCTTCAGCTCTGTTTTAGACAAAAATAGTTTTTCTCCTCCTTAAAATTATACATGGACACATCAGGATGAAATTTTATTTATTTGTCTAATTGTCAACTCTCTGAGCTGACTTAGAACACATCACATTGTAAATGTTAACATCTGCTTTTTTGGTTCATTACAGCTTTTTAAGTTTGTTTCTAGCTGTCACTGTGCAAATTTCATCAAGGATTTATACAGTTTCTAACCAATGGGACTTTGACCGGTGTTTGTGTGTACTTGTCATGGCTGTTTAAGCAGGTATGGCAAAAATAAAATAAATAAATAGAATAAGAAAAAAATGCAGTTTCCTGCAAATTCCTGACAAAAATTCAGTTGAGATGCAGTTTTGAGAGATTGAAGTAACTGTGCGATAAAAGTTTGATCCATCCTCTTTGAAGGCAATTCAGTCTTTACATATATATATATTTATGCTGATCCTGGGTAAAAAACATGCACTTCCAAGAGAAATGTCTTAATGTTGAGAAAAAGTCAAAATGTTGAGTTTAAGGATGCACAAAATTGGAATTTTGCCAATATTTCCAGACTCATTATTGCTGATACTGAAATTGCTACAAATGGAGCTGTTTCTTAAATGGTTAAGCCCATTTATGTAAAAATCACATTAGACAAGAAAACATTTTATTCCTTAATAAATTTAAGACAAAGTTAAAATAAAATATAAAATATTTGACTGTTTTTCTTTCATTGCATTTCAACATTGGTAACAACTTAAATTTCTCAATTTTCTTTTTTTCATGACATTTGGACTTTTTCAATAAGTACATGATAAAAAAAATATCATCCTCTCATTATTTTTTTTCCTGCCTTACACTTAACGTTCCTTAAGATTCCTGTTGGATTTCAGTCTAGCATGACTTTTTAGTAAGACAGCAATATGAATTCAATAACCACACATCATGATCCGGTACATAGCAGAATATTTCTTGGTCCTCTTCCTTTGAGCACAAAAAAGTTTCTGTTTGGCCTAAATAACCAAACAAACACACAGTTGCATAGTGGTTTTATTTAGTGTGGAGCATTTCTGAGGAAAGAAAAAAATCTTTTTAATCCAAACAAATGTAATTTCCCTTAAATTGTTCTGACTTCATTACTTAGTTGTGTTAGTGTCTAATGGCTGGATCAACTTAAACCTTCCGTGTATCAGTGAAATAAATTGCAAGCATGTTGGCCACACACTCAAGCAAACACAAGTACACACACGTGGAAACACATGGACACACATGCACATGGTAGATCCATCAGATTACATCACTCTGCGAATAAAAAGGGCTGTAATTGCAATCATATATGTGCTGCTCCAGCACTGCACACCATACCGTACCATTAGTATCACAAATAAGTAATAATTTGCTAATGACAACATTATGTTGAGTCAGTTTAGGGGCAATTAAAGTGAGTAATATTTACATATGCCCAATGAATCACGGAGCGTGGCAGTTCAGGCGGACTCTAATGAATATTCATCCAGGCATTTCTCCCCTGCGCACTGCAGTTTATAAACTGAATTATGGCTGATTTGCCCTTTTAAAAAATGAACATGGGCGCATCTCCCACAAGGAGGCTGCGAACAATAACGTCTGATTATAAAAATGTTTTACTGCTAAACTGCCGGTGAAGAGACGGCAGCAGCGTGGTTAAAGACTCTGCTGGAGGGGTGTAGAGAAGGGAGAGCCCCCCAAAATCAATTCAGTTTAGTCTTGGCCAGTCCACCTTTTTAGACTGACATAAATATTTACAGTGTGCATTCAAAGAGGAGTATGCATTATGAGTAGCAGATTGAATGTGTAATTGATTTGTTAATACTTGGGATTGTCCATTTTAAGATTATCCTGAGTGGATGACACAGTTCACTCTGACCTTCTGGGCTGTATTTCCATAATGAGAGCAGCGCAGCTTTCTTTGCCTCAGTACCAACATCGGCAACCATGATTTCTGCGGTAATTGCCCCTGGTGTGCCGAGCACTGCTGCTGACCTCTCAGGTGCAGGATCAACAGGCAACATCAGTTTGCATTCAGATAGAGCTAAACAAG
Organism: Cetoscarus ocellatus; assembly: GCA_037902135.1. NCBI lineage: Eukaryota > Metazoa > Chordata > Actinopteri > Labriformes > Labridae > Cetoscarus > Cetoscarus ocellatus. Next base: position 2,443,002 of record JBAMNC010000031.1, on the reverse strand, counting down.
ATGGGCTGCAGCATGCTGATCATGCAAATAAGCTGCAGCTCTCTGGCAGGTGTCAGCACACACACTTCAACACACACACAAAACCATGAACAGGCACACGTGTATGTGGGCTGGCAGTATTCTTAAAAGGGAGATTAATTATTATTGAATTGGTAAAACCCACGGGTTAGTGAGTATTTAGCTCGGTAAATGCAGCTGTGCCTAATAATGGCAAGTAATGAAAAATTTGTATTAACTGAAAAACAAAACATAAAAATGCATCAAATTAAAAATTCATCAAACAAAATAATCACCTCCCAAAAGTCATGGTAGGTTTTGGGTTGTTGCAATGAACAAAGCCTTTTAATGCCACATTATAATGTTTACATTTAGCTGTAGCCTGCTAAAAATGTTCTATATCCTCTTGAGATCTGCTGTCAATAATAAGTTTTCTCTTTGTCTCAAGTTCAGGCAGATAAATTCAACACTGATAGTTCGTTCCAATTAACTATCACAGTTGTGCAAGAAAATATCAGTACAGTTATATATATAAATATGTAAAAAAAATAAATAAATAAAAAGATATATATATATATAGATAGATAGATATAGATATATATATATATATATATATAGATATAGATATAGATATAGATATATATCATGATATTTTGCTGTGCAACACTCTATCTGCATCTTATAGCAAAATATCCATGTTTTGTCAAATAATAATTTATAAGAATTTGGGACATTTGTTTTGTATTGCAGTTCAGCCTCCAGTTGCTGGTCTGCAGAAGGTATTGAGCCACTCTGTTACATTTATTGTTATTTCTTTCACTGGTAATAAAAATTCAGTTTATAAAATAATGTACAGTTACCCCTGTATCATATGCACAAGCTTTTCCGTGTCATCGCTCTTCAAGTAATTTTCTAAATCAGTTCTTTTACTTTGTAATGTCCATGAGGGGTACTGAAACTCACTACATTTCACGTACAATCTTCTCAATAAAATGAAATAAAATAAAAACAAACTGTTTCTGTTATTTGGCATATAACGTTGAATATCTTTCTTAAAAGGCACTGTGCTTTGGTACTCTGCTCAACTAAGCTAACAATAACAAATATTTCTCTGTATTATTTCTAAGGGTTGGTCACGTTTTCTAATTGACAGTATGTACAATACTTAGTGTAAAAATACATTTACAGATTAATTGAGGTGATAGTCAATGTCTACAATCATTTCTGCCATTCCGTGTTTATTGGTTAGTTACAGTAAACAATACTAAACTGTGACTCAGGGTGTGAAGTACATTTTCACTTATATCACCAATAATTTCTAATTTTATAAATGTCACAGCAAATCACTAATCTGTGGTTATAATATTTTCTATACAAATATTATGAAAAAAGTGTTTTTGATTTATACATTAAAGGTGTGTGACACAGAGCAGTGTTATCCGAATACTCAGTACTTAAGTAAATACTAAATGATGTACTTTTTGCTTTAGTGGAGCAACCACATAGCTCTACTTCTACTTACATGAGGAAAAAAATTAATCTAAGAGACCCCCAGCTAATGTTTCATTACTTTTGGTACTTGACCATCTTGCTTTGAATAACATCCTCTGGAGAAAAGAAAAAATAAGTTATTCTGCACTGTAGAAAAATTCAGGTTATAAAGCCTGACACTGTGGCATGTTTTGACTGGCCTTTCTATGGAGATAGAGAAGCTACACAACAACCACTAACCATCAAAAACAGCGTCTATGACTTTACAAATAGCTCAGTTGTTTACAAAACTGACTGCAGCACAGCTTGTTTATATACCATTGTCTGAAAGAGTAATCAGATTACTGCTTTTTATGGAAATACAAAGCTCAAGTAGCTAGCCAGCCACCTGCGAGGCTGGCTAGCGTGGGCCACATCTGTGTCACAAAATCTGACAAACTGAATAGTTTTTGTTCTGCTTTTTATTAAATATCGTTGCGGCAAAGTCGGCTTACCTTGATAAAGCAGTCCCTTCTCCTGTGTCCCTCCGTGAAGCAAGTCTCCATGTTAGCTTTTAGCCGCTCCTCTTTCTCCCATTGGCAGGTTTAACTCAGTTCAGCAGAGATGCAGCTGGTTGAGGTGTTTCAGGATGAAACGGAAATACCACATCTGGAGAAAATTTTAACAACGCTGGCCCACGCAGCAAGGTCACAAAGTATGTTTTAATAATTGACTTGGGACAGACCCACAGACACAGCACAACAAACTTTTCGGCACAACAAACGCAGCTCCAATGTCATTATCATATACGTCACTTTGACGTCATTATCTAAATCAAAATTATGGTGCGTTCCCGTTGTATTCGGAAGTTGGGATTTCCGAGCTCCTAGTAGGGAACTTCAACTGGAACGCCCCCAGAGGTCGGAATTTCCTTCTGGGAACTCGGGGGATCCTCACCACCCCCGAGTTGACAATCGAAGATGGCTGCCCCAGTGTAAACAATTATTGAGCTCCTGTAATAGTCCGTTTATTTGCACTTCTGACGAGTGTTTGTCGCACTAAATCAGCCGTATACATAGTATTGTTCAACTTATATTTATGGAAATGCAGCCATAGTATTATTTACATTCTTCATGTGGTATTTGTGAACTAACAACGGCTAACTCAACGGCTAAAAATAGCCTGGTAGATCGGCACGTTTTTTCCGACTTTGTAACTGAAACGCTGATAACTCGGACATATCGTCATTCCCACCTCCCTCTTCCCAGTTCCGAGGTTAATGGAACGCAGCATAAGTGTCATTTTCAACGATCAATTAAAGCAGATGAGATCTGTCTATCTATAAACACTTACGACCGTTATAACATGGATGATTATCATTGGATATATTTTCATGACAGAATTATGAGGGCAACGAGGTGTCTGGGAGGGCTTAACACCATATTGTCCATGGTACATACAAGCTGCTTTTGTGTTGAGTACAGAGATAGAAAGAAACTAATCGCATTTAATCAATTGAAGTTACTGTAATTGAGTAATTTTTTGAGTACTTTGAGTAGTTTGGGAAATGCAGGTTTAATGAATTTGCCTTAAAAATGCAAGTTTCCTTGGCCTCCTGCAAATATGCAAAAAAATTCCCATAGACAATCAGTCCCATGGACCATTAAAAAATGGCAAAAAATTGTAGCCTCCTGATGTTTACTTCTTATGGGCCTTAAAAAAGTCTTTAGAAGTTTAAAATGTGATTCCAAAAATGAGCAGCAATCCCTGTAATAAGGCGATGTGCGAGCCCTTTTGGTTTTTATTGATGAAAACAGTTAAAACAGATTTTGATTTTTGATATCAATGTATGACTTATTTCTTCTGTGGGTCCCGGAGGGGCCGCATTTTTCTCATGTACAACCAGGCAGTGGGTGGAAACCAATGCTCCAAACTGTGCAACTGGTTGACCCATCACACTCCAGTTGCTGTCATTTTTGCTTGACATATAAAAGTGATAAATAAACAATATACTGATATGATGTATGACCTTTTACTCCAACTGTGCTTTACCTGAGCATATTTAAATATTTTTAACTATGAAAATCTAGTCATAAATGTTGGCCAATGTTATTGAGCCTTTCTGACTGTTTTTTTTTTTTTTTTTTTTTTTGGTAAAATAAGCTCCAAATAAACTACTTTAAAAAAAACAAAACAGAAATGTCAAAAATCTTGATCTGAATTTTAAAAACTCATTCAGAACAAACATATTATTTATGTGTTGAACCTTTGGTATATTACAATCATTTATCCTAAGGCACTTTTGTCCACCAAAAAGTTTATCTTAAGACTTTAAAGTGTTTAGGTTCATCATGAGTCATTTGATGTCCAGGGTTTTGGGAGTTGTTTTCAATAAAAGGTGAAGAAGGGGAACTTCTCTCCTGTTGTTGGTTGATCAGGTTCCCTTATTAACACAGGAGAGTGTATCTGCTGCCATCTTGTGGATCAACTCTGGAGGTGCTGTAAAAACACTGAGAAGAAGCTTTATGAGCAGACAAAACTACCAACGTTTTGGTTCAATAATTACAGATGAGGGTCACTGCCTGTTTTTACAAAGTGTGATGACAAATTCGTATATCTTCCCACAAGAATGAAAGATGACAAAAATGAAGGATTTTGAACCAAATGCTGCCTTTGTGAGTTTTTATTACAAGAGGAAAATACAGGCTTGCAAGTCTGGAGACAATCAAAGGAACAGAGAGGGGCAGTCCATCATCTGCGGAGAAAGTCTGAATACATAGGAAGAAGTGCACACATTTAAAGCATAGCAATTCAAGGACAAGTGTGTTTGGTATGTGTGTATGTGTGTCGACCCAAAGACTGTCCCGGCGCTGACTCTAAATTATTTGAAGCAAACAGCTGATACCTTACTTAGAACTGTGTGTGCAGACATCTGTGCGCTCAGCTAATCCATGTGTATGTTATTAATCTCATATGTGTGTCACTCTGCTCCTGTAAGGGAGACGTCATCAAATACTGATAAAGTGAAGTGAAGGTCTTTAGGCCATGTGAGATGGGAGCTCATATGTGTGTAATGAGACAGAAATGTGAAGTGTAACTCAAATGTGAAGTGTAAGCATGCATCAGAATAAAATTTACACAACAAAAGAGAGTTCGTGCTGCTGCCACATTCAAAATGAGATGGAAGAAATGGAGGGATGAAGCATTATCAGCCACAGCTAAAAAAAAAAACTGAACTGAAAAGCTCACAAGTTTCCACAAATACAGAATGATTATAATCTCTTTAATTGTATTTTTATTTTACCCAGATAAAGATGTAATTCTCTGGTTTTGATTTAATTAAATAGCTCCAAAGAGTCATTTAATTATACAAATAAACTGTACCCGGGGTGTTTTGACTTGACAGAAGTGTGACATCATAAAAACAGATGAAAAACCTGTTGCTCATGTATGTGTTGGTATGGAAATACCAACCACCATCATTGTATTCAATCTGAATATACTGCAAATGAATAATCCGATTTTTTGCCATGAAACTCAAAGGTGAAGGTCACATCTTCCTTCTTGTGATAAAGAGTCAAAATCAACAAAATCCACCATCACTTCAATAACAGTTTTGGGCCATCGGCGTTAATTTAGGATAAACAACATTTGGAAACAAAGGGCTCTTGAGCTGGAGGAGGTTGGCAGGCTCCTCTCGTCCCTCAGAGGGCCTCTCATTAGTCGGCACACTTTGTTCGAACACGCTGATCAACAGCTGTGCAAAGTTTGGGGCCACTTGGGAACATGATTCAAGATATTTTTCAAAAAAGTCAAATTAGTTCTGCGTTTGTTCTCAAAAGTGGGAAAAATTTTCTGTCACTCTGGAGTTATTGAGACTGAAACCGACTGAAAAATCATTAAAACAAATTCAGTCAGTTTTTTGTAACAAGATTTGGTTCAAGGTTTTACAGAGTTAGTTTGCAAGACAAGCTGTGAAGGGGGCACACTGGCGATGACAGATAATAGATTGATAAGTAATATATCAAAGTAGTAGCCTGATATTTCTTTTCTCTTATTAATGAAAATATTTTCCTTCCAGCACAAAAAGACTGGGTCTACATGAGTCAACACTTTAAAATCTCAAATCCAAGCAAATGATTTTGTCTGATTTCTGGTCCAAATAAATAAACTAAATTTAAGAAGCAAAAATAAACTCAGCCTCATCCCCAGCTCGTCATGTATTAATAATAGGTCAGAAGCTCATTGTGTCAGTCTGATTTTCAACAAAGAGGATCACAATAGACTTGAAAAGAAAACCAAACAGCAACAAAAAGGTATGCCAAGAAGCTGTGTCCTGATGGCCTGTATTGTTCAGAAGCGACAAGAATATTGATTGGTTTTTATGTTAAGATTAATTTGGACTTGTTGGTGAAATGTGGATAAAAATGCATGTACCTCTAATGAAATATTTTCTGACTAGAATTTAGACGAATAGACTGTCTTTAGATTTTAGTTTTTGAACCACTGCTTTGAGTTAAAAATGTCACGTCCACGACTACATAAAATTGATGAACACATTAAACTGCATTCATAACAGGGTCTAACAAAGGCAGAAAATAAACCATATCACAATCAGATTAAAGAAAGTTCTTGCCTGAGCTGAGACAAGTGTTGTACATTTTAATGAACTGAATCATTACCTTCAAAATAGTTGCTTTCCTCTCTGATGCTGTAAACGAGCTTCTTTGTGTGATTACAAATAATGAACATAAAATCTCAAGTAAAGGCTTTTTAATAGCATAGCACAAGCAGTGTCCTTGAATCATTTTAATGCAAACATTTAATTTGATTTTATTTTCTCAAACATCTTTATGCAGTGTCAAGCAGCAACTTCTTTCAAACCATTGTACCAAAGAAATGTCACTTCTTAACTTCTTTGAAATACAAAATTAGGGGTGCAGTAATGAAAACTATTTATTTTTTATGTCATACTCATAATTGAGAGTATGAATTCACAGTGTTGTTCACACACACATATGAACATCAAAACTTTAAAGTCATGGTGAGAAACTTGTTTGTGTTGATTTCGGTGCTCAAGATAAAGTGGTACCTCTTACCGTAATTCTTTGCCAATATTGCCCAGTACATTAAAAAAAAATCTCACTGTACGGTCAAATGTACCACAAGTCTTTGCTGTGGAAAATGTACAAACACAAATAAATCTGTTTCTACAGAGGGAAGTCAATGTCTAATACCTACAGTATCAGAAATTTAAAGTTCTGTGTAGACCAGTGATGCACAATATTGACGTCATGATATTGGTTATCTGCAGAAAATAGCTTGAAATGTAACTACCTGTACAGACAGATATGAACATTTTTTGCAGCACAGGAGATCACATGAGTGTACCATGATGCGTCATCGAATACAGTATCACATGTTGGTGAATCAGCAAGCTTATGAAACCATGAAACCCTCAACTTCTTAAAGTGTTTTCCTTTTGTGCTCACAACTTAACCCTTTAATTCTCACTAAAAGATGATAGCCTGAGAAACTGTATGCATTTTTGGGCTCTAAATGCAACACTCAAATAGGAATGAATGATATTATCAGGACAATACCTGTATCAGTGTTATTAACATTTAAAAGAATAACACAGCATCAATTATTATTGGATGAAGTGTTCTTTGCCATCTTTCTGACGCAATGATGGAAAAAGTAAATTCTAGTATAACTGGTGAGATTTGGTGTTCTTTCCAAAAAATGTGTAATAATTAGGTCATGATTCTACTGAGTTTATATTTCTTATGTTAGCTTAGTACGTTTTCATCTCTAGCATTTGGTAGAGCATATTTCCAGTACATTATTTTATGATTTCAAGTTACATAGTGTTTTTGATTAAGGTCTCCTGTACTGTAAAATGTTAAACATGTCATATAACCCCTGAAAGTTCTGCTGATCCAAGCCCACATGTAAAGACTGATTTTAGAGTTTGGATTTCCTATGGGAGGATAGTCTCTTTTCAGATACAGTAACAACTGGTGTGTTTTTTCTTTTCACTACATACCACAGCAAAGTGAAAGGGACGCCTTGATCAGGGTCATATAGGTTCAACCAATTTGTCATAAAGAGACAATGATTCAGAGTATGTCTGTGTAGATTCTCATTCATCCAGGTCATGGTCATTCTGAAGATTCAAAAGCAAGGCAACTGGACTGTGTAGAGTTTGTTGGGAAGACGTTTCACTTCTCATCCAAGAAGCTTCTTCAGTTCACTTGGTCCACTTGAGGAACAAAAAGACATCAGACAGCAGCGGTTAGAGACACTCAGCCAAATAGAAAAGTTGTTTGTAGTTCAAGTGGAACTGAAGAAGCTTCTTGGATGAGAAGTGAAACGTCTTCCCAACAAACTCTACACAGTCCAGTTGCCTTGCTTTTGAATCTTCAGAATGATTCAGAGTATGGTTCACCAAATGGTTGAGCTGGGGGCTGAAGGGTAAAAAGGGCCTGGGGGCTGAGGTTTCAGATGTCATCTACAGCTTATTACATTTTTTAGGATGGAAAAGAGTGTGTTTATGGTTTTCGTTGGAGCTATTCACAGTGTTTGATAAGTAATTGAATAATTTTCATTTAGTGAGTTACTTAGATGCTGATATCTTGTTCAGTGATGCTAAAAGTACAAAAAACAGTTAATTTTTTGCTAATTTAGAATAATTTAGCACTTGTTGATGCTTTTATTTTGATAGGATTGGTAGTTTTGGCACTGGGTAATGTGGATATAGATAGACAGGTATGATAGCATCTGGGTGAATGCTTTTTTACCAGGAGGCCAAAGAACGCACCACGAGGACACCATGGTGCTGTTATGAGTTTTGAGTTTTATTAAAACTACGGCTTTAGCGACTTTAACGGCTGTTACACTTTTTTCAAGCATTGTTGTAAGGACTGTCCTAGGGAACCACTGTATAAACTGATGTTTTACTACAGAGACATGACTTTAAAATGAAACCATAAGCTCCATAAAAAATGACATCTTTATTTCATGCACTACATCTCTCACCGCAGGTCAGCAGGTTGAATTGTCCTATTTGTAGCTCTCAATAGCCTGTTTCAGAGTGCCACTACACAAAAGTGCCATGACAAAGCTCTGTCATCATTATACCTTAAAGACCTTCGCATTAATTCCACAAGGACGTTTAATTTGTGTCAGCTTATTGCACGATGCAGTTTGCATGCGTACTCCCCATACACACAAATGCAGAAACACTCCTGTCTCCCCTTTCTCCAATATTATGCCTCTGATACTTCTTCTGAAGACGGAGCAAAAAGGGGGTCAACTCAGTCACCCCATATTCACCTCCAAAAATATATTACAGCTTGAAATGGCAGTGTGAAAGGGGCTAATAAGGAAAATGAAGCTTGGTTTACTGTTTTTAACATTATAGAAAATAATTTACTTCATATATAATTCAAAAATCATTTATTACATCATCAAATGTTGTGTGACTTGTTTATCAAAAAAAGACAGTCACAATGAGAGTAAACAGGTAAATACAGGTGAGACACAGTGTTCTGTGCCATTAAATACTGATAATGATATTTACTAAAATGAGTGTGAAAATGTTGTCAAAATACCATGATAGTGTAACCCTAGAGTAGAGCAATGTAGTGCTTATTCTCTTGTTTGCTTTTGTACACAGATTAGAACAAAAAGATGTTAATGTTGCAAAACAATTCTGGCAGCTACGGTTGCCAAATTATACTGTAAAATATACAGGGAATTTGTAAAACAGTACAGCAAAATACAGTACAAAGAAATATGGTAAACCATTAGCTATAATTTCCTGTAAAAACAACAGCTACATTGTAAACATGTTTAATAAAATCTGTTTAAAGAATTACAAACCAAAAGCACGGATGTAAACCAATTATGTTCAAATGTTAATTTTACAAAAAAAATGTCAGCTGCAATTTGCTAGTGTAATCTTGTAAAAAAAAATGCATAGAATTCATACAAGTGCAATTTTATGACAACTGTAAATTATACAGTCTAAAGCAGTGATAAATGGTACAATGGTACAATATTTACCCATTTTTTACTAAAATGATAAATGTTTGCTTGTTAGTAGATTTATACAGTAAATGTCAACTTACACAATAAGGAAAATCGCTCTTTTTTTTAACCATCAAATTTGATGTTGTGATATTTATAGTTAAGTTATATATCAGTATTTTCCTCACATATTTTCCATTTTTAGAACTTTCACTGTAAAATTTTGTATATACATATTTATTTTTACAGATAATGACTGTAAAAATAAAAGTTTTAATCCTTTTTTTTAATTTACAGTTATTTTATGTATTGATCACAAAAATGTATTGCTTTTGACATTATTGTTGGTGCCATTTTACTGTATTTTACTGTATTTTTACAGACTTTTCTCTACAGTGAAGGTCATAAAGAGCCATCAATATTATTTCAGTCTGTTTCATAAGCAGCAAAAGCTTTTTATGGAGCTTTTAGAAAGCAGCAAGAAAGCGACTGTTCGCCTGTCCTCTTTCTTTTGTCTTTTGTCTTAATAAAGTGACGTTGCCTCAGTACACAAAGCTGACATAAATGACGGGTGTCTCTGGTAGTTTTGGCAGGTAGAGTTCAGGAAAAGGCAGCACGCCGTTGTTGTTGATGTGAGTCTGTACTGTGTAGGCTTTGGCCACTGCCCCCCACTCCAATATGGAGCTGTGGATGACCCCCAGTCTGGCCTGTTCATGATAGGCTGCTCCCAGCTCCCTGCCCAGAAAGAGGTCCTGAATCTGTGGTGAATAATCTTGATTCAAATCCATAATCAGATCCTGTTTAGTGTGCGTGTCCCTGATATATCTGTTAGAGTCCAAGTGAGCTCCATTACCTCCCTCTGGGTCATTGTTTGAGTCTGTGTTCCTGGCTTTGTTTACTTCTGGACTGTTCTGAAGCGCCTTCTGCAGCTTGTTCACAACAGTCAGCCTCTCCAGGTGCTGCACAGTGAAATATCCATCCAAGGATGACAGAGACGGGGCCCCTCTGGGTCCCCCAACCCCACAGTGGATCAGAGTAAGGTGCCTCACCTCGGAGTTGTTTAGCAGAAGTGCCGTGTTCGAAGGTGACGTGAACCAAACGGTCAGTCGTTTCATTCTGAAAACAGGAGAGGAGGGTGAGTGTGGCCGGTGCAGCACGGAGCGCTGGATGTCTTTACATCTGCAGTCTGTGAGGGACGGGATGCTGCAGGGCTGGGGGTCTTGGGTGCAGGAGTAGTCAGAGAAGCTGTTGTGAGTCACGTAAGCCAGGCGCAGGTCAGAGCGCTGCAGAGCCACAGAGACACACAGAAGCACACAGAGGAGGGGAGCAGGAGGGCTGAAGGAGGGCATCACTGTGGGACTAGGGGCTCACTGAGCATAGTGAGGTTGTACATGTGTGGGTGTGTGAGCTGAGGGGGGCTAAGTAAGTACAGCTGAGCCTGTAGGGAAGGAAACACAAACAATGAACAAAGATCAGAAAAAAAGCTCAATTAAAGCAAAGATCCCAACATCATTTTTTAAAACCAAACTTTTATGTATTTTGACAGACATTAAAAATAAAATGGAGGGTCAAGAGGAGGGGCCGGGGTGTTCTTCTTTATGGTCATGTGCTCAGAAAAAATCCCCTGTCTTAAGTGGTGAACTTGTACATTTAATTACAAGATCATAGGCCACAGTGATCTAGACCCTGACATTTATTAAGCTGTCCTAAAGTCAGATATGACATTTGGGTTAAGTCTGAAAAAAAATCTTCACAGCCTTCAAATGGTACTAGATCTACAAGCAAGGGAAGAACATGAGGCCCCAATGGCCTTAATCTTTGACTTCAAAAATGAAATAATACCATCTGAGTCTAAGTATACCTGTGTGCAAAGTTCAAAGACAATCCCACACACTGTTTCTGAGAGGTTTCACTTACAAAAAAAAGGATGAACATGTGGCTCATTGACCTTAACCTTTGACCTATTACCTAAATTGAATCACATCATCCTTGAGTGAAAGTAGACATCGGTGCAAAGCTTAAAGAGGATCTCTCAAAATGTTTATGTTTATTTACAAGAGAGTGAGATTCTGTGACCTTCACCTATGGCCTATGGACTCTAAAATCAGATGCCTTGATTCTTTAGACAGAGTTTACTTTTGAGTAAACAATGAAAAAATCCCTCAAAATGTTGCAAAGACACAAGATGGGACAAATTGAACTTGACCTTTTACCTACAAAATAGAACCAGATCATCTTGAGTCAGAGCAGATATAAGAGCACAGTTTTTGAAAAATCAGAAAAACGGCATAAAAAAGGAAAAAAGACAAAACCTGAAGTCAACAGGCCTAATAATTAAAGTTGAAACTGTCTGAATGGTATGATCTCAGGGAAAACATTACTAGATGTTTGAAAGTATAGTATCAAGGTTCCAAAGTATCCACAACAAATTCAGATGCTTCCAGATGAATACATTACGTCATTTGTGAGGCTGAAAAGGCAGCAAAGCCGAGCACACAGCTGACAGAGTCATTTGGCAATCCAGAAAAATCCGCAAGTGTGAGCAGATGAGATCATCACATGGAGCTGGAGCTACACCCAAGATGACTGTCTGAAAAGCTTCTTTGTGTCTGTTACATTTCTTTCTTTAAACCTCTCAGGCTTTATCAAATCATTTCATACAGTGTGAGACTTTAAAGATGAATATGAACTGAAGAGTAATGATGTATGCTGGTATGAGATGATAACAGTGAACAAAAGGTAGGCCAAGGTAGTAGGTGTAGGGATGGGAATCGAAAATAGATTCCAGGTACGAAGTGATAACAGCTCCCTTCAGGAATCAGTATCATTAGTCTTTGTGCTTATCAGTTCCCTCATAAATTCCTTATGCTTTGCAAAACAAGGAGGTCAAGCTTACGCCAGAGGCATCCAGCAGAAATGATACCAAGAAAGTCAAAAATCATGGCAGACAGGGGGCAGCAACAGTCAAAATAGTGTCTTAATTTTCAACAAAAACAGCCTTCAGTACTGTGAGTGGAAACATCAGCAACTTGTAGAGCATTTATCCATTCAGCATGACCCTGAATATCAGAGGTGAAAGTCTCATAAGTTCCCATCCCTAAGTAGGAGGCAATAGTCTAAATCTTTTGCATTCATTTTAGACCTAAATTATTTTTTACATATTGTGAGGCTGTTGGGTGTGAATAAAATATTCAGTTCATCCTCTCACTATTTGACGGCTGTGATGACATTGAATTCTTGATTTTTAGACCCTTGGTGTCATAGACCCCGGGGAGCTGTAACATACAGTATATTTCCACAATTTGGATAATGTAATGTATTTTGTGATATAGTATTTCATGTTCTCCAGCCACATAAAAAGCAAGCCTCTTCAAATGATGAAGATTCCTTTTCTGATAAATGGTGGGATTAATTGTTCCTTTACGCATTAAAAAAGTTTAACCTCAAAAAATGTTGGCCCTCCCCGAAAGATTAGAAGGGCAAAGTCCCAAAGTGAAAGCAAGGTTTTTTCTGACCTCATACAGAACGTTCCCATTTTAGACATGAATGTAACAGGAGAGTGATGCTAAAACTCTGAATAATCTTTAAAAAATAATGTAGGTCTGTAGATTAAGTTACCACTGAACACAGAGAGAGACCGTTACACTAAATCTGTTAAATGGTAAATATTCATGACTTAAGCAGTAACATGTATCCAAAATTATATAAGTGAAACACACACATAAATATATATATAGTATTCAGTCAGATGGTTTGGTTTGTTTAGGACTGATGTACAGCCTGGTGTAACAGCTCAAAGACATTTTAAAATGTTAAGTGTTCTTATATTATAAACTCAGAAGTATACATCTCATATTTTGAGGAGTGAGCTTTTTGGTTTGGAAACCTCTTTGTCCTCAGCGTCTGCTTTGCTGTGACAACCAAAGCACAATTGAAAAACTGTCATCATTTTACACAGTCACTCTTTAAACCACAAATGTCATCAGTTTACTGAGTCACTCTTTAAATCACAACACCGCACCAGATACAGGGACATAAAACACATCTTTAAAGGATGTTAAGTCAATACTTTAGCAACTACACTTTTTGCAATATCAGTACTAACTCTTCATTAATTATTTGTTTACTGGTAAACTGTGGTAATAAAACACAACAAAGCAGTATCTATAACTCTAAGCACTGCTTTAGACACCATATGTAAATCAATTAATGTATGTTTTTGTGTAAAAAAACCCCAAACATCTTTATCGACAGTATTTATGGCAACATGCATTCATTGTTCAGTGTTAGACATCCAAAAAGGCACAAGACATGCTCTCTCTGTGCACTTGATTACACATTGTTTTTGCCACCAGTATGTGAGCTCAACTGCTGTGATGTGATTGTGTGGTCTGCTCCAGACTGACCTCTAAACTCCTGTAGATGTGCTCCTATAACACTAACCTCAGTTTAGGAAGTTTATGGTTTACTCGCAATCCAGGGAGAAAACAGCTAAACTACTCAGAATCCTTCAGCGTCACCACCACATCTGTGATTAATAGAGCTTGCTGTTTTCACAGAAATATTGGTGTTTACAGCATAAACGCTTGGGATCATTGGTGTGGACGGTCTGCTGCTGTGGACCTACATAGCGTCAACAATATGTCTAGTTTTACTAGTTTAACAGAAATGTGACTTATTAACAGAAATGTGACTTTTTAACTTCATGTAAACTCACTGACTTCTGAACTTGATGATGGCTACAGCACAGTAGGATGACGATCCTCTATCTAAACAACCACAATCATTTCTGTGGCCTGTGTTTGATGTTTTAAAAATAAAGAAAGATTTTTTTGTTTTGAAATGTGCACCTGTATTTTCCTGACTGTGCTCATGCGTCATGCAAATATGGTGAGAGGTTTTTTTTTTTAGTACTGAAGAATTTTCAAAATAAAGTTTCCCAGTTCTTAAACACATGTAATGATTTAACTAAAGAATGTCCACGTGCACTGGAGTTAGACTTGAGCAGGAGGATCCACACTCTGAATCCAGTTTGAGGTCGTGCACTTTGTCCATCATGAACAGGAGGAGCATTTCTGCAGAGTGACTCTGCTACACTCACTTCAGTAAATCATCTGAACACTTTGTTCACCAGTGTTTATACAAAGAATATCCTTCACAGGGCATGTTAATACACAGTCCATCTTTCATAGAAAACATTCTTCTCCATGAGCATTTTCTTTGGAAAACCAATAACGGGAAGTGGGCGTAATGACAGCTGGTTTGGATAAGTATTATGTCACACACACTTTCACACACACCCGTACACACGGTCTGTAATGGGTGTGTTCTTCCTGCACAACAGTTGGAGATTCAATGTTTGGCTTTGGGAGCCCACATTCAATTTAACATGCATCATCCATCACATTCACAGACAAGCACACACTCACTTTCTGGAAATTTCAAGTACAGAGTCCACTTTGAGATTCCAGGGAAAACATTGTTTTAAAACCTCGAGTCAAAAAGAGTTTAGGGTAAATGTCCTGGTTTGGCATTAAAATCAGCCATGGGACGTGAGATTCTGCCTCTTTTTGTATCCAGGACTGAGCTGACCACTGCATTCCTCCTCTGGCCTTTTCCAACATCAAACATAAGAGAACTACCAGCTAAAGTATATTTAACATCCAGCTACTGTCCTTTAAAAGATGAAAACACCCTCTAATCCAGATCACGTCAGTTCAGCTTCTCTTAAAGCTCTCTGGTACAAAAGGGACAGATGCATCGAAACATCATGGAAGTGTTATCAGTGCTTAAACATATATTTGTAACTTGAATACCCAAAAAATATGATTCCCACATTAATGTAAAACTAGTTTGTGAGTTTGATTGCACTCGTGTTTGTACTTACTGAGCTACTGAGATTTTTATGCCAGCTCTTTAGTTTGTGCTTTCTTGTATAGAAATGAATATTTCACACAACTTCATGAAGCATTGAGTGATTTATGAATGCAGGCGCTGACATTTATTTTGAGTCTATGCCACATATCCCACAACACACTGCCCCTAAATAATGATGTTTAGATCAAGCCTGAAAATAGCACCCTCAAAAATGCACTGATTACTGCTGTTAGAAAAAAAGCTTCCATGGGGATTTTAACAATGGTTATAAAATTGACTAAATTGGACTCTGATGCCTCTTTTTGACCTACAAAAGCAACCAGGACCATAACTGATTACATGGATTATTTCTATAAAAAAACTCTTACTTTAAACTCAGTGGTGGGAAAAGTAAACAACTGCTTTGCTTTAGTAAAAAGGATAGATCCGCCTGGTCAAATTCAAGTGAAAATTACTTAGTCAAATCACTACTTGAGTAAAAGCACGGGACTGCTGCTTTAGAAATACTTCAGTATTCTAAGTACTTAAAAATAATCAGTCAGGGATACACCTCTGTACATTCAGATGCATTATGTTAATTTGGAAGATGTCATTTGCTTAAATACACATAATTTTAAAATTTAAACAGAAAGCTAACTCAACCATAACGCCAGTGTTGAGCTTTAATGAGTAAGTGTTAGCTGGTGACTTTGACCTAAATGTTTCCATGGTTGTTGATGGTACGACAGATGTTAAAAACATCTTAACTTCTTTGTATGAGCAAAGTAATGAAAAGGTCTATCAGTGAGAAGCAAGCTCTTAATTACTGCTGTAACAAAAAAAAATCTTCTTTTGAAAAATAAATCAAATTTTCAGTTCAGCAATCAACATCGGCTTAAAATATGACCATGGGTGCTCATCTCTGCTGTATCATAAAAGAAAGTATAACTGTCTGCTCACAAAGAGATTGTCACAGCTAACCCACCAAAAATATTCCACAGAAGCTCTAAATAAGGAATGAGTAGTTGTGCTCTTAAATTGTTCAGCTTTTTTCAAAAGAAACTCTGTTTGCATCTTGTTTTCAAGAAATCAAGGGAGCTCCAGGAACACTTGTAGTTCAGGAAACAACTCTATTAACCTGATGCCTTCGACTTGTGGCCTTCATCATGGACCCCAATTAAGGCCACAAGCCAACACTTGCAACACTTGTTTCCTGAACTACAAGTGTTGCTGGAGCTTCTCTCCAGGCACCTTGAAAGGTGGCGAAGTTGTGCGCAAACATCTGACTTTTGGTTGCATCTCATGTTCAAGTCATTTTCAATAGTAACAACAGGTAACAGCAAAGAAACAAACAAAGTAAGGGAATACAGCTTCCTCGGCTGTCTGAAGGTGGCAAATTGCATAACTTGGATGTTAAAGCTCTCTAGAAATGTGCATGGTTTGGATGCGTGCAACTTGGCATGTGCTCCCACATACACTCAAAGGCAGAAACACTCACAGCGCTCCAGTCTCCACCTGGGTCCACATTCTTTCCTCTCTCCAATATTACACCTCTGGTACTACCTTTCAACATAGAGCAAATGGGGGATCATCTCATTCCCCCACTCCATCTCTGCAAATTCATAGTGGAGGCTGCTGCCTGTAGCTTTGAATAAAACTGACTGATGCCTCAAGATGGCTAACAATAGCAACAGAGACCAGTCGACAAGAGACTTTTTTCTGGCAAAGTTGTTTTTTTTTTTTTTTTAAGTAACAGTATAAAAGTCTTTCACCATGACAAAGGAGTTGTTACTGCAGATTCTTGATATTACTTCTTTTCATTTTCAGCCTCTCAGTCGTCCATCATCTTCCAGCCTCAGCCATTGTATTGCAGTAGAAGAAGAGCTCTCTGGATCATACCAGCTGTACGCTAGCTGTGAATTTGAATGGTGAGGTGAGAAACCAAAGGCTGATACAAAAGTCTAAAAGTGCTAAAAGCAACCAACTGAGGCACCCTGTGGAACTGGGATGGCTGGCACTCTCCCAGTCAAAAGTTATCATGCAGACACAATTTTCAAGACTATAATTTTAGGTTGCATTAACCCTATTCACACATGCAGACAATTGAGATTAACATGTATTTACCTGTGTGCTGCATGCACACAGACTTCACCATGTTATTTCACTTCCAGAGCCCCTCCCCAACCCTTCATTGACTGATTTAAAAACTGCATGAAAACTTTCTGCTGTGTAGGAGAAATGAGAACAAGCAAACCACGGAATTTTCTGGGTTTTAATGAAATTACCGGGAAATTCAGGGTTTCATGCAAGAAAAAGACTTCAATGTTGCTTTCATTTGGAAACTGCTGCTTGATGCTAGGTGTCAGTTATAACTGCATGCTGCTGGAAGAGCCTTTTGTTTACATTTATTCACACAAAGATTAGCACATTAAGCAATTTTACAAAAATCAGTAAAGTTCATATAAGGTAATTGTGTTGATATATATAACGATTTGTAGAGAAGAGGTTTGTGCACGATGGTGACAAAATGCAACTTCAAGTAGCACAATAACCTTTTGATCTTGATTTCTCCATTTTCATGTTTGTAATAGAAAGTAACTGAAAGTGAAACTTGATTATTGCCTGTCTCCATACTGTCTTCTTCACATACACCAGCGGTGGCTCTGCTTAGATTTTGGAGCTAAAAGAGGCCTTTATTTTTGGAACAAACAACAGTTGATTATTAGTAATGACAGCAGTGTGATGGTGGTATGCTGAAGTGCTAAACCATGCTTAAAACAATGCACAGACAAAGGTAAAAGCTGAGTCGGTATCTGTAAAACACAACAATAACTCTGTGCATATGTCTGCATGCCTCAGGGCTGTTGTTCTTAATGGGCTTGTGATCCCTTCCCTGCATGTTATTCCCAACTCTCTATTTCTCCCAGATTATGACTTACTCCATTGTCCTATCTCAAATTTAACATATGACACATCCACATATCCACTTACGTATTAAAGTTAGTCAAACATAAGTGATGATGCATGATTATGGACAGAGATTATAACTTTGAGATTGCTGAGGTTGGCTGTTATTTGAAGTACGGCAGATGTACAGGACAGGAATTTTTTTTTCTTTTTAGGGTTCTTGCTGTAACCTCTTCCAACCACTGGTCAAAAATAAATGAGGATCAGACCATGTACTCGGCATCGCTATGAATCACTGCCTTGGGCTGAAGGTGACTCGAACCTTAGATATTTGGCAAACAAATGGTTTTTATGAGACTGAGCTGCTCAAAACTGTTCGGATTCAGTCTGAGTGTGAGGAGTGTATCTCATCAAGCATCCAGAAGAGGATGACAAGTAGCATCTTAAAGTGGAAAAAAATGATAATTCAGTCATAAATTCAGCATCATAAACATCTGCAAAGTTTGTCAGTGACCTATCTGATGTGTTAACATCAGAACAGATTTGCGAGAAAGTTTCTATTACATAACGGACACAGGAATGCACAAGCGATGTAATGTAATATGAGAACATACAGCAGCCCAGGTTTTCTTTGCCTTTTACAAAAGTGAACTCATAAACATCAAGTACTCTTTAGGCTGATGCAATGATCACTAATGCTAAAAATCAGATGTGAAGTTTTTCAGTGTCCTTGTTTTTTACTCACCTCGTGTTGCTGCTGAGGAGTGGATCTGTGAATGTGCGAGTTTGGGGCTGGGATAGGGAGGAAAACCACACATCCAGCTGACGTCAGGATGGGGGGAAGTATCCCACAGAGGAAACTGTAACTCATGCTATTAAAAGCAGAGCTTAGCTTAAACTTCTTCATAAAGACACACTGTACTTTGTCATAATCAGATCAGACCTGAAGTGAAGCATAGCCAGCTGAGGGATCAGTTCTCAAACAGATCATGTGTCAGACAGAAGTTTTAAGATTTAATGGCTCTCCCAAATGCCTCTTCACTGCCTGCGTTTCTGTTAGTAGAAAATTCTATGTTTACAGATCATTCTGATTTAGTTCATCATTGTTACTTGAGTTTTTAAACCACATTAAGACTATGAGCTAAACTGTTTTGGTCAAGTTACTTCAAAATTATAATAAAGTACTTATTACTCACTACTCCAAAAGTAATGAATTTATTTAACTTTTTACTTCTACCAAAATCGAATTATTAGTAAAAAGTAACTTATTTTTTCCAACAGGTTTAAAACAAAATCTGAGCAGATGACAGTGCACTCTGCACCTTGTGTGATCACAAATTTTAAATAACAACATTATGAATGGTTGAGGTACAGATCAGTAATATCCCCTATCCTCTATGTTGTGTGGAACTAATTAGCTATAGTCACAATGCAAGTGACAAACCCCAATTCCAGTAAAGTTAGGACATTGGGTAAAACATAAATAAAAGCAGAATCAGTGAATTGCAAATCTGTTACAATCTATATTTGTCATGATTCTTGTAGTTCTGTTTTGTTTTGTAGGCCCTTTCCTTGTGTTCTGTCATTTTACTCCTTGTCCTGTTTTATTTTGTAATATTTGCTCCTTGTATTTCTGCTGTCTTGTGTCTTCTGTGATCCTACTTTTGGTCCTTGTTAAGCTACCTGTTTTGTTCACGTTTCATGTCTTGTCTTTGTGTTTCCTGTTTTATTTTGAAAGTTCTCCAGCCTGTCCTTATTTCCGTGAGTTTTGCTTCCTGTGTCGTCACACCTGATCCCTGATTGTTCTTCCCCAGCTGTGTCTCATCAACCCCAATCACCTCATGTATTTAACCCTCATGTTTTCCCTTTCTTCTTCTTCTTCTTCTGCTTCTTCTTCTCCTCATGTCACAATCACAATCACAGCCACAGTCACAGTGTAAGTCTTGAGTTTTCTTAAGCGGGGTACACACATAAGGCTTTTCAAAATCTGAAGAGATTTTTTTATCTGTTAGAGACCCCAATCTTGCGTGATCAAACGAGATCTAACAAAAACGAAAAAGAAGCATAGCAACGACCATAACCGTTGTCTATGGCTACAACCGGAAAACACAACACACAACATGGGAGAGGACATACGAGAAGAAGGAATGATGGTGGTCTTTGGACTATTTTTGACGAAAATGGGAACTAGATAAAAGACAGGACTGTGAAAAAATACAGGAGACAGCGTGAACATGTGAGCTGGTCCTCCGTATCTTAGGTCCACCGCACTTCATATTTATGTGTCAGGTCGGTGTTCCTCCGTCAGCTCGCTTCTTGATTGGCTACGTTCTGTTCCACATCACAATGCACAGAGTCATGACTCAGGAGTCATTGGCTTTCCTCACACACATGAAGATTTTAGGTCATAAATATAGAACAAGTTAAATATATATGATTGTCGGCCCTGACCCGTTTCAGAGCCGATTATCGGGACAAATTCACTCTTAACACACCTCAGACCACAGGATAATCTTATAGGACAATCTTATAAGACAAAAGATAATCGGGTATTTGCTGTCCTTGGTCAGGAAGGGGGAAAGTCGGGACAAAAACAGCCCGATAATCTTTATGTGTGTACCCCGCTTTAGTTTGTCAGCCTTTGGTTGCCTTTCCAGAGACTTTAATTTGTACTTTGCCTGATTTAATTTGTTACTTTGTTAGATTTTTGTTTGTACTTTGAACTTTTGATCCCTGTTTTTGTTAGTTAAAATAAATCATTTTTGTTAATCTGCATTTGGGTCTCTTGCTTTTGTTTTTCCTGGTTTACTCTGGTCATGAATCCTGACAATATTCAACTGAATAGACTACAAAGACAATATATTTAATGTTCAAATAGATACTTTTTATTGCTTTTTGCAAAGATTAACTTATTTTGAATTTAAGGCCTGCAACACATTCAAAAAAAGTTCAGACAAGGATTTTTTTTTACCACTGGTACATCACCTATTCTTTTAGCAACATTCACATGTGTTTGGGAACTGAGGACACCAATTATTGAAGCTTTGTGGGTGGAATTCTTGCTTGATGTACGACTTCAGTTTCTCAACAGTCTGGGGTCTCTGTTGTATTCACCAATTCATTCTATTCTGTTTTAATTTATGTTTTACACAACATACCAACTTCGGTGGAATTGGGGTTTGTAGTTACTGCCCAATACGAGATATATAGTATACAAGGCTAAGATATGACCCCCAAACTATCTCAATCACTCCAAATACCAATGAATATGACTGAGTCTATAAAAAAGGGGTTCCTGAATGGTTTTGTCTTGGGGTCTAAATAATCAAATAGCTCTCCTCTCAAGAGTGGGATGGACCCTCTTTTGCCCCCAGAGCTGCCTTAAATCTTCTGGTATAGATTTAACAATGTTCTGTAAAGGTTCCTCACAGATTTAGGTCCATATTGACACAATTGCATCACATAGTTTCTGCAGATTTTTCAGCTGCATATTCATGATGCACAAATCCTGTGCCACCACATCCCAAAGGTACTCTGTGAGATTGAGATTTGATGTCTGTCAAGGCCACTGGAGTACAGTGAACTCATTGCCATGTACAAGAAATCAATTGGCAATAATTTATTCTTTCTGATTATGGTGCACCATCCTGCTAAAAAGTACACTTTAGAAGTTAGGTCATTAAGGGATGGATATAGTCAACTACAATACTCAGATAGGCTGTGATGTTTTAAAAAAAAAAACCCTCAGCTGGTACTAAGCGGCAAAGAAACTACCCCCCACACCATCAGGCCATCACCACCAGCCTGAACTATCAATACAGGGCAGGATGGTTCCATGTTTTCAAACTTTACCCCACCATCTGAATATTGCGGCAGAAATCCAGACTCAGACCAGGCAACATTTTCCAATCCTTGATTGTCCATTTGTGGTGCGCTCATACAAATTGTTGCCTCAGTTTGCTGTTGTTAGATGACAACAGTAGCACCTGGTGTGGTCTTTTGCTGCCGTAGCCCATCTGCTTTGGTTTGACTAGTTGTAAGTTCAAAAATGGTCTTATGCATACCTTGGTTGTAGCAAGTGGTCACTTGATTTACTGCATTTTTCCCCTGGGTCCTAAAACACTTTTGTGAAGCCAAGGTTTATAAGCCTGTCTTCAAGTTTTGGCTCTAACTGAGTGGACACTGAACTTTAAGAAGCCACTCAGAGTCATAAACTGCTCTGTCTCCCTCACTGTTTAGCCAGAGGGCACATGCAGGAGTCACAGAGTTGTGTCGAGGTGGGTGAGAAAGCAGGAATGACTGCACCTTAAGTTGTCATTTTAGAGATTTTAATCTGCCAATATGTGATCGAATAAAACCGGGCTAATGAGCCATTTTGGGACAGGAAATGAAGTTTGGGGAAGGCTAATATAAAAATGATTCTCAAGGCAAACAGGCTATACGTTTTTTCTTTTGGCTTAATTTCAGCTGAGGCATGGTGTACATTTGAATGGGTTGACAGGCATAAAGCTCACTCTTCACTATTGTAACAAGTTGTCAATTAAGGGAGTTGAGAAATATATGAATACCTAATACTTCTGGCAACCAGCTAGTTAACCCAATGTAATGTTTTGCTATCTATAGCCTCTGACAATGACAAAGAGTGGGTTCGAAAAATCCCTCTTTCCTATCCACTTTACCTTAACTCCGATGGAAAATATCACAGGGTCAAAGAAAGGAGGGAATAAAAGGAGAGGAAAGGAGAACTGCGGTAAAAGAGAAATTCAACTGCACTTTCACTTTGGTGTCATATTTATGCGACGATTTCTTGTGACGTAGGTAAGCCATGACAAACTACAATGTCCCAAAAATAAACTACAAGAAGTGCCTTTGCTATCTGCTTTACCTCACAGCATTGTTTTGTGTCGGCTTCACCTGTTAACATTAACACTCCATGATCAATCAGCCGATTTACCTGTGACAGGTGTTTTGTCCTTTGGTCATGCAGTGCGTGTTTTCTGCTTACAGCTGTGAAGTTAGGTGAGAGCATCTACAAATGTTGACATCTTTGACAGGGTAATGAAAGCCTGAAGTCTGATAATACACCAGAATGTTTCAGAAGCTCTATTCTCCCTGTTTCATTCACATTCATCATTGTGAACGTTTTTTAAATTTGTCATTATATTTGAAGTATTGTAAAACTCCTCATTTGTCCTTCTTTTATTGATTGTTTTATAATAAACGTTATTAGAGACCCCATTGTTCTGTCTTATTATTATCAGCATGATTTAATTCATAAATTGAGATAGATGGAAATGTGGTAATTAATATACAATATTAACAAGTACCACAATTGTATGTTTAATATTCATCAACACTGTTATGGAAAAAAACAAAATGTTTTAAAGTAAGGGCTTTATAAATTAAAACGGAATTGTTTATCTGTCCACCAATTTAAAAATGATTAAAAAAGAAATGAACTAATGGCTTGATTTTTGAAAGCACTGACTTTGAAGCATATCTTTTTCTCTATACCTTCCAAAAATGTTTACACAGTACTGTACATGTACATATCTTCAAAATCCCACAAAACTGAAAGATAAACACATTAAGTAAAATGTTACGTTTTATCATGCTTTTCAACACAGACCTTAATGCTCGGATTAGCAGGATAATTACAATGTAGTTACACAAATCTGATCATGGTATTTAAATTATCACAAAACAGGAGCTTGAAATGTCTTCTTTATTGTGCCTGGTGTTGTTAACTTTGACATGGGCTCAGGATGCAATTTTGCAGTTCAATAATTACAGAAAACACTTATTCAGCATCAGGGCACATTTGTATTGAACTCACTAATGAATCTAACCAATCAACCAAGCTGAGTAGAATTTTTCCTGACAAGTAGCATCAATTAGTGGACTATAAAAAGAGAAATTTTGGAGTGCAGTTAGAGAGCAAAATGGAAGATCCCCAGCTTGCTGCGTTTTCTTTGTGGCTGACCCAACAAACCATAGATAAATCCAAAAGAGGAGGAAAGAACGGCTGCGGAGGGCCATAGCATTGTTTTTGGAAATGGTAGGAAGTTAAGTATATTCCACAGAGGTCATGGTTAAATTTAACTCATTTAAGAGTATGCATGTGTTTCTTACATTGCATGTGGTTGTACTGTTTTGGCTTTAAAACAAATGAATGCATTAATTGAAAAAATATAAAAACAAGACTTTTTAACATTATCATTATTTATTTTTGACAGGACGAAATGAGCATTTATACCAGATTGAATCCCCACCTCCCTATTGCCCAGATCTAATGGATGCTTCAATAGACACACAGGGCGACTACAGGTTGTCCAGGCAGTCGAATGAAGCCCTGATGGCCCTCCTCAGGAGAGAGAAGAGCCATGGCTGGAGCCAGTTTGTGAAGGTCCTCCTGGTCTTGTACTGGCTGGCACATGGCTTGTCCTACACCGTTGTGTCCAAGGTCTTTGATGTGCCAAAGACCACAGTGTGTGATAATGTGCACCGGATGTGCGAGGCCATCCTGACTCTCCTCACAAAGGTCATCCACTTCTCTTCCCAGAGTGTCCTGGAGTGGGCCAAGGGATTCAGGACCTCGCCAACTCTCCAGCCTTTAGCCCCTGTGTTGGAGCCATAGATGGATGCCATGTGAGGATAAAGGATCCACATGGACCACATGGTCTGGACTACCTGAACAGGAAGCTGTTCCACTCAGTCCAACTCCAGGCTGTCTGTGACAGCACTGGAAAATTTATGGACATACTTGTCGGCTACCCTGGTTTGGTCCACGATACAGGGTACTGAGAAATAGTCCAGTATTTGTCAGTGCCTGTTATCCACCAGCCGGGCACTTCATTATTAGGGATGGTGGCAACCCATACCTAAAAACACTAGTGACCCTCATCACACCATACCAGGAGCCTGTAAGTGGAATATTGGAGGCCCGCTTCAAAGCCAATCATGCCAGGGCTTGCTCAGTCATTGAGCGAGTCCTGGCATGATGAAGACAAGGTGGAGAGGATTATTCTTCAAAGCCCTGGAAGTGGACCATACTTTTGCCCCAAAGGTTGTTGCAGTTTGTGCAGTGCTCCATAAAATCTGCCTGACTGCTGGAAATGTCCTGAAGCTGGCTGAGGATGAGGATCCTTTTCCACCACTTCCACCTGTGCAAGGAAATGAAAGCAGCAGTCAGCAACTGAGGGACAGACTCGCTGCACAGTGTCTGTTCCATACCAGTTTCCCCCTCCTCTACAGGATCATGATTATGTTATGTTGCAAATCATCATTTGTATTTAAACTTATTTTTTCAGTATTTGAAGAAGTTTTCTTCCATTCTTTGTTCCATAATAAATAATAAACTTGCCTTAAAAAATCCTCTATATTCTTGGGTCTTAATATAACCATGCTATAATTTTGAAGTCCATATTGCAGACAAATCACAGTGCATTTTATGATAGCATGTATGAAACTGTAGGTGATTGATCCCTTTGCATTAGCTTTGTGACCTTTGGAATATCAACTCACTTTCACTACAATATTCACACATTTCAGCTTGAAAGTTGATTTCTTAAACAGAGTTTGAAACATTGCACTTGATCTGTTTGTGTAGACTTTAATTACTTCCATATGACACCTTAAGGGGATGTGTCCTGCAAAGTAATGAGTTCGGGTGATTCTTACATAAGTTTCTGTTGTCCAAATAAACGCAGTCAGTATTTTTTTTATTTTTGCATTTCAGTGATAAGCATAATTGAATTTTCTTCTTTACCAGCCTGTGGCTCAAATCATATTTCAAAATAAAATATTTTGTATTGAAACTCAAGAATACAACAGGAAAGGTTATGTTCTTTTATTTTTGGCTATTTGTTCTAACAAGGCCAGGCATCTCTCATTTTGTTGCAGGAGTGCTTCGTCAATGGCCTCATCTTTTTTAGCCTGCTCTTTCAGAAAGGCCAAAAGGCCTTGACCCTTTTTGCCTTTTTTCTTGGAGGCTGGTTGCTGGAGGGCATGGAGTCATCCTCTTCATGAACCACTGCCTTGGAGGGCCTCGGGAGGGGCTTGGTGGGCTCCACACATGCAGAGGTTGAGGCCGAACCCTGGTTTGGCACAATGCATGAAGTTACAAGGGTGGGAGGCTGGATAGATTGCCTCTCAAACCAGGGCCAGGTTGCTGCTGTCGCCCCACCCCTATCTGTGCCGGAGTCTGTTGGAGGATTCTTAAGTTCCTATTTTCATGGAGAACAAAACGTTACTATAAGCTTAACTTTATGGGCCGGTTTCCCGTTCAGGGATTAAGCCTAGTCTAAGACTAAATCACGTTTTAAACCAGGATTTACCAAAACAGCCTTCTGAGACATGGATTAAAATAGTCTCAGACTTGTCTTAGTCTTGAGTTAAATAATCTCCTTTCTTGAAGGAAGACTAGAGCTAATCCAGGTCTAAATGACAGCTTTATGTAAACCTGGCCAGGGGCAGGTTTAACTTCGGATTAAAGGCTGGATGCTCCACTGTACATGGTCAACATGGATTATCTTGACTACATCTATAATGTTGGAAGACCACCATCAAGACCAGAAAGAAGATTTCTCAGAGACAGAAGTAACCTGCTGAATGAATTTGATTATATAGGTTTCTGTGATCGTTTTCGTATGTACAAAAACGATGCAGCTGAAATAATTTGTTTGCTTTAGACAAAGATTTCATGTAACTCAGCAAGAGGAACTCCTATACCTCCTTCTTTTTAAGTATTTGTGACCTTGAGGTTTTTGGCATGTGGAACTTTCCACCGTGAAACAGCAGATTTAAGTGGTGTGAGTGAATCCACTGTCTGCAAAATAGTGCACAAAGTCTGCAAAGCTCTATGTGAACTGAGAAAGGAGTACATCAAGTTCCCAGCTGCTGTTGATCAGGCCACCTACAAGATGCAGTTCTATGAATATGGGAACTTTCCTGGTGTTGTTGGTTGCATTGATGGATGTCATATTCCCATTAAGTGCCCTTCAACAGAAGATGCTGAGCTGTACAGGAATCGTAAAAACTGGTTTCCAATAAATGTACAGTGTGTCTGTACTCCCACTATGCAGCTGTCAAACATTGTTGCACGTTGGAGCGGTTCAACACATGACTCTAGTATTTTCATCTTGAGTTCATGTTCTTCTTTTAAATATTGCGTTTTGCACTCATGGAACTCCAGAGCAAGTTTCTCATAAAAAATCAGCCTTTTCACTCTTGCCGTGCTGCCTGGGATGGAGATACTGGGTGCTGCTGCCTCAGGTGCAGAGGTCAGATTTTTCTGACTCTGTCCTGGCTCCTCTAACGTCTGATTCACACCCAGGTCATCTTGTTCTAGAGAGAATTTCAATATTAGACATAACATTTCAGAGGATGGACTTCTACTACTTCAGAAGTAGTTACAGAAGCCTTGACAGGATTTTCTTTTTCTTTTTTTTTTAAAATGCAAAAGATACCAGTTTAGCTTATCTGAGCAGGATAAAATACCCTCACACACATTGTAACAAATTAGTTTTGCTGCATTTCCCCACCTGAACTGTCCAGATGATCATCATCTGGGATACCTTCCAAGGGTTGTTGGATTTCAATCATCCCAGTCAACAAATCTCCGAGGTAATCTGTCTGTGGTCTAACTGGGGGTCCTCCACCTGTCATTAAACGCTCCCTACGAGCAATGGCTGTTGCTTTCTTTAGCTGTATTTTAATTTTTTTCCACAGGAACTTTACAAGGCAATACAAACATGTGTGAATGTGTCTCATATGAGCAAACATACTTTTCATATGTTCTGATTAGTTCAATAAGACCACCATAAATAATATAATTAAATCTTACCTGAAGTTGGTGGGTGGTCCTGCTGGTTACTGTTTCATTTGAGTTATATTCATTCACAATTGCAGTCCATGCATTTAATTTTTTGAATTCTGTGGTTAAATCATGATGTTTGTCTTCAATTATAGATTGTTTTGAAATTATTTCCTTCAAAAATATCTTCTCACTTTCACTGAAGTTTTTGGACCGCTTTCTTTTTCCTTTCTCCATGTTCAATCAGACATCAAACTCCTGTTCCATACACACAGACTGCTAAAATTTATATTAGGAAAATTCCACCTCGGGTTTTCAGAGCAACCCCACCTTTGCACCATGTGCACATTGTTAATCTAATTCGGCTTCCAACACATGATCTGACTAGTCCTTGATTACCTTAGTCACACACTCCATAGTCTAGAACTAGTTAATCTGAAGTTAAATCGCAACTCAGAAAGCAATGGGATTAGTGGGGATTAAGTTAAACCATATTTGTTTAGTCCTGGTTTTATTTAAGCCCTGAATGTGAAACTGGGCCAAAGAGTATACAGCAACCATCAACAGAAGCAATTCATTTCCACATGGAGATCTGAAGTCACCATTAAAAGACCGTTCTGATGATACAAGATTACAACCCAATTTAAAATTTAAAAAGGTGTAGTTTGTCACATTAGGCCTGCTTTCTTTACCTTATACTTAGTCTTAAAGCAGCACTAAGTAAGATTCCAGCTATTTTAGCTCTCTAGGGGCCTCTATGGTCATTGAGTGTAACTGCACATAAACAAAAACAGAGCGCCTCACACCAACGTGCATTTGTTGACACACAGAGGGAGGAGAACCGAGCCAACAGGACGTCCCAAGAGACAAATAAACCACATGGACTGATAAGGTACAGTCTGATCATGTTTTTTAGTTTGTAGTTTTTTAGTGTGGAAGTGTTCCTACCATCCACATTGAAGTTACATAGTGCCAGTGAGGGTGATACAGACCCCCTCAGACTATGACTGAGGTGTCATTCAACCTGTTGCAAGGTGATGTACCATCACAATGATTCTAGAAATATTATATTAGGGTGGAAAAACTACGAAGTGTTGGTTTAAGATTGTCCCACTTCTTGGGCAGCTGAAGTGGGCTCACCTTACCCTCCAACCCCTTCTCCTGCGCCACCTTTCTATAATGTAGAGAAATGGTCAGAAGTAGCTTGATTTATCATTGTACTGTAATGCTTTCAAAAATTGCATGATATACAATGTCTACTCACTGCCAGCTTTCTTTAGCCGCATTGCTCTTGGCCCACTGAAAAGGTCATTGAGTTTAACCCTTGCTCTAAGAAGAGCATATGGGTATTCCAGGTCGTTTCCTCAGTAAGGAAGGTTCCTTACCAAAAAAGGACTATTCGAACGCACCCATACTTTAGATTAAACAAGCTATTAGTGAGATTACCATGCTAGTGACCCTCCATGTGCAAGTTTGGTGCGTGCTTGCAGACATCACATTTTCACAGATATTGCACACAAAATTATTTTTACATAACTGGGGAAACAGGAACTGTCAGAATAAGTTAAAAACTAACAAAAGACAAGGATAAGGACCCAAATGCAGATAAAAAAATCAGGTTTTATTATAAACAAAAAAGGATCAAAAAACTAAAAACTAACCCTTTACAAAAAGTATTTCAAAGTACAAAACAAAATCTCTACCAAAGTATCAAATCAAAACTGGTGAACAAAGAAAGACAACACTAGAAGCAAAAACTCAAAAAGACAAAACAAAGCCACAACAAAAGTTTCAAACTTAAACAGACAAACTACAAACACTAGGGAAACACAGAAGACGCTGGAGAAACAATGGAGACCTAAGCAAGGTGTGAAAACCAATGACCCAGTGAAGACAAACGGAAACACAGAGACTAAATACACAGAGGAAACATCAAGCACAGTTGAGACAATCACGCAGGTGGAGGGAATCATTATCAGAGGCACACAGAAGGGAGGGCAGGAAACACCACATGGAACAGAGGGATATAAAAATAAAACAGGGAACAGCACTATCTCCAACTGCTTGTACATGGAGGGCATAGCTGCAGAGGCAGAGAACAGCCAAGCAATACACAGCCGGCAGGCAAGTCTGAGCCTCAGCTGAGGTAAACGAAACCCCACAGACACACATACAGATCTATGTATGAATTTACTGATTGCACTGTAGGAGCGTTGTAAAAGCAATGTGAAAACAGACAGCCAATGAGACAACATTTACCTGATGACATGTATATTTTGATGAATTGAAGTAAAAGAATGTCAGATTTTACAACCATTATTAACAAGTACACTCTTACACACTGAATGGTGCAGGGGTGACATATTTTTGCAAGCCAGCCCAGAAGATAGCACCCTGCTGGTTCTCTTGACTAAAAGCTAATGGGCTTTTTTAAATTTGTTCACGGATAACTACTGATAATAAGGTCTGTGGCTACAAAATTTTATGAAACATACACATTATGATCATCATGGTAATCTTCATGAACAAATATAGCTTTCTTTGATCTTTTAAGTTTAAAAGTAAATTGTAAATGTAATCTGTGAAGAGATCTACAAACACATCTGCAAATAGTTTTGCAACAATGATAGCTCCATGGGCTCTCTGGATAAGACGTTTGCCCATTCCTGTTCTACAGTGTTAATGTTAATGGGTCAATTCAGTTTATACTGGGGCATCAGGTATATTAGGAAGAACCAAAGATACATAACAAAATGTGTGTAACATCCTGTAGGACTGTGTAGCCAGCATCACAGACATCTATGATGTCAAATTGTACAAAGATTAACCTACTTTGTCTATTTTTTCAACATTAATATGCCTCAGTGTTCTAGTCACTAAACACAATTCAGGCATTTGTGACAGTATTAAAATTAAAATAAAATCATGAACCTAGAGAAATAGAGGCCCTTAACATCTGTATAAGCACAGAACTATGGAGAAGACTGAACCCAATTAGTGTGGTAAATCAGGATTTTCTTTAATGATTTACAAAGAGACTTTAAATTGCCTCTGGTGTAACACTAGACCTAACGGTCCGAGCAAATCAGCCCTCCCAATTATTGTTTAAAGAAATTATGTATCCCCCCAGAAATGTCAGGGAGAAACAAATTGTATAAATGTACCTTAAAACACAGTAGGGATTAAGGCATTTAATCTGTGTCCCAGACTACTCAGTGAAAAATAGTTGTGTCATGACTAAGCCACACTTTTACTATACATAAATGAATTTCCTTTTTATGAAGAAGGTGAGAAAGCATAAATTAATCATCAATTTCTGTGTGTTTTAGAATCATGACAGGAATATTACTTCATCTATGACTAAGATAATTCCAGTATACCTCTATTTAACTGTGCATATGACTGAAAGGATCTTATCTGCACTCTTCTTTTTTAAAGTTCATTTTATAATGATTATTTTTGTTTTTAGTTTGTATTGTGATTTTAGTGCATTTTCTTGTTCTGTAAAGCACTTTGAATTACCTTGTGTACGAATTGTGCTCTACAAATAAACTTGCCTTGCCTATACCTGAATTCAGGGTGCACACAGTCGTGGCTGGGCCCCTGAAAGGCCCCATAAATGTGCCCTGGATAGGTTCTTTCACATCTACATACATGACCAATACTGACCCAAAGTTCTACCCAGCTGTGTCTTGCCAGGTTGTTGTCTGGGGGCCACACCAAGGGCCAGCATCTTTGTCAATATACCAACTCTTTAGTTGCTGTCTCTGACACAACCCGGTCAGTTTTTTTTAACCAAATATGTAAATGGTTCGGTAGACTACTTGACCTCTGGCATTAGTAAATTGTCCTAATTTGATGCCTAAAGCCTCCAAACAACATCAGTGTTACAAAAGTAAAGGATCATACCATTTACAAAAAGAGGAGGCATGTGTTTTCAAACAGGCAGCAATATAAAATGAAGACATGTTGCTAGAAGTACTAGAGATATGGAATTGGATTTGTTTCTTCCTAAAGTATGATTTTTTTTTTTTTTTTTACATCTGAGAAAAAATGAATTCTGGGATTAAATTCAGAATATTACATTAGAATTCTGAATTTTTGCTCAGAATTCTGACCTGTACAGTAGAAATCTGACTTTAATCTCAGATAATTTGACTTTACCTCAGAATCCTGACTTCTTCCTCAGAATCCCGACTTAAATCTTAAAATTTTGTCTTTTTCTCAGAATTCTGACTTTAATTCTGAGTAAACAAAAATCTGAATCCTGACTTTTCTTCTAAATTCTGACTATAATGTCTGAGATTCTGCTTACATTTCAGAATTCCGCCTTTTTTTAGACTTTTCTAACAGACTCAGAAATGAAAAAAAAAACTCAACCTCTAATTTTTTGTCAGTGGCTCTGTCACCTCTCTGTAACCACTCTGTAACCCCCATGACTGTGGGCCTATGACAGCGTTAGCCCCAACCCCACATGGGCAGCCTTGTCTGAATTCACCCTACTTACCCAAACAGCTAAAGGCATTTTTTTAGGAATAATATCCCCGAAAAACATACTACAACAACGCGGTTTGTTTATTGAATGAGTTATTCACACAGCCGATACATCCAAACATGGTGCATTATGTTTTTTGGGAAAAGCCGATGGAAAAGCTGGTGATTTCCCGGGTGTTTGGCTACATTCACGTATCGTCGGATTTTTGAGTATTTACACTCCAACTACATAAAATATTCTTAATAAATGACTGTAAAAGTAATATATCAATGAATCATGAGTTGCAGATTGCCGGAGCGCCAAAGGAGATACATAATTATAGTTCCAAACGGAATCATTTAGGATGACATGGGTAAATCAGGAAATGCATTAGGTGAGAATAAATAGAGCAGCTAAATCCATCAATTTTCTTTCACTTCTTGTTCAGTTTTTGTGGTGCTACATGGTCAGCCTGGTGTCACAAAAATGACATTGAAAACAACATAAATTAATCTCCTACAGTGTCGACAGTACATATTTCCTATGAATGCAGCAGTGATCTCACTTCCTTTCTTCTCTTTTGTCCAACGGATCTATAAGGGACGGACCAGCTGACTGGGAGAGGTTGAGCCTGTTTCTCCTGCGATGCAGCGGCAATTTAGACAGCGATTAACTACAACAAAGAGTCTAAAGTAGAGATAATAACGACTATCTTGATTCCTGTATAAGTATGGACCGGGTTGCCACGCTGTTTTATCCAGCTTTCCTCTCCTTCGTCTGCTCACAAGCTCTCGGTAAGAAGAAGCTAACGTTTACTTCCAACAGGCTAGCTTCAATCGAAGTGACGCAGTGATCGTCTTTGCACCTGTGAACATCCCAGGCAGAAAAAGATGACCCAGTTTTATATATAATGGACAGTTAGGGTGAATACCAGGTTGTTCGGCTGGATAACTTGGAAAGGTCGGACGAGGACGAGCTGAATTACTGCTAGCTTACCTCACCCTGCAGTGACGAAGTGGGCGATCTAAACCACGTAATAATAACTAGTCTATGCCAAGACATGGTATTTTATTCACTTAGTTATTATCTATACTTGTTGAATTTCAAGCCTGGTGTAACGTTTGGACATGAACGTCATGTACAATGTTCTAAGGCACTATTGACCGTGTTATTGTTGGACACAGTCTCAAAAAGCGCCATGTTCACATATGAACCCCCTTTCTATCGACTCGATTGACTGAAGAGCTAATCTCTCAAACTTACTGTTGTAGTGCTGCTTACTGTATTTTGGGGATTTTCTTTGTTTCCTCCTTGTACTTTTCAGTATTACTCAATAGACCATGTTTGTGATGCAAAGTAATTTAGTTCTCTTTAAGACGGCAATACAAGATAACTTATTATTGCGAGTATGAAATCCAGTAGGAGCTCAAAAATATGTTTACATTTGTATTAATGAATTATAATATCCTTAATGCGCAATAACTCCACTCTAGTTTCTATATTAGGCACATCATACCATATTTTCATGCAATGTGCTTCAAACTAAGAAAAATAAAAGTAGGCAGCAAGGGCACATGACACTGAGTCATTTCTTGTTGTCAGTTATCGTGAGGAAACAAATTAATGTACTGTCTGAACGCAAATTAGTCAAATACCTGCAATTTAGACACTGTGAAAATGTTTTCTCTTTCCCACTGATGCATCCGTTCCACAAAACTAGGGATGATAATCAAGAACGGACCCCATTTGAGAATCAGTGACAATTAGATTAAGAAATAAACATTATTTGTGTGCAGGCGTAACAACCTCCTTGCATTTTAGTCAGTTCTGCATGCCTCTCAAAACGTCATGCCCATTTGAAAGGATGACAGCACAAAGAACAACACAGGAGTCAAGGAAGTTATCATGGTGGACAAGGTAGCATAAACAGTCTGGCGTGTGTAAACATTTTACACAGCATAGCTCCAACAGCACAACATGCAAAGTATAAGGGTGGGAACACCAGAAGCATGCTTAAACATTTCTTTTAACACAGCAAAGCACAACAACCGGATGGTGAAAACAGGATGTGTTTGATATTGTTAACTCTTAAAGCCTGTATAGGTAATTACACAAAAAATCAGGACCTCAAATAGATCAGATCATTGGACCAGAGGGTCAGTTGCAAATTTGCCTTAATGTCAACCCTAGTAGAATATCCTGTCCTCTGATACAGTTACTTTTATTTTCACTTAAAAGCTCAAAACATGACAAATGTGCAAACATATTAGGGTGGTAAGGGCTGTAACAAAGTTACCCACACAGCAGATTCTCATTCACCCAGAAGGATGCTTACACTAAACATTATTTTCCAATCTAAATCTGCTCTATACTTATGTTAGCTCCATTGTCTCATGCCTAATGTTATGTGTCTCAGGCCTGTGTGGTAATACTTTTGATAGGCCAAAAAGGGAGAAAAATGACATTTTGTAATGTAACCATTTACATTTATGAGGCATCAAGTGAAAAATGCATGAATCCTTTTATTTTCTGCGTTTATAACTGTTGAACACATCATATTTAAAACATCTAGGTGAATCCAAATGAGATCTAATGTGAATACTAGCATTAATGCATCCAGTCTCCTTTATGAATATGATGAGATGCAGACAGTCATGTCTGTATGTGGTCAGGTTAGCAGTGTAGTCTCGGTATGATATATTCTTGACCACCTTTAGGAAACACTTTCCCAGTATTGTATGTAATGATGCTGGTGGAAATTCACCAATAGAATGCAGAGAAGAGATGTTTATATCCATGTGCACAAGTACAAGAGAGTACAGGTGCATTGGAATATTTTTGTGCGTTGCTTCTGAATCAGCTCTACAAGAATAAAAAAGCATAAATGTATATCAAAATTAAGAATAAAAATGGCAGCTTAAAAAGAGCAATGAGACCTGAAATTGTGCATATAAAAATATACACTAAATGAACACTGTGTAAAAAAATAAAGATATGCAAGGTACTCCAGTATCTTAAATATAAAAGGATACCCTGTACAACAATAAAAAGAGATTTAATAAATATTTCTGAGACTTATAGTCTTCAGTTATTGCATTGGATATACTCATATTTTTTACACCTGATATTTTTTTTTCTTACAGTTATTGTTTTAAAAAAAGTTTTTTTTGCATTAACATTTATTATTATTGCACCAACAGTTGTTCTTGCACCAGGATTCTTACAGGAGTTATTTCCCACCAAGAATATACCATGCTCATCCTGTACTTCACAGTATGTGTATTTTGTTATTGTTGTTGTTTTTTTGTCTTGTAAGTCAGTTAACCATCCATAGAGTCTGTAATTGTGAGGCATGAAATGTTCTTCCTTCTTTATGTCCAGTGCTACCAGTCTGACAGCAGCAGGGAAGACATCGTTGTGGAATAGGGCCTTGTGAGTCAGGATGCTCAGTGGTCTGTGTTGTCTCGGGTTGTTTCCTGAGTCCTTCCACTCAAACAGAGCTTGTGTTCATCCCACAGCATGTGCTGTGCTTTCCTCCTCCTGTGTATAGAAGTGAGAGGCTGACAGCTGAGTCCAGCCATCTTCAGCAGTTTGGTGAAGTAGAGCTTTTTCTGTGCTTTTTCAGAGTCACAATGCTTTTTGCCCAGCTCAGGTGTCCAGTGATATGAGGGCTCAGGAGCTTGTAGCTGTGAAGCTGCTCCACTTCAGTCCAGATGATGATGAGAGACTGCAGAGACGGGGCTTTCCTCCTGAAATCCCCATTGTTTTGTCTAGGGTAGGAACAAGGTTATTATCCCCTCCATAGATTTCGTGGTCGAGCAATCTGTAAGGTGACTCATCCCTCCCCCTGAGGAGACCAAGGTCAGTTTCTTCATCAGCATATTTGATGATGATGATGATGATGTTATTGTCCTGGGAGGGGAGACAGCCATGTGTGTGGGGAAAGAGTTTAGGGCTAAGGCAGCATCCTTGTGGGGTCCCGGTACTGATTATGAGCTCAGCAGAGATCTTGTTTCCCATCCTCACCCCTTGTTTTCTTTCAATCGGAAAGTCCAGGATTTAGTTGCAGGTGGGTGTTGGTACTCCCAGATCTGTGAGCATGCTGATCAGTTTCAGTGGCCAAGTGCCATGGTCACAGCATCACTCACTGATCTGTTTGGATGGTAGGCAAACTGCAGAGGGTCCACAGGTACTATAACTGATCTGTACTGATCATATAATAATACTTAAACGATTTAAAAGTCACCTAAAGCGTGTTCATGTACATCACATATGATGATTGGCCAAAACTGTTTTCAAAAACTATTAAAACATCCAGATATTTCTGCTTCTGTGCTATTCATGATGCCGTCTAATTTCTGTTCTTCAAACTTTGCCCCAGTGTTCACCATCGCTTGTGGATATGACTTTGGAGATCAAAGGTGAAAGTTCAAGGTCACAGAGCATCATATTTAGCCTGGGTTTTTTTTACATGATATCTCAAGAGTGCTTTGAGGGATTTTCTTTTAACTCAACAGAAATTTCCTTTCTGTGAAAGATTTTGAAGGTCAAATATAAAGGTCACAAGGCCTCTTTTTTATCCCTTGCTTGAATATGCTATCTCAAGGAAACTTTGAGGGACTTCTATCAAATTTTGCACAAATGTCCACTCTGACTCGAGGTTTATAATTAGGTCTTTGGACTTTATGTTCATCTCTTGCTAAGAGAAAACTCTACAGTCACACCACCACAAAAAACTCCCCTGCTCTTAACTTATCCCTTTACTTCTAAGCTGACCCTACACCCAACTATTGGTACTTAAATTTTTAAGTCGCAGAGACATTTCCAGTAGGAGTTCAGCCAATATTTTGGCCATACATATCAGCCATATGCATCCAATACATCAGTAACATTGCAATTGCATGTGTCAGTCATGTGACTCTAACCATGTTATATTGCTAATTATGTTAATTTATTGAAACCAAAACCAAAATTATCTCATTTCTACGGCAGTCAATTACAAAAGTCCCTTTTCATCACCAGTAAGCTTATCTGAGATTGGAGTTTGTGTGTTTCTTGCACACAAACTGTACAAATTACAATTGACTGTGTTATAGTTAAAAGACTGTTACATGGAGAGTTGGGACCATTTTTTTTCATATATTATTTAGTCTTATATTAACATTTATACATTCATTTCATCATATTATTACAAAAATACATGTGTCTCAAATGATAACTTGAACAATGAGACATTTGTGGGGATATTTTTATCCTCAAAACTGGCTTGAGTAAAGAAACTTGGCTCTGTTCTTGGAGCATTAACTTCAAACACTGTGAAAATGCTAACATAGGCTACAAGTATTGAAATCCCAAGTTAGAAGTTTACCCATAAAGGTTACAAAGAAATGTGCCTCACAACTGCAGCAGGCAATGGAAGACAGAGTGGCTTGTAAAAAAAAAAAGTTTAAGATCAGTTTTAAATTGTTGCTATTTAATAGTCACAGTATCTAACTAGCCTAACTTCAGGCTGAAGTCTCAGTGAAAATCCTTACTTTTTGCATTCACACATGCAGCTTCCTATGGTAAATTTAATTTCAGAGTATTTCTGCAAGTGTGAACGAATAAAAGAGACACTGAATTGTTAGCAAACCATGCATACTAAAAAAACAATGTTTAACAGCATATGTATAAAACAAAAGTGCTGTAATGTAAATCTGTGGAAGTTTGGTAATGTAAACACACTGACATAGTCCAGTCAAAATGTGTGCAACATTTGATCAAATACACTAATTTTCTCAAGTTTGGTCATGCACTATAATGCCTATTGTTCCTTAACTTGGCAAGAAAAGAGTTTGTAGCATTCGAGAATGTCTTGACTCATTTTGTCACAGATAAACTGCACTGCACCGGATGACCTCGTTTGTTTAACTCTGACAGCATCTGTTTTCTCTTCCTGCTTCTCAAAGAGCTTTTTGCTTTGCTTGCACATATCAGTCAGCCTGTCTGTGGCTGTTTCTGTTCCGTCTTCAGGAAGGTGACACCAAACTATCTGCTTTGCTTGATGAAAAATCTGAACTACTGACTGTTTCAGATTAAACTCACGTTCCTCTATTTGGTTTGGACTTCGAACAAATAGTTGACTAATTGACTTTTAAGTCACATTATTTGATGCTGAAGATCAGTGAAAGTTTGGAAACTGCTGAAATTTTTTTTACTGTGCAAGAAGTTTAATTTTGGTTCGGCAAATATGGCCATAACCTAAAGTTTCCTAGTCAATATTTGTAAATTCTTTCACAGATGGGGTTTAAATTCAAATTTTCTAGTAATTATTCATAGTAATCTATGTCCTTGTCAGTGTTTAATTGACCCTCTGTGCTTTCAGAAGTCAGTTGAACCATGATTGAACACAAGTCAAATTTGGGAAATAAGTAGCACGCCTGGGAGTGTGACAACTGCTACTTTGTGGTGAGAGCCCACAGCAACCAAGCGTTACTGTTGCGGTTATCACCTATGTCTCACAGTTTCATCTGTGATTTCTCTTTCACTTTTCTCACACCTCAGTGTGTGTATGAACCTCCATGTCTGTGGGTGTGTGATCACGGGCACGTAATTTCCCCATTGAAATGAAACCAAAGTGTTGGTAACAGAGGTGAGTTAAATAAGCCTTGTAGAGCCGATGGACCTGCCTGATTCTGAAATCATGCATATCCGTCTTGCCAGCCTCCAATGTCCAACGACTTCACTCGGCTGGAATCTTAACGGCCCAATCAGGGAAGAGAGGCGGGAGCAGCGGACGTGACAACAGGAAGTGACTGCATGTTTGAAAACAATGGCAGCTTCTGAAGCGGTCTCAATGTCTGTTTTTTTTTCATCAGAAATTGTTTAAATTTATTCTTTAAAAGACGAGGAAAGAGCATCACTTGAAGCTTGTCTGACGAGAAGTCGTGTTTTTGCTCTTCTCCTGACTGGGGATCACTGCTTGGAAACTGGGAGAGAGCGTGGAAATCAATCCACGGTCATGCGGGTTAGTCTATGGTCATCATGGTTACTCAGCGATACTTGGTGAAATATGCTCTCCTCAGAAGTTTACTGGGAAAACTTGGTAGGGATGGTCTTTGGCGATTGGTGGTGTCACATATAAGTGTTAAATGATGCATCTGTGTGGTATAATTTAATGTAAAACGATAGTCTTTAGGTAGTTTAAGCTAACGGCTCACAGCCGTAGTGGCTAACTGTTGTTAGCCACTACGGCTAGCCGCTAGGGCTAACTGCTGCTAACTGTTGTTAGCTGTGCTCATTGTGGCTCAGTGGCACTGTCACTGCCTCTTGCCCCAGGAATCATGAGTTCGATCCTTGGGAAAGGAAAGGAAGTAGCCGTTAGCCGTAGTGGCTAACGGGCGTTAACTGTTGTTAGCCAGTAGCCACTACGTGTAGCCGCTACGTATGCTACGTAATATGTAGCAGCGTTGCTTGATGTGGATTGGTCTGTGATGAGTGTGACGAGCCAAACGATCGTCCAATCACAAGCTGCTGTTGTTTTTGAAGGTTCTGTCCCTGAAAACATTTTCAAACGGCTCCTCCCCAGATGGATTAGTGAAATATTTCCAATATGAAACTGTCCATCTGGCATGTCAGGTTACAGTTAAACATGTCTTGAAGTGTTTTTGTGAGCAGTTCCTTTCTAAAATCCTTTTCTTAAAGAAAGTCTAAATGCAATGGCAGGTCAAAGTTGGTTATTAAATTTTAAATATCTTCTTAAACTTGAAGTGCATGGTTACTATGCTGTAGGATTCTGAATAAAATACTGTGCTTCTGAAACACTGACATTATTTTGATGCTTTCTGATTTTTATTTTAGTTTGAATCCAAAGTTATTGGGCAAAGGTTTAAGTAGTATGAATCATACATTGCTCAAAATACCGTCATTGTGACCTCTGCTGTAGTTCAAAGTCAAAGTACTCTTAATTCTTTGGCTGCTTAAACTTAAAAAGCTCAAAATGACCACCTTGGTTGTTTAAGATTTATTCAGAAGTCTGATTAGTCTGATTGAAAAAAAAAGTTTCATTTTATGCACACATAGCCCAGAGAAATCAATTTTAATCATTCTACACTCATCATGCTCAAATAAAATCTATTTCTTATTTTTTCTGTCACAACAAAAGTAAGAGACGTGTTCAAGCAAAGGATAATCATTTATCACTACAGTAAAGAAAAAAAGCCTTAATTATTTATCAGTTTATTTGTCAAGGACAACATTTTAGCATTGTTACAGCTAATTAAGAGTGCAACAGATGCACAGCTTCTAGCCAAGGCAATATTTGTGGTTTTATTTTTTCAGGCAAAAGAAACCCCTTAAATCAAGCCAAAATCTCAAAGCTGCTTCAGCAAGTTTCTGGTGTTTTCATCCTTGCTTGAGAATCACACTGACACTGGAGGTTGTGCAATTGAGCCACACTTTTGACTACTGTCTTACATCTACCCTGTGACCTCTTTGACCTTTTTGATGTCATTAGCGCAGTCTGCCTCTGATTTAAGTATGACCTTGATTTCCAAGGCACTCAAAACTAAAATATATTGATAGTAATTCCTTCAGCTATTTATCAATTCTGAACAGGAGCTGGTTTTGATATACATCCCTACTTATTTTAGCATCTGAAAAATATTTACATTTATTTGTTTCTATTTATATCCAATATAATTTGACATCAAATATGTTTAGAGACTATTGATCAACAGCCTTATGTATAAAAGTGTTTAAAACCTAAAATGAACTTCAGTTTTGTAGATTTATTAACACAGTTTAACTTGACAGGTTACTGTTCTTAGAGTTCAGTGAGGCGATAAATAGGAGAAGCAAAACAAGAAATTAGTCCTGACAATTATTCCGAGCATTTTTTTTTTTGTAAGAGGATTTGCAGTTTCATGTGAAAATGTACACCTTTAATGCTGATAGAGAAAATAAAAGCTGACTCGTTAGTATTTGTTAAATCCTAACTTTTGGTTGCTTAAATACTCACAGAACACATAGTTTCAAACAAAGTTTGGCGGGCCATTTAAATGAACTGCTTAGCCGCAGGTTCTGGTAATTACTTAACAATATTTTTCATTTTTTTCATTTATACATTGACTGAGGCAAATTCCAAAGTGACGCATATTCTATGCGCTTGTATAGGAACATTATTATTGTGATAATGCTTTTAAAATTACTGAAATTTCCTCTGAAAAGGTAAACTAGCTTTACTTTACGTTCTTGACTAATGAACATTGCTTGACACTGTTACATAATTAAATTTCCTTGTTTATAACATCAGCATTGTTGAATTGGAAAATTACTGACTTATTTTGTAGTAACACTTCAGATGAAGAAGGAAGAAGCCTGTGTGATCCTTCTGAGTAGGAAAACATGTTCATATATTTCAAGGCCATTGCCCATGCTGTAACTTAGCTTTATTAAATTAAAACATGTAAGAACCTGTCTTGTGAAGTATAAAATGTCTTATCTAATTT
Organism: Cetoscarus ocellatus; assembly: GCA_037902135.1. NCBI lineage: Eukaryota > Metazoa > Chordata > Actinopteri > Labriformes > Labridae > Cetoscarus > Cetoscarus ocellatus. The sequence goes on along the minus strand of JBAMNC010000031.1, from coordinate 2,400,962 downwards.
ATCGTATCCACCATATATATACACTACCGGTCAAAAGTTTTAGAACACCACAATTTTTCCAGTTATTTATTGCAACTAACCCTAACCCTAACCCTCTGTATGCATAAAAGCATACCCTGTGGTACCATACCCTTGTGAGCATCAGTTGAACAGCATTGTACTGCAGAAAGTTGGATGTTGCTACAAAAATGGCAAGAAAAAAGCAATTAACAATGGAAGAGAGACAGACCATCATAACACTTAAAAATGTAGGTCTTTCTTACAGACAAATTGCAAAGAAAGTCGAGGTGTCGGTGAGTACAGTTTTCTTCACCTTCAAAAGGCACTCAGAAACTGGGGAAACTCTGACAGGAAGAGGTCTGGCAGACGCAAAGCCACAACTAAGGCCCTGTTTACACGGAGACGCTCTCACCCGAAACAAAAAGGTTTTTCCTTTGCGTCCTCAAAAACGATCTGCGTTAACATGAAGACGGAAGAAGGACTTGAAACGTTGTAACGTGCATGCCAGTCCAGTAGATGGCGATGTAGGCTTGTAGAGAAACACCTCTGTTACAACACACTTATGAAGAAGAAAACTTTCCACAAACAACAATGGCGAGTGGACGCACAAAGACGCAGGAGTTTCTTGTCTGGACAACAAGTCTGTCGGGAAAAACAAATCTGTCTGCATAGTTTTGTCTGGATAACAAACCGAGCACGGTAAACAGCACACGTTACTTGGTAGACAGCCGAAGCTGTTGTTGTTCCTGGTATGCGCGCGCAGCCTTCATGTGAAAGAGTACTGCGCATGCGGTGACGTCAGCGTTTCCCCCTGAAACACTGAATCCTGTTTACATAGAGCCGGATGGTGATGCGTTTTGAAAACTCTCTGCTTTGGACCCTGGTTTCAAAAGTTTGTGGATTCAGGCGCTCCAGGCACCGTTCTCATGTAAACAGAAGGCTAAAACGCAATGAAAACCCTTCGGATTCGGCCAAAAACGGAGCCGTGTAAACACCACCTAAATCAGAGGACAAGTTTCTGAGAGTTAACAGTTTGCGTGACAGGCAGCTCACAGGACAACAGCTTCAAGCACAGCTTAATAGTGGTCATAGTAAACAAGTCTCAGTTTCAACTGTGAAGAGAAGACTTGGAGCTGCAGGTTTGACAGGACGAGTTGCAGCAAGAAAGCCATTGCTAAGATGTCAGAATAAGACAAAGAGGCTTGCCTGGGCCATGAAACACCGCCATTGGGCTACTGAAGACTGGAAGAAGGTATTATGGACTGATGAATCAAAATTTGAAATCTTCGCTTCATCACGCAGGATCTTTGTACGCTGCGAGTAGGTGAGAGGATGGTTCCACAGTGTGTGACATCAACTGTCAAACATGGAGGAGGAAATGTGATGGTCTGGGGCTGTCTTGCTGGATCCAGGGTTGGTGACCTGTACAGAGTGAGAGGCACCCTGAACCAAAACGACTACCACAGCATTTTGCAGCGCCATGCAGTACCCTCTAGTATGTGCCTAATTGGTCAGGGGTTCATCTTACAGTAAAATAATGATCCAAAACATAAGTCCAAGCTATGCCAGAACTACCTCAGGAAAAAAGAACAAGATGGTAAGCATGAAAACATGGAGTGACAGCAAAGTCTCCAGACTTGAACCCCATCGAGCTGGTTTGGGATGAACTGGACAGAAGAGTAAAAGCAAAGCAACCTACAAGTGCCACACATTTATGGGAACTTCTGTAACAGACGTGGAAAGAACTTTCTGAAAAATATTTGATTTCTATTGCAGAAACAATGCTTTGAGTGTGTTCAGCTGTTTTATCTGCCAAAGGTGGCTACTTTGATGAGTCAAGAGTTTCGAATACATTTTGGCCTATAAATTGATTTCATGATTTCTTTTTTTTACTCCAATTGCTTATTTGTACCATGCTTTCATTTCAGAGTGCAATGAGACGTTAAACTGAACAATTTTCAGTAAAAAAAATGGAAAAATTGGGGTGTGTATATATCTATCTATATATCTATATATATATATCTACATATCTATATATACATATACATATACATATATATATATATCTATCTACATATCTATATATCTATCTATCTATCTATCTATATGTATATATATATGTATATATATATATATATATTTGTTTAAAATCGATGAGCTATCGTGCTTTAAATTACATTGTTTATTTCATTCAAATTTGCTTGTAAAATGGCCATCATTAAAATGTCAACTGTAGCTTCCTACCTGGCAACTGACCTTTAATAAATGCGAGAAACATACATTCCCCATAGGAATGCTATTACCTTGGTCGCATTGTTTGGAACTATTGAGGACTCCCATGATCCACCATTGCGGTCAAATAATTGGCCCATTGGCATCTATGGAGATGACGTAACTCTCTCTTTCAATGGCTCTGGTTTGAAGTACTGCAACGTCTTAGCCTCCCTCAAACGTGTTATTATGAAAGTCATGCTGGGACACTTAAAATCACCTTAATATATCCTGAAGCTTTTCTTCACAGATCAGATCAGATGTCTTCCTCACCCATTTTACTCAGTATTTTGCTGCTGTTCCAACATCCATTGGTGAAATTACTTGACCTTTCAGCCTCATGACTCTGTCTGAAAGAAAATATCCAATCTCAGACGAGACTTTGTTTCCACAGTGACGCCGCCCACAAACGTGTCCCTGCAGTGCAGAAATCTGAAAAACGTTCTGACCTGGAGTTATGATGAACCACCGATGCCAGGACTGAGATTCAACATTACCATCGGCTGTGTCGACGATTGGTTAGTCACCAAACAACTTTGCTTCCTTGAATAATTTCTAACAACTCTTAAAAATAAGTTTTCAGTTTTCAGACTGAAGGGATGTGTGGTGGGTTGCTGATTAAAGGGGTCTTGTATTTACTCATATTTGACCATTTTGAAAAGGAAGAACTTCCACAGGACTCTGATCTAATTTCTAATCTCTGATCTGAATAATTTTATCCACAGCTTGGTAAATCTTAATACAGGAGAATTTAAAGTCAAGTCTCCAAAATCAAAGATTTATTTACTACAGAAAGAAAACCATGTGGCTCGGTCCTTTGACAGTCTGCATCTTGCTGCAGCCACTTCTTGACCGATTACAGCACATGGTGCTATTTCCCTTAAAATGTTTCCAACCCAAATCACAGCTGTAACAAAAAGGGCTTGTAAGGTTATAATCCAAGGTACATCATCTGTCTTGAGTAATCATTTTACCAAACTTCTAATTTAGTGAAATTAAAAATACAGACTTTAAACAAAAATACTGACTGCTGTTTTGTTACCCATGAAATACATTTGGCTCACGCACACTCATGTTTGCTTGAAAAAGGTTCAAGATATTTTAAAATGCATGTATTAAAAGTTGTTCGTGATAAAGCCTGGCTTGGTAAGGGAACACAAGGTTCATGAAAACTTTGAGTGTCTTTAACTTTATAACTTAAACACAGATTTAAGCATAGCTTTATCTTCATTTGTTGGCCCTGACTAAACCTGACTGTGTCTCTCCTCCATGTTCTTCCATCAGTCCACCTAACCTTTGGGTGGACCCACCTGCTCTCCAGGCTGACCTATCATTTCTCTCCCAACCCGACAACGACTACTATGTCCATGTCTCTGCTGTGATTGGAGAAGATGTGTCTGGACCAGCTCCTCCAGATGGAATTGAGTTCAGCTATTTTATGGACTCTCTAGCTCATCAGAAATGTAAGTAGTTTTGTCCTAAAATTATTTTTGGAACAAAACACTTTGTCACACCAACTACTTTTCAGCTACTGTCTTTATAAAGCGTTTGCAGTATGAGTAAGTACTCTGTTTTTTTCTCTAAATTCCATTATAAATTATTAGTTGTAACATTTAAGTTTAAACACAGCATCATCTGGTAGTTCTGTTGCAGTGCAAACGTAAATCCATACTGCGCTATGCTCAAAAGATAGTTTATTTAGTTTGCACAATAAGTGATTACATAAACTCAAATTGGAAAAGTTAAAAAATAAAAAAAAAGAAGAACAATCAAGATTTCAGTAAGAACACAAACTAATACATGCATACACCTACATGTGTTCATTCATGTTTTAAAAAGAAAAACCAATAACAATAAAACAAAAATAAGCAGGTTCAACAAACAAACAGAAATATAAGGTGTATAAAAAGTTGACAAAATTTTAACAAATTTGAGACTTAAAGAAAACTAAGCTTCATGAATTAAATGTATAAACAGTTTTCTTTTAAATGTTTGTCATGATGATGAGCTCTCTGTTACATTTCTTTTATCATTCCATATTTTTACACTACGATATCTGATGGAAAACTGACCATGTTTAGTTTTATAGAAAGGAAGGTGAAGATGACTAACCTGTCTGGCATTATATGAATGAATCTGTGAATTTGAAACATTTGACACTGATTCTGACAGAAGGTAAAGGCAGAGCAGAAATCAGTCTTCATTGTCTCCATCACTAGTAACTGTTTTGGTATATTGATTATTCCCACCATGGCAGGAAGGTTGAACAAAAACACCCACATTTGGCTGGTGGTAGGTGTTAATTTCCAACCCAAGTACGCGACAATGTCTTAAAGCTAATGGGGATGTCAAATTTCAGACTGCCATTACGAAAAGTAGGACAAGTCGTGGTACTTTTCCGTTTGTGGTATCTGCTCAGCTTGGTTTGACTTAACTCAGTTTTAGGTACTACTCACTTTGTTACCTGTTACAGGATATATTATTATGTTTGGTGGCGCTGTCATAGCATGGCTGCGCAAAACTACATTAACACCCTCACAACAACAAAGGAGGAAATGGACGTAATAGAGCTATCAGCCCCCCTCAGCATGTGTGTTTTTTGGTCACAGTTGGAAAAAGAGTTTTGTCCCAGAGATGGTTACAAGCAACATAAAAACATACTGTTAAAAGCAGAGAGCATTTCAGAGCCGACAGCCAGAGGTGTTTCATTTGGGTGACAGATAACTTTTGTAGTTGTGGCGATACTCTCACCTTTCAGTGGCCAGTAGTGTCCCTTCGTCTCATTAGTCTTGGCTCAACTTGCCAGGAACCTTACCAGAGGCTATAGGAAAAACTGCCAGTTCCGATCCATAATGAAAAACCGAAACAGCTGAGTAGTGTATAAAGGTACTGGTTCAGTTTGGTTTGGTACACAACTACTGGTATTTTCACTGTCAAATATAGGGAAATGTACCGATACAACTGACTGTGCTGTCCCACTTTCTGGCACCCTTCTGCCGACCCCAGAGAGTGGAGCTAAAAACACAGCGGTCAGTTGATTGGTTGTAGGGATCGTCTTCTCCTGCGACAGCAGCCAAAACGATGACAACACACTGCGTCATGTTTTTAATTTCCTGTGGATCCGAACAAGCAACTTCTATTCTACCCGGCACAGAACAATGCTTTATGGAGTACTTCAGAGGTGCATACCTTCCTTGCCATTGTTAGAGAGGAGGAAGTGCAGAGAGAGGTGGTCATAGCTAATGTGACCCTCATCTCCTGGCTTACACTCCCACTCCCAGGTGAGGATACAGCTGGCAGTTGAACTGCAAGCTGGATCCAAACTGAACTGCACCAAACGTCAGTTTGGCGAGTTCAAACCCCAAAGCTCAGTGGAAACGCAGCTGTAAACCCCGTTTGTCAGCTAAGTATGAAGCTATGCATGTGTTGGTTTCCAGGTGTTTTAGACCTTCCACCAGTGAATGTGTCGGCCCAAAAGGATGAAGTTGTTCTGCTTCGCTTTGATCATCCCTGGCTGTTTCATAAACAAAAGCTGGCGGACAGCCCAAACTACAAAAGCAAGAAGAAAAGAAGACATCAACCACAGAATGACGAAGAGCTTCCTGAATTTAACTACCATGTTGTCATCATGAACCAGGTCAGACTGCACCTCAAAACACATTTGTTTAAAGGTCTCTTGAGCAACTATGACTTAGTAGGTAGATTATTTCACTTATTTCTCTTAAAAAGATATTCAGTATTTCTGAACAGTGGTTGTATCATGTACTTGACAATAATCAGTAAAGTGGCTGAAAGGACTCCCAGCAATGCTGCCCCTTTAAGGAGAACAGGCCCAGGTAAGGTTTACTGATATTAACGGGTACAGTTACTTTGTGTGATTATGGGTGTTTTACTTAAAATCGAGCCAAGAAACTATGTTGGCTTGAATGTATGATTGGGCCAAAAATTTCAGAACACTTCAGTTTACCTCCAGGAAGTCTCTTTGTTTTGCACCATTTACGATGCAGCAAAAAGCTATGTTCTTTTGCCTGAGCGCATTAAATAGCATATAGCTCTATATGTTAACCTAGGCTGACCATACGTCCTCTTTTGCCTGGACATGTCCTCCTTTTTGGTCATAAAATTATGTCTGGGGGGATTTTTTAAAAAAATCTAAAAAGTCTGGATTTTGCTCAGCTTGTTCTACAGATGAAGCTTTCACCTTTGACGGAAAAAGACACACATGATTCAAACTACCATAATTCCTCAAGTATCCACACTATCCAAATAGTTCCAGTGGATTCTGAAAGCTGAGAAGCGGAGCTCTCCAGTGATATATAGTACATTACAATAAAAGCTGGATTGCCTGAAGGGCAGGGCCAGGAAGTGCTCTGTGCCAGAGTGCAGCAAGAGTGCAGAGTGAAAGAAGAGTGAGGGGATTCAGAATGAATCTTGTGAGTGATTTATCGGGGTGTTTTATCAGTATAACTTGCGTAAATGATGTAAAAATATTGTAAATAATAGCATTAGTAGTGAGCTGACTGAGGCAGAGAGAGGATTTAGAGTCACACTTTTGAGTAATTTATTGGTATTTTCTGTGTAAATAACGAACACGTATTTTCTTGCCGTACTTTCGCCTAGTTCATCTTTTTTGTCATCGTCTTTTTCATCATAGTTTGTGTTTTATGGATTTCATAAATAGTTAAATAATATAATAATGTAAATAATAAATAATATGAAATGGGTTAAGTTTTGGTTTTGTCTTCACAAAAGTGTTGTAGATGCTCATTTAGAATTGTCTATTAAGAGGAACCTGTTAAAAATTCATTTTTTTTAATCTTTTCTTGTAATTACACACTTTAAGCATTTACAACTCAATAATGACAAATACTTGCAAGAATGTTTAATTTTTACCCGAAAAAAGTTCAAAATAATTTACTCAAAGAGCATTTTCTGAGACATTTATTGACAAAAAAGGTGAAAAAGACCAGGTGGCCATTTAAATTCATAGTAGTAAAAGGGTTAATATTTATGATAAAGCACTGCACTGGACCAGTGGCGTTATTCCAATGTACCTACTTGCCAAGATATTGAGCGTGCATGCCACATGCGGCATGACACAACACATGCTGCTGAGGGTCCTCTTTTTGGGTTTTCAGGATATGGTCACCCTAGTTTACCTCTAATTCAGACCTAACAACAGGAAGGTTCATGGGCATAGGTTTACACACAGACCACCAGGTAACTCAGGATCTTTCCTGTTCCTCAGTTTTCACAGAGGTTTGTACCTCTCTTTTGGCCTGACTCATAAGGTAACCCCATGCATCCACTGTAAAAGGAACATCATCGTTACTTGAGTCAAAATCACACATATTTGGTTCAGTATGAGTTTCCTCTGCCATTGTTGTCTTCCTGAGTCCATAAAGTGGAACAGAAGATCGGCAAAACCAGTGCCCTCAGGAGGAAGAACACAGTGCTGTATCTTAAAATAGTAGCAAACACAGAGACTCCTGGAGGAAACTTAAGTGCTTTAAAATTTTCCACCAAATTATACATTCGACCCCATATAGTTTTGTGTCTCATCTTTAAGAAAAACTTACACAACTATGTGAAATAACTGTCTCCCCCAACAGCAATGAAACTTTCTGGTTGCCTTCGCTCATTGTCCTTAGAGGGGCAGCGCTGGTGGGAGCTCAGACACTTCACTGACTGTTGTCAAGTACCTCATACAAGCCAACTTCAAAAATACCAAACTATCACTTCAAGTATTGTTGCTCATATCTTAAAGTGACAACTTTTCTGTTTGTCCAGAAAGAGCAGCCCCATGGGCTGAGCTGTGTGGAGGAAGTGTGTAAGCAGATGATTCCTGTGGATGCCAGCCAGGCCAGGCACTGTCTCACGATCAAGGGAGAAACAAATCAAGTGTCTGTTGAATCCACAAAGGAGTACTGCGCCCCGCCGTTTGTGAAGCCAGATAACAATAATGGTTGAGTTAAACATTTGCTTTATTGAATTTCTTGTTTTGCAGTTTGGATAATGACACATAGCAGTGATGCAGCTGTTGGAAACTCATTTTGTAAATCAAAATAAAGTTCACAAACAAACACTACTTTTGTAATTACTGAATTGGGAACATGCTTGGCCAAAGTGAAAAGCCCTTTTTAGGCAAAAGTTTAATTGCGTCATGGCTGACTGACTCATACGTTGCCACACCTAGGCGCCCACACTATTTCTCACTCTTACCACATCTGTAGAAGCTATACTTTATTATGTGACCTGATCAAGTGCATTGTCTTTCTTTAAAGGTGTTAAAAAATGATGACATTAAATGTCCTCAACAAATTCTGTGTAAATGAATCAATACTTCGATTTTCATCACTGATTGTCTTTTTTTTTTACATCACATTATTACTAATGGAAGAATAAAATGTTATTCTTCTTGTTTTTTGTCTGTTTCCAAAACAAACAGTCTTAAAAAAAAAGAGAAACAGCCAATTTCTAGAGTAGGAAAGTCTTTTTTTGGTATTTATTTACAATAACATATTTAGTTTTCAGTATTGCATGAAGCTGAGTACTGCAGAAAGAGGAGAGATTGCAATGTCAGCTTTTTCCCAGTATTGATGTGTTTGTTTTTTGTTCAGTTGTATGATATTAGAGTTAAAAAAAAAACATTTTTGTGTAGCTTTTTTGTGTCTCAATTGCTTGTTTATAGTTTTTAATTTTTATTCTTTTATCTGTTTTGTTTAGCTTTGATCTCCATCATTGTGGTTGCTGTGTTGCTGCTGAGTAGCGTGGTCATTATCTTTTTGATGGTCTACAGAAGAAAGACCAAATCCAACACCCCTATACCAGCCTCTATGGTAAGTTCATCCAGTATACAGTTTTAGTAAATAATAGGTCAGAGGTGATTCAAGAGTTTATCTACTAATCCAGTTATTCTTTGTATATTTAAAGAACATCACAGATCATCGGAGGCATTTAACGTTCAGTAATGATCCTGAGTCAGTCAATGTGCCGAGCTTGGAGCCCGAGTCACCAACACCTCTACTGCAAGAATGCCAAGATGTGTCTGAAGAAACATCCGAGACTGTTTCTGAGCCTGAATGCCGCTTCCCCATTGGTCTGTCAATTGAGGCTGGCAATGTTTGTGAAGACACGGAGAACCCGTATGAAAAAAGATCTGAATATATCCAAGGCAGACAATTAGAGGATGACAATGCAGACAACGGAGAGATTTCTGCTTATGAGAAACGAGAAAAAGTTTTGCTAGATATCGCCCCAGGTGAACAGGTTGAGGGTTACCGGGGCTAAAGGTGGACCAGGTATCCACTGAACATATACACACGTGGACAAAATTGTTGGTACCCTTCCATTAAAGAAAGAAAAACCCACAATGCTCACTGAAATAATTTGAAACTGACAAAAGTAATAATAAATAAAAATTATTACTGAAAATTAACTAATGAAAATCAGACATTGCTTTTGAATTGTGGTTCAACAGAATCACTGAAAAAGAAAAACTAATGAAACTGGCCTGGACAACAATGGAACGGAAGGGTACCAACAATTTTGTCCACGTGTGTATGTGTTTGCTTATTGGCTCGAATAATACATTTACAGTGAGAGCTTCCTCTTCGTAGTGCTCCTGACATTCGTTACAGTTATCATGTTAGTTACAAAGTTGTCAGGACAGCATATTTAGCAGGTTTTGTGAATTTCATCCCTGCAAAGTGATCAATCAAAATTGCCAATCAGATGTGAGACTCAACAAATCAAAGTTATTGCCAAATCAGAGCATGCAAAACTGCATTTTTGCCAATGCAAGTGAAGTGAAACTTCACTTGAACTTAATTTTGTTGATCTAGTTTAAACCAACGCAGCTTTGAATGATTTTACTGTGTATCTAAACTATGCAGTGCCAAAAAAGGGTGGACTTGGTTCCTTTTGTCCTCATGGATACTTGAACAAAGCAAAAGGTTGTGTGTAACATGTGAGAGATCATGCTAAGCATTAGCATGGGGTTTGTTTTTTTGGATCCCCATTAGCATTATAGTTGGCTGAAAGCTGTTCTTCTTAGGGTGTGGTATGACATTGTGACGAACAACGTTGACAGATGCATGTTATTAATTGCCATACATGAATATAGATACCTACATATTGATTTATTTTTTTGTTTGCAGGTAATATTCTCATATGAGGAGGAAGCAGGATTAGCTTTATTGTCAGCAGTTATATGAACAGCAAATCCAAAGGCCTTCACCCATTCACTCATTTCATCTGGTCCATCCAGACTAAAGTAATTATTTCCATCATTGGCCTTTTCATAATCTAGACAAAAGATTTTTCTCATCAAGTATCAGCCATGGATTGCACCAGCCATTTGTAAGTTTTAACAGCCTGGTTTGATCACAAGTTCTAACTTTTGACAAAATTAATACTCAACTAACATTAATGTGTAGTACTGGCAGTTGTTTTTTTTTAAGCTGCCTACACACCGAACGTGACTTTGTGACCTGGGTGACCACTCTCCATGTAAAGTCAATGTACAGCCGCGATGAGGCGGGGTTAACCCTCCCGTGACGTGACGCGACGCTCGTCGCTTGGTCGCCAAAGTTGAAGAATTTGAACTCTTCAGGTGATATCACGTGTGGCTGTGTGACGGTACCTGTGAAAGACTGTTTTTATTCCGATTCACAGAGTGACAATCCATGTCCGTGTGGGAAACATTAGTTAGTGAGGACATTAGTTCCTCCTAGACGGACCACAGTGAACTCACAGATGATGGTGCTGCAGGGCCATCAGCTGCAGTGTTTTGTGGTTGGTAGGTGAGTGAAAAGGTTACAGTTGGAATAATGCCAGCTAATACATCCTATTATATATGATATGATCGCAGTCAAACTCGACCAAAATGAGGTATTTATGGACAGGCGACGCTACTTGGGTGGGAGGCGTGATTTCAGTGGCAAAGTCGCTTTCAGTGTGTATGCAGCTTTAGAGTATTTTGCTTTCCATAATAGTAAACATTCATCTTATATGCGTATTGACTTTCTATGGACTCGCTGAGGTCCATGACTGGATAAAATTTCGGCTTTGCAGCAGTATTTTTAGATTATCTTACTTTGTCTTTTAATCATCATTTCACTGGTATTTACTGTTGGCTGTAGATAAAGGACGTGTGCTTGAAGTATCACCTAATTTTGTTTTATCATATTCACTGAATAGTGGTGACAGAAGTTGAAAGGGATTATTTTCCACATTTGGCACAAAAAGGCAGAGTGACAGCAAAAAGCGTGCAAAGAATTTAGCTCAAAAAGAAATAGTGAAAAAGTCATATCTGTGACAGTATTCTGCTTAGTTTAGATGCAGTTCTCTTTGATTAACTATATATCACCAGAATGCAGCTCTATAAAGTCATAACTTCAGTAACAACCTGACTAACTCATTGTCGTGTTAGATTTAGACTTTCCATTATAGCTTAAGACAGACCTTGCTTATTGTGGGTGTGACAGGCTGATACCTCTTAGCTTTGACATGTACATACCTTAAAGTGACCCCAACACAAAGGCTTAAAGGGACTCAACTGTGCTTCATGATCTGAAATGTTTGTCCATACTCAATGACTGTTACACTGATAGCATTAACACACTGCTTCTACTTCCACAGTTTTACTCTACCTACTTACTCAAGGTCAAAAATCTTAAGTCTCTGGCAAATTGTATCTTAAAAAAACAAAAATGTGCTCTTGCTTATTTTTCAAATAATCAAATACTCAATGCTCTGAAATTTGAGTGTCCTTATGTTCTGTGATGTAACATTTTTTGTAGTAATCGGTCATTTTGGCCAGGGAAAGTTAAACAACTAGGCTGACTGAGTCTTTTGAATATACTTTTTTTTATCGTTAAAAATGAATGCGACACAGTGCATACAGAATGGAGTGCAGAGGACTGTAAGACTGAATGCGTGTTGCAATGAGAATGTCGGCTCCAGTTTGTGACCCCTTCAAACTAAACACCTTCTCCCCTGAGAATGAACCTCAATAAAGCTCCTTACATCAAACATTATTCATTCTACAGCTGACCTTCAGAATAAAAGACTGTTCTGTATGAACTACATAAGTTTCCCCACAGAAATGCCAAACAGGGCTACCTCTACATTGAGAAGCACGAACAAGAAATGTAACTGTTCTGTGTTTACCTTTCTGGCAAGTGTTCTTCCTATATGAGCTTACTTCTCCTTAAAAACAACGTTAGGAAGACTCTCTATTTGTCGTTTTCTTTTGTAGTTATGCAGAGGGAAAGTCACGACTTGCTACTATTAGGTCTTCATCCACAGTGGGTATCTGGGGCACGAGAAAGTGTTTGTGTCGTCAGTCTGAAAGCCCTGACTTGTGAACATGTAGTTTAAAATAAAGATGACATTCTCAGCTCCGAGGCCTACATGCATTCAGTCTGAAACAGGAAGGCATGTCCAGTATTACATGCTGCTATATTACTCCGAAAAAAAGGATGGATATATTCAAAGTAAGTCTGGAAATGTTTTTAAGTCTTAAAATCCTATCGGCTCAATTATATTTTTTTTATATAGAAGAATAAGAGTTCTTTCTGAGAACTAGGCCGGAAAGATAACCAAGCAGATACCAGGAATACTGACTGGAAATGAATGACTTTGTAATGCAGTTTAAAACTGCCTTTTTTTAATTTCTCATTAAATGAGTGGCTGTACTGGAGGATAAAGTATATATTTTTCATCATTAAATGGTGTTCAGCTGTATTGGGCTCTGTTTTTGCACTTTAACATTAGTTTTTGATGTCAATGTTGAGGATGTTTTTATATTTAATGTTTTGTTTATATATTAAACAGAAAATACATCTTGTTAATTTTTCCAGTCTGCTGGATTGACCGAAATAACATTTTTTACAACACTTATCAATCAAAGATTTTTTTGTCCAAGTTTTTCAAGTTTTCAGTTCAAAAGCTTCAGGTATGATCATTTACTTCCCTCCTTTGAGTGAATGTTTGGATTTTGGGAGCAGACCGGCCGGCTTAACTTTGCAACTTGGTTCTTTAACACCCTACTGATGCATTCATTCTCCTGTCCGTGTCTTCTTTGTAAAATCTCAATCAACAATGATCAACAATGGTGTCATTTATCAATTCATTTCAAAATGCCTGTTTTTTTGCCATGGCACACTTTCAGATAATATGTTTCTCTTCTTTTTCATCTTGTTCTAATAAACAATGTGAATCCAAATTACACGGAATCTCCTGATTGATGTGATGACACTTGACCCAAATCTGTCTTCGTCAAATTACTGTATGTGAACAGAATCTATTAAAAGAAGGGAAGCTGGTATGTAAATGTAGTAAATTTGTCAAACTACAGATGAGTTGTTGTGGGAACTGCCTTCCTCAACATGACTCCATTAGATATGATACGTGAGGGAAGAAGCTGATGGGTCATTCTGTTTGACTTCATTTGAGTTATTTGTATTTCCTCCTTAAAACCAGTCATCTGAGCAGCAGGGAAATCCTCCACTGTGTGTGGGTGTGTACGTGTACGTGTGGGGGTGTGTGGGTGTGTGTGTTTCCTTCCCCTTCTCCATGTGCGGGGGAGTATGAAGCAATTTTTTTGTTCCAGTAAGAGTTCGTAACAGATTTCAGTTTTACTTCCTGCAAGGTCAGCTGAGATATGAGGTTCAGTGAAATGACTTGATATTGTGGTTTGAAGCACATGAACTAAGGGTTTCTGGTAATTGGCCGCCCCAACAACATTTTAGATAACAGTCTTAACTGATGAGTTGTTTGTCATTATGGCAGCTTGAAAGGGTCAAAATAGGAGCAGCTAAATTAAACTACCTGTTTGTAATGTAAATCTACAAGCTACTGTTTGTATGTGAGCATCTCCATCACCAGGTTTATTATTGTGAATTAAAACTAGTAAAATGATAAAAACTAAATGTAAAAAATAATTTTGTCGACCAAAACAAATATAATGAAGAGTTTAAGCAAACAAAAGAAACAATTCTGTGCTTATGCAGGTAATCAATATGAAGGACAAAAGGTCCCCTTTTACAGCAACATGTACCGACTGACAGACGTTTCTTTGAGGCCTCTGGAATATTAATGTACACTTTGGATTGGGTTCATTAACATGCAGAAAATACAATTCTTGGTATGTAAGACCTCAGGTGTGCTGTTTGTGTTGAACATCCTCTCAAGCAAAGGAGGGAAGGGAAGGAAACAAGGAAGTCAGACTAAAGTGTGATGATGTTGAGGCCACGCTGAATTTACCAGCATTGCTTGAATTTGCATAAATTGCTGTTTGTTTTTTTTTGTTCTTTTTTAAATTAATGCAGCAGTTTAATTGGCCAAAGTGAGCCAGTGGGATGTGCGATCAGCTGCAGTCTGATAACCATGCGTCTTGGCCAGCAGGTCAGTTATATTGTTGAGAAGGATGTTGTATGAACTGTGTTCATAAGATGCTGATGGTGTGTGTTTCACCCATCATTAATCAGCCTGTGCTGATCTGAGGGGGGCAGAGTGCAAAAGCACAGTCTCAATAGTGACTTGATCTCAAGTTCAATTTTCTGTTCATCCCAGCCATGACAGACAAGAAGAGCCTCTGCATGTCAAGCTACACAGGTGAACATGCAAGGACCAGGTCATTTATCAAAATGAAACACTCTCCTCGATCTCCGATATTCAACAAACAGGGATTAATATGGTTTTCTTATTTTCTCTGCAGCCCAGTGGTTGGAGACCACAGTATTGACACACGTTTAGGGAGTCTTATCGCCTAAGACATACTAATCACCGAAGGCAATGCACATTTATCTTTTATCCAAACTTGTGAATCAAAAAATTGTTGATTTATATTCAAGTGTTCTCTTTTTGAAATGAGTTTAAGCTAAATGTGACTCATCTTGGGCTCACTGTACTTACTGCATTCATCAATCCTGAAAGAGCCGCCTCTCTGGTTAAGAAAAATAAAATGTTTTAATCTCCATTTTTACAGTGCTTGACACTGTAAAGAAGTAAGCATCGTCTCCACTGAATTGTTCAGGGATAAATGGAGGTTAACATGCTAAAAATGTCAATGTCAAATGTCGCTGAAAGCCAAAATGACCGGCAGTGCCTCTTCAAGCATGGAATGAAAGAGCATTTTGTTCCCCTACCATCTGTTTGTGAACATTAAATACTTATATTGTTACCAACAAGAACTCCCTGGGTTTTGTAGTTGATAGGGCTTGAAGTGTGTGGAGGACATTATTTTTGAGTTACTTCTAATTATTCCTCCACCTAATTTAAAACTTGTTACCTGTCAAAGTTTTAAATCAATTCTTCATGAAGTAAACATTTTATTAGTGACACAGTTGTTTGTCACATTTTATTGGGCATTGAGAGATAGAAATAGACCTGAGCAGACCACCAAGGAACTTAAACCCACCTAGACAGGCTGTTTTTTTCCAGGTATAATCATGGTGTGCTCTGAGATTTTTACTTAATCAAATCAATTGTGCGTGAGCAAAATAAGTTTGACAAACACAGATCAAGGTTGCAGAAGAACAGTTTTTTGAATAAAATGGATTTAAACTTATTTCATGGTTTGAGTTTTTTTAGTTCAAAGTGCATGAAGAAAATTAATTCCTTCTCTCAGTATCATTTCCTTCTGCCTGTCCCTGATATCCCTCCTCTTACACATACTAGACAGCAGAGGGTTTTTTTGTTTTGTTTTGTTTTTAGCTAGAGACATGCCAAAACTCACACTAAAGTCTCAAGACACATCATATAAAACCTATAGGAAAAAGCTGATTATTGGTTTATATATATTTTGCCGATATTTACAGCAGATATTTTGACCATACAAATTAGCCAAAAAAGTTCCATATATTGGCTGTAATTTTGGTCAAATGTATCATGTTTACCTCATCATCACACAATGTCCACTTTTATGAATCCAAAGCAGCATTTAATAAATAAATAAAATAAAGAGTTGTTTGTCTTGCTTCATATCTGTTTCTGACACAACTGGACTGTAGTCATGAAAGGAACAGGTTCAATTTAAGTTAAGAAGAGACTTCCTGCTTTTGGCACAAAATATCTATCAGTATCCGTATTGGGAATAATGCATTTACAAATATCTGCAAATCTGAGATGGGCAAAAACCATATATTGTGTATCCCTAAATTCCTATATGAAAAGTATTTTTAAACGTTTGTTACAGCATTTTACCAGTGCGCACGTGTTTATTTATGTCTAATAATGTCCTGATGAAATTTAAATATCAACTCTATCCCTCTTGAAACATTTATCACATCTAAAAATCATTTTAGATTTTGTGAATTTTTTTTTCTACATTTAAATGAACTGAACTGCTGAACAGAGGCAATAAAGTAATGTTTCCCTCACAGTTTTCTATTCTCCTATGAGAGTTTGCAGGATTTTATGGAAATAAGTTCACATGAAACACTGACCGCATAAACTGTTGTACAGTTCAATTAACTCAGGGTGTTACAAATCTCCAAAGCATGCCAATGAGCCCCAACACATCATTTAGAAACCAGTGCTAGATAGTACTCTCTTGAAAAAGGGAAAATGTTGTCTTTATCTGCAGCACTAGAAAAAAAAAAAAGCATTAAGGTGAGAGACGCCATGTCAGAGTCAGAATCAGTAATGAGTGACTCAGCATTTACAAAATATCCTTCTCCAAAAGAAGCTTGATAGGTTCTGAGAGGATGTACTTCATTTAACCGCTCTTTGTTTTTTTAAGGTCAGAGAAGTTAATACACTTTACTGGTAACAGGAAAGGCTGATAATGATCGTTTTAGTGCAAACACTGCTGGTTTACAGGAAACGCCTCACACTCTGGATGTGTATGACAATGCAAAAATTCAGTTGTTGCTATGTAAGAAAAGAGAAGACAAGAACCATAAAATTTACTTCAGGCACTTAATGTCTCTACTTCCTGTTAAGGTACAGTTTGATGTTGTTAGATTTACAAGGATCGATATCATGTAAGAGTTGAAGAGGATGAATGTTTCTGCAGTTATGTCGAAAAATAATTATGAAAGCTAAATTTAAAAACAAATAAAAACATGGTTATAGCAAGCAGAAAAGTTGCATAAAAATGGTTTGGACTCAGCTAAATGTCATTGTTTAGTGGAAGATAGTGGAAGCTAGCTAGTGTGCTATAGGCAGCTGATGTACAGCTGGATAAAAAGAGCGAGAGGGGTCAGCTTGAATTAGTAGATGCGTTTTTAAAAATAAACTACAGGCTACTGTTTGGAAAGCCATAAAGAAATTGATACACATATATTGATTATTCAATGTTTTTAAGGCAGAATAAATTACAAACTCCAATTCCAATTAAGTTGGGATGTTGTGTAAAACACAAATAAAAACAGGACATGATTGCAAATACTTTTTGACTTAGATTCAATCGAATACACCACAAAGACAAGATATTTTAACTTCAAGCTGATAAACCTTTTTTTTTTTTCCCAAATATTCACTCATTTTGAATTGATTTTTTGATCCCTGAAACACGTTACAAAATAGTTGGGACCTGTTTGAAACTTTCCACAGGTGAACAGGTTAATTGGAAACAGGTCAGCATCATAACCAGGTATAAAAGAAGCATCTCAGACTCAGTCACTCACAAACAAGGATGTGATGAGGTTCACCACTTTGTGAACAGCTGCATGAGCAAACAGTCCAACAGTTTAAAAATGTTTCTCAATGTAAGGAATTTACTGATTTTATCATCTACAGACAATGTTATCAAAAGACTCAGAGAATCTGGAGAAATCTCTGCACAAAAGTGGCAAGGCTGGAAAACAATTGACCCGTGACCTTCAATCTCTCAGGCAGCACTGCGTTAACAACCAACATCATTCGGAAAGACATTACCACGTGGGCTGAGGAATACTTCGGAAAACCATTGATAGTTTACACTGTTCTTTCCTACGTCTACATTCCTGGACCCAAGCTCATTGGAGGTGGACTGATGCATGGAAGAAAAGTGTGCTGTGGTCCACATTTCAAATTGTTTTTGGAAATCATGGACGTCATGTCCCCCGGACTAAAGAGAGAAATGAGCATCAACATTGTTTTAAGCACAAAATTCAAAAGCCAGCACCTGTGATGGTATGGGGTGTGTTAGTGCCCATGGCATGGGTAACTTGCACATCTGTGAAGGCACTGTTAAAGCTGAAGGGACATACGGGTTTTGGAGGAATATATGTTGCCATCTGAGCAACCTCTTTTTCAGGGACAAGTCTTCTTATTTCAGGAAGATCATGCCACATTTAAATCTCTGTTCTTCTCTGTCCTGATGCTCAGTTTGAACCTCAGCAGATTGTCTTGACAATGTCTACATGTTTAAATGCATTGAGTTGTTGCCATGTGATTGACTATTTGATTAAAAAAACACTTGAACAGGTGTACCAAATAAAGTGGCTGGTGAGTGTAAGTGCTGATAAAAAAAGGAGTACTTTAGATTAATAATCAACTAACGAAAAAATGTGAGTACAAAATGACACACAACAGGCCATTATAACCCAACAGTTCACATCAGCTTTGGAAATTCAGTGAAAACAGGCGGTGAAAATTTCTATAGTTCTTGATCATTTTTAAAGAGCTCATATTTCGTTTATATTTTGTTCATATATTCATGTATGATGACAGCTAGTGCCTGTTCACAATCAACAATATTCAAAAAATATTCTACTTCTCACATGCGGGGTACTCCTGATCCAGCTGGATTCTCTCTCAGTCTGAAATGCTCTGTGTTTTATGGATCAAGTCAGTAACTTTATTTATAAAGCACTTTTTTGATACTTTTTAAAAGTACAATCAATGTAGCAAAATTGTCAGGTATTGTCAGGTATTTTTTAATGCAATAAAAACAATTTTTTGTTAAATGATTTCAAGTTTGTGTGTAATTACTTCTTCAACATTTTGAGCACATTGCAACAATACCAGGATAATAATGATAAATGTGATTATTTTGGTCACAATAACCGTGATACGAAATTTTCATACCATTAAATCCCTCGTCTAAGGTCTAGCAGATAGAGGTTTAGGGTCTGAGGTAAAGCAGAAAGAGGTTTAGGGTTTGAGGTCTAGCAGATAGAGCTTTAGGGTCTGAGGTATAGCAGATAGAGGTTTAGGGTCTGAGGTATAGCAGAAAGAGGTTTAGGGTTTGAGGTATAGCAGATAGAGCTTTAGGGTCTGAGGTATAGCAGATAGAGGTTTAGGGTCTGAGGTATAGCAGATAGAGCTTTAGGGTCTGAGGTATAGCAGATAGAGCTTTAGGGTCTGAGGTAAAGCAGATAGAGGTTTAGGGTCCGAGGTATAGCAGATAGAGCTTTAGGGTCCGAGGTATAGCAGATAGAGCTTTAGGGTCGGCGGTATAGCAGATAGAGCTTTAGGGTCTGAGGTATAGCAGATAGAGGTTTAGGGTCCGAGATAAAACAGATAGAGCTTTAGGGTCTGAGGTAAAGCAGACAGAGGTTTAGGGTCCGAGGTAAAACAGATAGAGCTTAGGGTCCGAGGTATAGCAGATAGAGCTTTAGGGTCTGAGGTATAGCAGATAAAGGTTTAGGGTCTGAGGTATAGCAGATAGAGCTTTAGGGTCCGAGGTAAAACAGATAGAGCTTTAGGGTCCGAGGTATAGCAGATAGAGCTTTAGGGTCTGAGGTAAAGCAGATAAAGGTTTAGGGTCTGAGGTAAAACAGATAGAGCTTTAGGGTCTGAGGTATAGCAGATAGAGCTTTAGGGTCTGAGGTATAGCAGATAGAGCTTTAGGGTCCGAGGTAAAACAGATAGAGCTTTAGGGTCTGAGGTATAACATAAAACTCTGGATCACTTCTCAGGTATTAGACCACTGTGTCGTCACATGCAAATTGCACAAATATGTACTTCTGTGTCTAGCCATGTAACATGACCACAGAGTTCTTGTCATGTCCTGCATACCATAAAAGGTTTTTGCATCATGGAAGTTGGGGAAGGGGGAAGTTCCTGCATGTTAAAGGTTAGGTTCATGTTGCCAGCAGCATCATTCAAGAGCTGCCTGTTGTTTGTGGGTCTGCTGTGTGTCATCTACCAACAGCTTCACAGCCATGAACCGTCTGCTGCTGGGAGTCGTGCTGCTGAGCAGTCTGGACGTCTACGTCACAGAGCAAGGTATTTCATCTAATGGAAGACATGAGTGTCTCTTTGTTTTTGAATTGTTTTCCTTTTTATTTGTTTTTAATGTTAACTTAAACCTTCAGATTCTGCCTCAAACCAGTATTTGGGCTGAGCTGAGATGAAAGCTGCGTAGTCTAACCTAGCACTAAATAATCATGTGTTATTTACTTATAAACTATACATCTATTTAGTGATAGATTGACTGATTTATACATTTAGAAAAGGGTGGTGTCGTCCTGCCTGTTTTCTTTCTTTCTGTCCCTCTTTCTTTTTGCATGAAAAAGTAAAATGTTTAAAGGCCAAAGTATTCAAAATATCACCAAAGAGTACAGAAATTAAAAAATTGTGTGTGTGTCTGCAGCAGCATTACAGCACCACTAACAGGCCTGGCATACGTACTCCACTGTTTTCAGTGTTTTTGTGTGGACGGACACACTTACTGAACAATGCCGACTTTAGAGAAGGGCTGTTGAGCTTCGGGAATTTCAGAGGAGGAGAGAGGGGTGGGCATTTGACTTTTATGAAGATTTGTAAGGTGAAGGAGGCGGGTTAGTGAAAATAGCAACGCAGGGCAAGAGAATTAGACAAAATTGCAGCTTGTGGTAAATCATTAACACCAAACAAATTATATCAATATATTAGATAATGTCCTACCCCATACCTGTTTCAAAAATATATCCATATATTTTAAAAACTCGACATATCATCCAGCGCTATTCAATAAGCAAAACTACTGTAAGAGTTCAAAATTTGTCACTAAATCAATTTTGAATTTGAAAAGTCAACACGTGGCCAAAATTCAACATTTTCTTTTAACTGGAAGACAAGATGCTCTAAAGCTTTTAGTGAAACTTAATTTTGTGTTAGTTCTTTAAGAAAGACAAGCAGGAGCTATTTTAGGAATATCTTTACTATTTGAAAAAAAAGCATGCACAGTCTTTCTGAGCAGGAAAAATATGAAGGTACATAAAATGTTCAAGAGAGACTATTTTTTTTTCTCTGTTTTTATGTTTCTGTCATTGATCCAGAAAATTTTAATTTGATATGCCAAATAAAATGTGGATGTACAAGCATAACTTTAACCAGTTAAAATTACCCACTGTCACTGATTATTTATTTTTTTCATTTCTCTGCAGTAGAAAAAGATAAGAAAGCTACAAAAATCATTTCATTCCTGACAAAGTGTATTCTTCAGTTCAAATTCATTGCGCATGTTGGTGTTATTTTTAGTATTTGTAGCCCTATAAACTGGAGGCTTTTTGCGTTTTTCAGACCGTGTTGGGTGCCTGGGCCTGAATTGTTTGTGCTCACTTTTTGGGTGTTAGATTCTCCTCACGTTCCCAGAAATCTTTCACTTTTATGAGCACCGTTGGTCTGAGAGACAGTAGAGGGTCTCCTGCTCTCTCTGCATTGGTTCTTATTGTGCCTGGCTTTATTCTGCCATTTGTGTTTGTTTGTGAGGGTTTCTCTGATTTAACTTGTGCATGTTGTTGATTAGTTTTTTGTGTGCTAATGTTCTTGTGCCTTACCGTCTGTATGTTCCGGTCTGTTTGTCAAAGTCTTGAGATAAAAGTTGTTATGAATTGGAGCGATACAAATAAATATTTATTGATTGATTGGTTGATTTTGTAAACCTATGCTTTTAAGAGTGATGAGAAAAAATATCACTAATTTATTATTGTTATTATCATTAGTATAACCTGTAAAAATGTCTTGATAAAAATCAAACTGTACTTAAGAAATATTGTGCAGTTGTGAAGATATACTGTATGTTCTGTTTGTATTTATAGCAAAATTAACAACGACAACAGCATTTTTATTTTCCAAAATACTTCCAAAATAATTTTTCTTATAGGTTTGATGCCAACATTCATCTTTGCACTTTAATACACTTAACAAAAAATCTTTAGTACACTGTGTAAGCATTACTAGTATATGATTGTATTTGTTCAACTTTTATGAGTTTAAATTGACCTTCATATCTAATCATATTCCACTATGTGATTAATAACTTCCTCAGTTCCAGTGACGCTGGCTCCACCCACGCAGGTGAGGTTTAACTCTGTGGACTACAGAAACAACCTGCTCTGGACTCCACCCAACACCAGCGAGCCACTGCTCTACTACATCCAGTGGAAAATGTAAGAAATGTCATGATAAGGGTGCACCATTCAGCGTTTCTCCATCAACTAAAAACATCTATCTATGAATGAATTTAAAAAATGATTCATTTTAACCTGCCTGTAATGCTGCTGGTTTGTTTGTTTGTTTTTTGAGCCTCTTTTTTCTCCACAATTTAAAATCCCCTCGTTGGTGATATCATTTAAGCTTTAACAGTTTCTCTTTGACGTCATATTTTAACATATGAAATGAAAAATTTAAAAGGAAAAATTTAGAGGAAAGTCTAAAATGTTGATCATTAGAGCATGTTTTTTTAAGAGTCAATTCAAGAGAATGACACCTTTAAAAAGTGTTGGACGGTCATAAATCTTGTCCTAGAGTAAAACACTGAAGAACAGATAATAAGGATTTTAAAAAAAGCAAGTATCTATACTTTTACTTTAAACTCTTTGAATGGTTTATTTAGGAAGCCACTTCTCTTTGAATATCCCATTTTCTTTTTTCCTTTTATTTTCTGTTACTGTCTCCTAAGGATCCTAACACAGCGCATTGCTGTTTTCGATTTGTATGAGTCAGCTCATCAGTGCCCTTCATATAAAGTACACAATAAAAAATAACAATGAAAAAAATAACAGAAAAAACTACTACTACTACTCCTATTCCGACTACTCCTACTACTAGTAATAATAAAAATAACAACTAGAAGTACTTCAAGAGCACAAACCTCAAAGGTATTTCCAACATTTTTGGCCAAATTACTGTCAAAAATGTAGAAAACTACTCCATCTCACACTGTTAACAAGCCTTAAAAAATTCCTGGCTCCACATCCTATCAGATCATCCCAAAATCTAATCACTTCTCCCTTGTGCTTTGACCAACATTCCCTGAAAATGTAATCCAAATCCATAGAAAACTTTTATTGAGTTATTCGCAAATATGTGGAGAACTGCCCAAGCCAAAATGTTAACGAATCATTTAAAAAAAACATCATGGATCTGTATTTGGATCACAAGCAAAATCTTGACATTTTTTTCCTTGTGCCATGACCAACATTCTCTGAAAATGTCTAAATCTTGCTCATTTTTGTAGTTATTTTCTAACAGACAAACAGATACCAGCAACAACAACAGCTGCTTGGCAATTAAAAAATAATAATGATGATAATAATAAAAATAATAATGCTACATGCAGTATTGTAGTTTTCTTTTAATTGCTGAAACACATTTGTAAAACCTTCCCCGCTTCCCCTTGACTATAAAGACAAAAGTTAGATTTCTAACATTTACAAAACTTTGAATTTTTCTATCAAACCAAACACTCTAATCAAAACAGTTAAACCTGGATTCAGAAGCAAACTTTGTGGTCACTTCATAAACACAACGATCAAACTGAGCAGTCAGAATGCACTGCAACACACCGTGTTCAGGGACTACTTTGAGAAACAGCTTGCAATTTTAGCAAGTGAGTAAAGTTCATTAAGAGAAATTATTCAGCAACCAAGAAAGCAGTTACGTTATCATAAAGAAATGATCTCAGACCACAATGGTGTGACCCTAAAGCTGAAATGTTGTGGGACATCTCTATAAAGCTTGGTGTGCAGGAGTCTTTCAATTTATTTTCCTGAGAGTTTTACAGAAAGAAAACACATCTCAGTCACAGTTTATATTTCATTCTTCCTCTCAGATTGTCTGCGTTCATTTTCATATCATGTTCACCTCATGTGTGCACTCTGGCTGTTACTTGTTTCAGCAGATCATAAGCACCAAGCGCTTTTAATTTTGACCTGTTGGTGGCGAACTGTGACTCCTGTGTCATGTTTGTTTTAAACTTCTGCATTTCAGGTGTATCACAGGGCAAAATGTGTTCAGAGAGTCAGAGCGGTGAAAAGTTTTGCAGAAAAGAGTCAGTAAGATTTGCTGACTGTACCCAACCAGGAAAAATGGTTTTACAGTTTAAATCAATTAATGAGTTTAGACAACTAGACATTTCACTCAGGTAAAGGACATTCTAGCACGTCTGAAAAACTGGGATGTTAACCCTTTAAGATAAACAAACAGCTGCTGATTTCTGGACTTAAACCCGTCCTCTGTGCTCCTCAGCTATGGAGAGCCTCAATGGATGAATGCTGAGGGCTGTCAGGGGATCCAGAGACACGTGTGTGACCTCAGCAGTGTGACCTCTGAACCCAGAGAGTGGTACTATGCCCGAGTGCATGCCTCCTCCTCCTCCTCCCTGCCTTCCAGCAAATCAGCCTGGGCCCTGTCCCCGAGATTCAGCCCACGCTGGGACAGTAAGTGTTTACACACACACACACCCTCCTCAAACTAATCATTGACTGCCCTCTCTCTCTTCTGCTGATCTCAAGTGATACACTGACAAAGAAAAGTGATTTTGTTTTAAAACATACAGGAACATGTCTCATTTTAGGACGGGGATGTCTACATTTTAACCACAGGATTTAAAAACTACATTTGTAGTCTCTCAGAATGTTAATTATTTTTTTAGGTACAGCTTTTATTAGGGACGATGTAGTGGCACAGCAGGTGGTGCATGTGCCTCACAGCAAGAAGGTTGCTAGTTCAATCCCGTGGGCCTTTCTGTGTGGAGTTTCCATGTTCCCCCCATGCATGCTTGGGTTCTCTCTGGGCACTCCAGCTTCCTCACACAAACCAAAAAAAAAACATCCTCATTGGTGGCTGTAAATGGCCTTGATGAGTGATTTTCTGTCTCTCTAAGAGGGCTTTCACACTGGCATCACTGGCATGGTTCTGGTTCTGGAACCGGTTCCATGCTGGATTCTCAGAACCCTGGTGCTTTCTAGTGAACCAGTCTGTGTTCATACCAGCAAAACGAAAGTGGGAGGGCGTTATTCTGTGTTACTCAGGTGGAAGTACACAAGTGACCGGCAAAAGCCGGATCGCATTGATATTCTTCAAGCGTTTTCTGCTTTACAGAAGGTTTTTGCTTTTCATCATAAAATCAAGAACACAACAACTGTTGATGAAGAGGAGACATAGAGGACATATGTAGAAGTGTGTGCGTTCCTCTACGTCCTCAACTTCCTGCTCATTTTATCAACACATAATACGACATGCCAACCAATGATTTCACAGTTCGTGAGCTGGAACTAATTTTTTTTTTGTTCCAGCCTCGAACCAACTTTTCAGGCTCTGAACCAATTATTTTCTGGTCTGAACACACCGGCCGGTTCAAAATTAGGTTTGGGAACCGGAAGTGGCAGGGCCGTGCCGGTGTGAAAGCCCTCTGAGTGGCACTGTGATCAGTCGGTCGCCAGTCCAGGGTTGCAGGGTACCCTGCCTCTTACCCAGTGTCAGTTGGTATAGGCTCCAGCCCCACACAACCCTAAAAGGGAGGATGGATGGATGGATGGATATTTTATTTTATTTTTTCATAACTATGACACTATCGACACAGTCAGTTGATTACGCAGTCAAACACCTTCTGTGTCGGGAGAGTCGAAATGAATGCAGTTACATTTTTTTATTATTATTTTGAAAGATTCATAGAAGTTTTACTTTTCTTCATACATTCTACTGTAGTTTTGTCTTTTTTCTTTCACTTGTGCAAAATTTAGAAGTAGTAAAATGAATTAAATGTGAATAAATGCTAGTCAAAAAGTGACTAATTTTCAGTTG
Organism: Cetoscarus ocellatus; assembly: GCA_037902135.1. Classification (NCBI taxonomy): domain Eukaryota; kingdom Metazoa; phylum Chordata; class Actinopteri; order Labriformes; family Labridae; genus Cetoscarus; species Cetoscarus ocellatus. Next base: position 2,374,742 of record JBAMNC010000031.1, on the reverse strand, counting down.
TTTCAAATGATAGAGAGGCCAGCATCAAAAGATTTTGTCTAACCTAGTAACAGTAACTGGGGAGTGCTTGATAGAAGCTCACTTCCTGTAAAGGGCAGGGCTTGAAAAAATGTAACAACTCCCTTGTTTTGAGTCCAAAAATGTTTTATTCTAAAATGAGACTTAACATAACTTAAATGTATTCATGCTAACTTTATTTAGGTATCATGAGCCAAGGCCCCAGCACAAGTGGATCACTAAGTCTGTGAAAGGGTTTTTTAGAGAAAATCAACAACTACAACAACCAGTTACCAGTTTCTAATGTTAGTGAAATGCACAGAGACTCTTGACTTTCTGTCTTTATAGAAGAAGAAGAAGAAGAAGAAGCTTTATTTATATAGCACTTTTCATACATCGGAAAGTGCAACCCAAAGTGCTTAACAAAATAAAACGGAATGAAATAACAAAAACATACAACAATATATAGACCCCCCCACCCCATACACACACATACGCCCAGACTCGCACACACGCTCACACTCACACATACAGTAAATAGACTAATAACATGGCCTGGCACTGAGGTGAGGAGAATATATTATATTTCTGCTTTGTTATTCTGACATCTCATCATCACCCCTGTAGCAAAACTTAGTCCTCCTGGGTTAAGGCTGAACATCACAGAGCAAGGGATTGTGGTCCGTGTAAAGCCCTCGAAAGTTCTTGCCAAGAGGATGCAAAGCAGCCTTCACTTCAAGATCTACCTCAACCACACAAGTGAAGAGGAGGTAAACACACACATGAGCAGCCACATACTGAATAATAACATTAGCACATAACTTGACTAAAACAATCAATGACTTTACATTCTCTTAATTAAAATAAAACTCCTTTTTAAATTCCTGGAAAACACACTGGATTATCTAGGTCTTTCTTTATGATTTATTTTACCTGTAACTGTAAAGCTTCGTATAACAATTCAATCAGAGTTGTATGTCAAGACTGCTGGTGCCAGCCCAAGACTGAGACCAAATTAAACTGCATTAGTACTTCAGTTAATCAAAACCAGAGGAAGTCCTTGCTCAGAGTGATCTCATTATGTATTGACAAAGACTGAATATCCAGTGGGTTAAACTGCATAAAGAGGTGTTCAAAGGTGGCCAGGGAGCATTTATTCAGACTGGTTTGTTACTGTCGATGTTTGCGCGTCACTAAAAGACTGTTAACAGTGTCTTCACTTGTGGTCTGGTTTAAGTCAGTGCAATTCTGGTACAGTTAGCTCTAACCTGGCTTACACTTTAACGAGTGATACCAAAAAGTAACCTTACTCAAAGACAGGGGTAAGCTGGAGGATGATATCGGCATCAACTATGTAACAGTGCAACATCACAGAGGCGTAAAATAGTTATCAAGGAGCAGAGGACTTTTCTCCTCATGGCATGTGGATGTTCATCACTACACGACATTGAGCTTGTTTGAAAAAAACAACAGACTTTGTTTCAGGGGAACCAGCATAATGTTAACTTCCAGGTTAAACAACAAAACAGTAAAAGCTGCACCGATGGTTAATGTCAGGCTGGCCATGTTCAATCCTTTGGTGTTGAATACGATGTTTCCTTAAACCTTTGACATCCGAACTAAGAAATACATTTGCAAAAAAATATTTGTTGGTAAAATTGAGTTCCTTCCCCTTCATTTAGAAACATTTAGAGTTTTATTTTTCAGATTACCCAATCGGGAAGCAGATATGTTGGTCGACCTACTGGTTGGCTTGCCTGTTAAGGGTTATCCTGGGCATGAATGGATTTCTTTTATTTCTGCAACAATTTTTTCTTTTTTTTGTAAAAAACATCACAGAGAGCAAAATTTACATATTTAGCTGTTGACCCAGTTTTTTGAGGAATCATAGATACATGTTTTTTATCATCAAATTTATTTCCTCCAACTAAATTATGATTGTTAGAAGATCTGAAAATATGTGAAAAGATTTTGTCTTACTCCAATGTATGGTCTTACTGTTAGATTTATGAGAAGCTACGCAACAACGATTCCCTTCCGACTTTTTCTAGTTTTCAAACAATTATATTCATGTACAGCACCGCCTCCCCGTGGGTACATATTGGTGTTACACTATTCAGAGAGGTAAGGAAAAACAGACTAAGGCAGGTTTTCAAAATTTTAAATACAGTGGTAACACAGCAAAAAGTCAACCGCACGGTTACAATGCCAGTCAAAGGGTTCACAACACATCTATTTCCCTGCAGTTTGTACCATATAATAAAGTAAATAATACATGTTTAATGTTTCCATGGTGCAACTGACAATTACCATTCAAGTTTAAGTATGCTTTGCCTCATTTATTACTAAAACATTAAATCATTATAATAAGAACTGGTTATGAATTTTAATTTCGTTTTTGCAGTTAACAAAATAAAAGAAAACTGAAGCTTTAAATGGATGTCTATCTGAGTATACACATAGGTTTTACTGAAGCCTGGGATACAATTTGATAATTCTTGAAAAAAAAAAAAAAAAAAATTACCTACTTCCTTATAATCCAGGAAGAGCAACTGTTAAGACAGCTTTTAAGTTTCTCTCTTCAGGTCAAACTGCCTCTAAAAAACACAACAACACACGTTCACATTGCTTCACATCAACAACTGAGCAATCTGTCTCAGCCGTACTCTACTCTGATCTGTCCTCTGCTTTGCATTTCTTGTTCTTCAGGAGGTTTTTGAGTTAGAGTGCTGCTCTAACAGACTGACTGTGAGAGAGCTGAAACACAAAGAGAGATACTGCCTCCAGGCCCAGACCACCATCCCCCACCAGGCCAAGAGCAGCATCCGCAGCCCTCTGAAATGTGTCACCATGTACTGATCACACAGGTATTAACAAACACTGTCTCAACTACAGGGGGCAGAGGCGCTCATGTTTTCACTTAAAGTAGATTTACTGGTATTATACTGTAATAACTCCAACACAGGGAACAATGTGACGCATAAATGACACCCAGAGAGAGAGAGAGAGAGAGGGTTATGATGCAGAGAAAAAACTTTTCTACAGGCAGTTTTCCTAGCGCACTGACGAACATAGTGACCTATTTTAAAAATATACATTTATTTTTAACAGAGTTGTGATTTTTTCAGGTGCTGACCCTGTGATAGTCATGGTGCAAAGCTGCCCCTTGGTGTCCCTTCACTTTGAATTCTGTAACACACTAACCTTGCCTAAGCCTGATCTAATGTCTGTGGTCAGGCAGATCCATCTTGCCAAGCTCAAATCTACAACGATTGTGAGTTGCCCAAATTGGCACAGACCAGTCAGCTTCCTTTAGAGCAGGATGAGGTGGGAGCTATGAGCAAAAGGACAGTAAGAAGTAACTGCTCATGCAAAGATTAGCATAGATGCTAACAGCTGCAGTAGCAGTTTTAACAGATCTGACCACATTTCCTTCTTAAACGAAAGGATATTTTCTCTCCACTTGCCACATGTTCTGGTTTTACGAAGTGGCTCACATTCTGTCCTTTCCACCATGGCATAGTGCCAGTCAACTGCATTAACTGATTGGCCTGTAATGAATGTTGATTGACAGAACGATAGTCCAATCACCAATGTTATTGAAAGGTTCTGCCCTCCCCAAACACTTTCTATGGGCTCTTTCCCAGATTGACTAGTGAGATATATTGAACTGTCATTCTGGTGGGTCAGGTTAGTAACACAGTGCAGGCCTTCTCAGTTTTGCACCCTCATCTCAAATTGTTCCACAATTGTACAGTGAAGACAGAACAAATTATTTATCTCAGGCAAAATTATTTTGACTTTAAATCAGTATACTGTTTAAAAAAGAGCAACAACGCTCTGAATAACTGATCATCTTAATTACTCTTGGCCTTAATACAGACTTTCAGATGAGTTGATGTGCCTTTCATTTTTTGGTGTATATATCTATATATATATATATATATATATATATATATATATATATATATATATATATATATATATATATATATATATATATATAAGCAAACAGTGAACATAATCTATTTAGAAAATGAAACGACACTGAACTTTTTGATCAATTTGCTACATTAATTTACCATGAAATAATGCGCCACACCGGGAAAACTACTGGGCTCACTACTTTTTTAAACATGCTACGAGGTCAATAATAACTCCACAAACACTTAAACTTTTCACAGAAAAACACCGAAAAGAGAGACATTTCCCATAGTTACTGTCACAGCCTGAATGAAGAAAGCAACAGGATTCATCCTCAAACAAAAACAACAATGACAACAGAGAGGCTCCAAACCCCTGAAGGCCAAAATAAACCACACAGATCGTTTCTATGACAACAGCCTCTCAGGTGAAGTCTAACACAGGTCACTACCTACAGTAGGTCCATCAGCCAAGCAGAACAAACACATGACTGAAAAACTCAACATGGCCTGAAAATTAAGTATGGTTTTACTCACTGGTGCAGAGGGTGTAGTATAGAGGTGAAGCATGAAAGCTGATCCTTCCTTTGAAGAGAATGTGTTGATATCCTTGGTCCAGTGTAATCCATGTTATAATCCAACTGAGCAGGTAATGGCATCTATTGGGGAAAAAAGAGGCTCTATTATGTTGCAATAATCATGAAACAATAGTAAGTTAATAAATGTAATTTTACAGATCTAAATTATAATCCGTTATTGGAGTTTCATGTCTTTTTAAAGCTGCTGTTCATTTTCAACATTGTCACTGTTTACCCACTGCAGCTACATTATGAAATTAATTATATTATTTTAGAAGTTAAAGTTATAAGTGAATGGAATAAAATGTGTATTAATTATGTATTTATTATGTATTCATGCTAAAAATTTCAAAAGTAGTAAAGTCAAGCAAAATAATTTTATCATAACCTTCCAGAGATTTCATAATTAAATAATGGATAAATCACCATTTTTTTCCCAAGAAATCTAAACACTTAAAAACAGTATTATCACCAACTGGTCAGTTATTAGCCACTCCTTTTCAGACAGAGATGAATGTATATCCAGTTTACTAGTTTTTCTTTTTCTTTTTTATTTCAACAAACATGCCTCCATACACTGAAGACATTCATGCCACATTTTCACCTGATTTATTCACCGTCCACTGAAAACAGCTCTACGACCCACTTCTGGGCCTCCATCCGCAGGTTGAGAACCGCTGCACTAGTAGATTGTATTTGGAGCTTGATCCTTCAAAGATTGTTTTTATATCATGGACAATAAGTGATGCAGGACAGCTCAGGATGAATTTATCATTTAGAAAACAGTGAGTGAGTGAAACAGAGGGTCAGAGCTGGACTGGACTGATGAAGAATGTTGAGATTTGATTAATCAAAACACTGACTCGTCATTTTTAAGTCTGTGTTCACTTTAACTGTGCACATGAGCTATCAAAGACACTGTATGAATTATAAAATCACACAAAGTAACTGATGATCCCTCACTGTCCCTGAGATGCGCGTCTGTCTGCGTCTTCACGCTCTCCGGCACACGGAAGAGCGCGCGCCGAAAGACGCCGAGCGATTCAGGAGGTATTTAGATCAAATGCTCACGTGCATCGGCTGCACTGCAAAAATGGCGTTACTGACAGACAACAACGGTAACAGTCCCACTTTAAATGGAAAATATCAGGCATGTAGGCCACAGAGCAGATCGTGGCTGTATCAGACAGCGGAGGGGCCCTCTGTACAGCGCGTGTTTTGCGTATAGGGAGGGGCGGCGCTGTTCTCAATAACTTACTTCACTCAACTCACCCACTCGTCTGACTCTGCACACACACACGACACGAGACAGACTAGAGGATGCTTATTGCTCACTTCACTGCAGTCATCTTGCAAGAATACACCGAGCACAAATGATACCGCTGCAAAACATACTCACCGGACCAGATGATTCCTCCGTCGGTCGGCACTCGGCAGCGGAAATGACAGCTACCGCGGCGCTTAGCTAAATGGTCAGGGCACGTCAGGTCAGGGCAGGTCGTGGATCATGTGACCGACCAAGCTAAATCTAAATTATTTTTATTTTATTTTATATTATATTATTTTTGGGCCACACAGACAGACTTTCTCACACACACTTACAAAAAAAAAAACTGAAAAATTGAAAATCTTAGTTTGAGAAAAGGGCACTTTGGGCATCAAGAGGCAAAGGGGCAGGTGCTCCAGGACCCTCCGCCCCTTCCTCTGCACGTTCCTGCATAAAGTTAGTTCACATTTCGTGGCATTTGTTATTTTGTACAGCTAACGCCATGACTGCTGCTAAAAATTAACCTGCTCCTTCTTTTTCTTTTATTTTGATGTGTCAACATGACGTTTGAGATATCTTCAACTTCCATTCTGCCTAGTCAAAACTGAATTAGCCTACAGATACCTGCAATTGTCATTAAAAATGTGTGACGCGTTTGATGTCGTTTTCTGTGACGTCATTGCAGATATCTGTAATTCAGTTTTGGCTAGGCAAAACTGAATTACAGATATCTCTATCTGTAGTTTCGACTAGTGAAAATGACATTATAGATATCTGCAATGAAATTTCCAGATATTCAAAATGCAATCGCGACTGGTAAGATTGACTTTGTTGATATCTGCAGTGTTGATTCCAAATAGTAAAATTTGGCCATTAAATGTTAAACGGGCTTTCCATACTGCATGATGTTTTTGTTGAGGTTCGAGCCCCTCGGACCACCAGTGTCTAAGGGTGCTCTGAGCATGCGCATTACCATTTTTCCTCATCAGTTCCAAACACCTGGAGCAGAGCCTCTCTGATGGGTGAGGGCGGGGCCTCCACCTTCTGTAGGCCTGCCTCCAGGCCTGCCGTCGGGCTTGGGAAATGCATTGTTAGAGCAGAGGAGGGAAAAACTTGAGTTTTACAAAGTAGAATTATACTGCTGAAATAATTCTAGTAGATCGTTTATAGATAGTAGTAGTAGATAGATACATTAAATGCTTTAAAATGCATTAACATGTGAGAGAAACTTAATTTGACTCACTGTGAGTTGTTCAGTCAGGAGTATGTCAGTATAAAACATAACATTTTTGTTTCTCCACCTGTATAGTTAAAGTACTTGATGTTTCTGTTTTCAAGGAGAGACATAGGGCATAGTATTTAGTGTGATACAGTTTGATTGGCTATTGGTCCTTTTTGGTAAATATGTCCTGCATTACAAATCAAGAAGCCACCAAAGCAACAATGAGGAGCAACACAAGCAAACAACAACAACCCACACTTAGACACAAAAATCAAATATCCAAAAGTAATTATAAAATACTCGTAAATTAGATAAATGCAGTCAGTGCAATTTAAAAGGACAGAAGTAGAAGGAGAGAAAATGACATTTGACATATAATGGATTGAGTGCGGACAGCGACAGTCAGTGCTGCATGAGACAACACATGTTGGTGTGATGCCAAACAGCAGGTCAGCCTAATGCTCTGGTTCTTTTATTTAACCACAAAAATGAAATGCACCCCTTTTCTTAATAATCTCCAATATATTGTTAGAAGGCAAGCTATGCTCAAAAAAATATAATGGAACATGAAGGACAAAGACAAGTTAGATAAAGTTGAACAAGACCACAGATCCATCCATTTAATGAATAAATTAGATCACAAATAAAGTTACTCAGCTGAGGTCTCTCTCTGGGCCTGTAAAATGTTGTGAACTATGTCACTAGTTACTCATGAAAAAAAAAAATTAGCTTAACTTCACTAAAGCTACAGCTGAGAGAAAAGTGTACCTATCTTAATACATTTTATCTACTTATAATATTATTCAAATACATTTTAGTCATCTTCTTAAATCAGGCTTAGTACCATATCATAGAGGTAATTAAACAACTATTTTAACTGTTCTAAAGCAATCAAGTTTAACTTGTTATTTAATACAGGGCCTATAAAATAATAATACATTTATTTAATTACCACAGTTATGTTTTGTGGGTAAACAGTCTGATAACTAGTCTTAAATAAACACAAATAAACAAGTAAAGTTCCTCAATAATAACAGGAAGTTGCCTATTGTACCTTATTGGTTCACCTTGTTTCTGTCTCCCTTAATCTGAAATCAACTCCTCCACTGTTTCCTTATGAGCTGGGCTCCTCTCCTCCTGTTCAGCAGTTCATGATTAAAAGCTTAGAAGCAGATGTTCACATGCTGCACTGGAGATGATAAAGTTAATACCTGTTTGTTTTGATTTTTCTCTTGAGACTCACCTGCGTACACATCCCTGCTCACCTGTCCTTGTGGTCAGTTGCAGCATGGACACGGAAGTTTACAAGGATTAGATACATTTTTACCCTCAAACGGAAACACGCTGTCCACTGCGATTACATGTCTGCTTGTCGGCCTTTTACCCTCCCTTAAAAAGTCTGTTTTTGGACTGTGACAGTGCTCCCTGATGCTGCTGCACAGTACACTGCCACTCTCCGTTGTTGCTTTGGGGAAATGTAACCCTTTTAGACGCTACTGCACTACATGATCAATAAATAACTAAGCTACCGAAAAGCTATTTGACACAGAAAATGATGCTATCACTAAGCTACTGGAAAATGTTATTAAGCTACTAACTGTGTTATTTGTAGTAACATTGCTGCACATCAGTGTTTTCAAAAATATGGTTTTGTCAAATCTATTGATATTTTTCATTGTCAAATGAATCAAAGTACTGTTGCATCCCCTCTTTCTGCAGCTGTGGTATATAGTCACATTAACTTATCTTACTCATACTTTAAGTCTGATATTGAGGGTAAGCCCGCTTTAGTGCAGTTTATGACTGATGCAGAATCCTGTTATAGGAAAAAGAAAAAAAAAAGGATTTTACCCGTGAGAACGTCACAAGTTTGTGCTTTGTGTGTCTGAGTCAGTGCTCCTAACAGACCAGCTGGACAGTATCATTATCCAGTGAAAGGTAACCTCTCAGCGGTAACAAAAGATTATCCAAGGAGAAGTCATGTATCGGCTGTCGCAGAACAATCGCCCGAGGCAGTGAGACAGAAACAGGGAGGGGAAATGAAACTCCTGGAGGAGAAATTGTAGCAGGAGATTTTCTCCACAATGACTATAATTACCTCTGCCCACCCCACCCTTCCACTATTTTTAGATGTTGGATGTAGAGTAGACTTGGGACAATTTAAACCTGGACAGTTATGTCTTTGTCATTAATTTATCTTTTCATACTTATGCTCTTTGTCTTTTCTCTGCTGCAGACATACCTGATGGACCAAAGGACTGAACCTCATCATTTCAGCTTTTTAACGCTACCTCAACAGCTGCAGCTGAGAAGTCCAGGGCCAAAAAAGAGATGCACTTTACCTTAAAAAGCATTCAGAATCATTTAGAGCTGTGCAGTCAAATTTAGCTTGAGCTTTAAAGGTCCAATGTCCTGCAAAATCAATTTTCTTTGCTTTTACCTTTGCTAGAAGGGGACTGGAGAGCAGAAGAACATGATAATGTTGACTCTCAGTTCATGGAGAAATGCGCTATGCCTCCTTAAAAAAAAATGCCCCTTAAAACATTCAGAGTTTTACTTCCTGGGGTTTATTATGTAATATTTATACAGCCTCAACCTACATATTATTGCTGCTGGGCACAAAGCTTCTATCTCCATTCAGAGCAGAGCTCATTATCATAGCCTCCTGTAGCCTCCCCGCCTCCTCAGATCTGAGCATTTCCAAAGGGGAGAGAAAAAGAGCTGCTTCTGATCCTCTACAAAGATGGTATTTAATTTTTATTAAACTTAAATCCTTGCTTAATAGACACCCAAGACTTGATGTTAACAGTCAAATACACCATGACATGGGACCTTTCACTTAACTGAACCTTTCAAGTTATTTCAGTATTTTCTCATTAGCATTTTAGCCTTTATCTTTTATTGTATTGAACCAAACTACAAGCACAGTGACAGAATTCTAACCAGTGGGCTGCTGTTTAAGAAACACTACAGAAAAAAAAATCAAGCTAAACATTTTAGTGAAAATTGTTTAGACATCAAACACTTAACAGTCAAATGCATAACTTTGTGCTCTTAAGTGCTGACACTGAGTTTGTATTTATCCTCCACCGGTCACCTCATCTATGAACAAGATCATATCGTGGACATCTTTCTGTCATGTGAACATAATCAAAAGTTGTTTTCTTGAGTTCTGGACACACTCAGGCTGATCTTTACCTGATTCATCTTTTTAAAACTGAAACTGTTCAAGTGCATAACTCAGAGAAAGTAAGATATGAAATGTGTTAGTTACTTGTCTCTCATTACAAATAAATGACTCTAGATGAATCTTGTCTCATTATTTTTGGTTTGTTTTTGTACAGAAAATTTCTCGTATAACAAATCCCAAGGAAGTACACTCACGTACGTACACCAGTTGAAAAATTGCAGTAATTTGCATTTTGCACTATTGAATCTGAAGAAGGTTCTAAGTAGAGCTTCATGCGAGCAAAAGGCAAAAAAAAAAAATAGCAGCCAATTTATTGAAAACTGCATTTAAATTCAAATATGCTTTTGTCAGCTAAAGACCATAGTTAAAAAAACAAAAACAAAACAACAAAAACCCAGAAAACTCTTAAAAACATAAAAGTGCCATCATCTCCTTTTCCCCAAGAAGAAAGCCTTCAGTTCCTCAGTGAAACAAGGGTGAGGAACTGGTCTTCCAGGGCTGTTGTCTTCCTGGGACGCCTACCTAGCGGTCTGTCTTTGACTTCATCAGTTTCACAGAACTTAGTTCTCAGTTTCGAAATGATACCAGTGCTGACACCAAATAATGCTGCATACCCAAACATCAGCTTCCAGTTGCAGAGGATTCTGACACTTTTTTGTCACTCATTCTAGGAATGCACAATCCTGACAAGTCTCACCATGTTGTAGAGGTGACTGATCAGGCTTTCAACTATATCAAATACAACACCAGTTGGTATTATTCAAGGGGAGAAGCCAATAATCACAATAAGGTTTCCACACTTTTTTTGAGGAGTATACTTGGGCAAATAAACAGAAACCATTATTCAGCATTTCTCAAACATCATGGAAACTTCATAAAACACCAAATTTTGGGTTCATTCAATGCAATAAAAAACAGAAGGCAACTTAAGTCTCATTTTGACTTTATTCAAAATACAATAAACTTGATATTCTTGATCAATCAGGCATGAAATAACCAATACTGTAATGATAAAAAGAATAATTCACTGAAACAGGTGAATTCAAATATGACCTATTCAGTGTGACATATGTTCAGAATCAGTGATATAACAGGAAGTCTTGTTAATCAGCCTATCAGAGGGTGATTTGTCTCTCTGCAGCAGCACTGCACTGCATCTCTGAGGTTGTTTTGTGAACTTTTCAAACGGAGTAGTTTTCATTGTAAGAATTTCTCACTAGCAGCTAGTTCATTTAGTGGTTTTGGTCCTGAAGACAGAGGCATTAGAGCTGGCAGAGCTGAATTTGGTCCCATAGCAGTAAGCTTGAATGCACAACCTTGATAACTGGAATCAGAAATATTCTTTCTGCAGTTTGCTTCAAGTAGTGGAATGTTCAACACTTCGTTAGGCTTAATAAACAGCCTACAAGTAGACAACAAACAGAAGATATCACCCTTTAAATGCAGTATTTTGAAGGGAATGTACAGCACCAGCTCATTGTGGTATTTACACACTAATCAATCCAGTGATGTCTTGGCTTGTAAACTGTACCTTTCACAACTCAACAGTAAGGCCTTTACAGAGTCTGTTTGACAGTCAGTGGTCATGAAATACAAAAATTGGGATATTTCACATTTTAAATCATAAAGAGGCCACAGTGATACACACGTCTGTAATCAAAATTATATATACACCAAGTGGGAGGTTGATTTGATACAGTAAAGGAGCCCTTGTTTTTTAGAAGTGGTCACATTTGCAATAATCTTATGAAAACACACTAAAGTAAAACAAAATTAAAACTCGGGTAAAAAAATAATCAGTTAGCAATTAGAATTGATGATACAATTGTTTGAAAGAGGCCTGGGAGTTTATTCTGCTAAGTCTGACCGCATCAGTATGCTCAAACAGCCAAAAGCACGAATGTACCTTTGAACAATGAAGTCGTTCTCACACTAGAACATTTCACGTGTTGGCAGAAGTCAGTTTAAACACTACACCTAAAGCCTGGGTAATGATGAGTTCTCTGTAAAATATGGTCTTTGTTGTGATCTGATTTGAAAGGTGGGATAACTTGAGTGTGAGGAGGGACAGAGGCTTTGACCTGCAGTATGGTGCAAGAAGTGATTATGTTGAGATTTATGATAATTGCCTTCTGTTGTAGTTGAAGATTTTACCGCCTAGTGTTGCTGTCATTGGTTTACACTGACCCTTTGTTTTGGTACCATCTCAGCATGCTGCAAAGCCTTCGAGATGTTCTGCCGGGAGTGACGTAGTTCTGAAACAAAGGGGCTGGCCAGCAGAGAGTAAAGCATTATTTCAGTGGATGGAACAACCACTGCAAGGCTATGTTACAATGCAGCAAATTACGAAGAGCTTTTGGCTCTATCTGCAGCAATGTACAGCCTAGCTTTCAAACTAGTTCCTTCCTTACAGGGGCAGAGCTGATTAAAATCACTGTTGCTTAAAGGCCCTGGGAACATAACTTGATTTTTTTTGGGTATTTCAACATAAAATCAAAATTCAATGCGTCATCAAGCACCCCTGAAAATTTAAGAGAGTAAAACCATCTCTGAGTATTAGAAAATCTTGCTGTAAAACAGTTTATTTCACAGTTAAAATGAGGACTGTGTGGACCTGGTTGCTTTGATCGATGGGAAGAGTCTGAATTCAACATGGCGTCACTCAGAGCGAGACTGATTGTGGGTAACAGACGTGCTCTTGGTCCTGAGTTTGATAGAGACGTAATGTAATTCGATCTGCTTGTATTTTCCGTGATGACATAGCACGATGTGATTGGCTGTAGTTCAGAGGTTTGATTGTTGCATTTTTTTTAATTCCCTTCTCATGATAGCAGTGCAGGTTGTGAGCTAGGTAAGTTCAAAGTGACAGAGAGAGGTTTCCTTTGACGTGAAGAGGCCAACTGGGTCAGAGTAAAATAGTTTTTCTGCCTTTGAGTGGGCAGGACTTGCTGTTTTTTTTTTTTTTTTTTTTAATTGGTCTATTTATCTATCACATCATAAATTATTGTTTAAAGCCCATCCACTCACTTTACTTCTAGTTTCTGAGCATCCTAAAGGCTTAACTGCTGATAATTTAAAAACCGTACACAGATTATATTGATATATATTGATATTGATATTGGCCAATCTCACAAACAGGTGACCGGTGATCAGTATCGGCTAAGAAAAGCCTGATCGGGGCATCTCTAACTTTCAAAATCTAATAATGAATCTTTTTGAATTATTTGAAGTCCAAGACACAGACTGTTAGCCTACAGTGTAAATATAAGAAGAAAAGCAGACCTCATCAATTTAATATAATACTTCATTAATGTGTTTTCAGCACCCAATCTTAACAGGTTGTATGGATGATCAAGTTAAAAAGAACAAATGTTTGCATTAATAAAAGTATTGTGTGTAAACCACAGTGACTGGAATAAGGGCATGAATTAAACTGGGATCAACACTGACCTTTGAACTCTCGGGTATAGTAGCTGTGCAGTACAAATACTTGATGATGCAGGTATTTTCATCAATGATCTCTTTAGTGTCTTGTAAAAAGGACAGATCTTTTGTCACTCCCAGGCTGTGCAGTATTTATTCTTCAACCTGAATCTGAAATTGCAAACACAGCAAATCAGCTGTCATAAGAGGGCTGAGACTATAAATTCATTATTTTGAGGCAGGTTTTCCTGATATGACCATTTGCAGCTGATTTGCAGCTCTTTAAAAAATCCTCATTAACATCTCAAGACATGAACTGATGTTTCAAATTCATCCAATTTCTGATGTGGTGTGTAACTGGTACCTAGAACACAATCTTTTCTGCAGCATTGCTGACTTTTAAAACAGTCATGAAACAGCATATATAGGAGATACAAAACAACTGCCAGCATTGGACTGATACTGGATAAAAAGAAATATTTACAAACAAGGCATAATGATTTTTTTGTTCAACATTTTAAGGGTACATACATGCGTGATTCTCAAGTCAAAACATCTAACGGATGATCACACATCTTTGAAACTGACTTGGAATGTAAATGTCCAGCTGGCTGCTAAGGTAAGGCTGAGTCTCTTCATATTAAATTACCTATAAAAATATATATATAAATAAAAAGGTGAGGGTATGTTGTTGCGAAAGCTGCAGCAGCGGTCAACGTTGAGCTGCACCGATAGTAGAGAGAAGAAGGTGACGAGGGGAGAGAGACGGCAGTAGAGCACCACAGGATCAGAGGAGAAGCTGCTGATCCAGGTCTGGAATGTTCGGCCCTGATTTTGGAAAACTTGCTGGTGAGTGTACACGACAAGGCACATCCTCAGACTGAGATTAGGGTGCACGTTCTAGGACTCCTGTTGTTTCCTCACAGTCTCACTCTTATTTTTTGCTCCAGAACACTGACAACACTATGTTCTAGACCTAAGAACACACTGGGTCTATAAAAAGGCAGCCTGGTTGTAAACCCTCCAGGAGTTTTAGGCTAAAGAAAATCTATTTGTCTCAATGTCCCAGGACACTCCAGAAGAAGTAAGGCCAAGCAGATCCCTTTATCCCTCTAAGAGAGAAACTCTTTCTCCAGCTCGAAGACAGAGGGCCGTGCTGGGGAGCTCTGGATGCGGCACAGTGGCACAGTGCAGTCTCGTTTCTGGCCCTCTGTGTCCATGTCCAGCAGGGAGCAGCCCATCCCCACCTCAGAGGACAGCACCATGCTCAGGTTCTGTGCTGTCTTCTCTCCAGAGTAGTGGCCCAGTGAGTAGCTCTTGTTGCGTCCTCGCAGCAGGGCCCAGGCGTGGGGTTTGGCCCTAAACGACACTGGCCGGGGTCTGGAGAGGGCCTCTCCAGTGGAGGGCTTCTCTGGCGCTCCGTCCTTGTCTTTCTCCTGCTTCCTCTGAGTGGCAGGAGGAGGCAGTGCAGGAGGACCATTGGCTGTGAGTGGAGAGGGAAGAGACAAGATTGAAGCTTGAAAGGGTTTTCCTGTAACCAGAATTTTTATTTTCTGCTTTCTAAACACTGGAGGACTTAAAAGCTTTATTAAGAATTTAAGGACTGTAGTCTGACAAGCTCTTGCGTTTAAAAAACATTTTCTGCAACTCTCAGAATTTCTTGTCACAGATTGAGGTCACAAACTACAAAACTACAACTATGTTCTCAAAGAAGTTTGGAAAAGTTATTTCGGCTGATTATTTCTCCTCTTCCATAAAACCATATGTTGTTGTATTTTACATCATTGGAAAGCCTGATCAGTCACCTTTAAAACATGGTAAAACTTGTAATGATCGTGCATTTGTAGAATGAGCAACACAGTTAAATGTGTGGGTAACATCCCAAAAAGAAAGTGCCAAGATCCCTTCTTGTCCTGGAAGAAAGCCTACCGTTCCTCAGTGAAGCCAAAGTGAGGAACTGGTCTCCCCGAGGCGCCCACTTTGCAGTCTGTCTTTGACTTCACCAGTTCTTGAAATGGTACCAGGGCTGACACCAAATAATGCTGTCACTCTGCGTAGCAGAACACCAGTCTTCATTTGCAGGGGATTTGGGCACTTTTTTGGGCACTACTCAAACACTAAGCCGTGCTGCTCATTCCAGGAATGAAGCATTTGGAAAAGTTGCACGTCGTTGCAAAGGTGACTAATTTTCCAACGATATAAAGAAAAGAACCAATTAGTATTATTAAAGGGTAGAAATAAAAAAAAAATAATGTTTCCAAACTTTTTTGAGCATAGATTTATATGTACTGAAGCTCATGTCCTCTTACCCACACTGAGAGGCCTCTGTCTCTGACCTTCAGTAACATTATCATAAGCACTATTGCTGCATAAACTTTACTGCATTGCATTGCAGTGGCTGTTCCATACTCATATGTTTCATAATATCAAGTTCCTATTTACATTGTGTGGGTGTTTTATACTTATGGGAACAATGTGTGAGCGTTCTGTTGAATGACAGCTTTTTTTAAATGTCCATCAAATGTGTTTGTTCACTTTTGCTGATCTTTTAATCTAAAAGTTTCTGTTCCTCAATAAAGAAATTATTCGACTCAAGGAGCTCCTAATATATTTTGTAAATTTATTTTACTTTTAGACACGACAGGGTGAAGTGAAATAAGTGGAATAAAATTGCCACAACACTCCAAATCCCATTTTAGTATGCTTTAGTGAGTTAGCCAGCAAGCTAGCAAGCTAACCATTTCCTGATTAGGGCTGTAGTTACAGTATAGTCTAAAAGCTGCAGGTTGTTGCAAATTAATGCTGTGGGAAATAAATCACAATCTATGCACACCACGGTGAATGCATTAAAGAACAGACTTTGAGAAAGTAATACAGCAAGATCTATATGGTTCAAAACAGTAATCTTAGCTGAAACTTGCATTTAGCGTGAGTCTGTGGTTAGCTGAAGCTAGCTTGCTTTAGCATTCTCAATGACCCCCCACCACCGATACATCTGTCTGTTGTTTTTCCCTTTCCTCACTATTGTTCAAAGAGGGGTTCTTGCTCTCTAAAATTACAACTATTTCTCATTTTTCCACAATCCTGCAGAGGTTTATGTTCTTTTATCTCCCTGATGGATTTTTCCTGCTGGTTTAGTTTCCAGTTAGGTGATCACAAACTCACTGTTACTGGTTGTTGACAGCGGTCACGTCACTGAAAAAACACCATTTGCATTAGATAAGACTAAAGACTTACAATAATATCAAACATGTTTGTTTTTGTTGTAAGGCTAAGACTGGAGAAAGACTGAATTAGAACCACTAAAATCTCCTCACACTGAACAACTGAGATTACAGGAACGCTCCCTGCCTCCAGAAAAACTCAGGATTTTGCTCTGAAATTTGTCTTTGACAACGTACAATTATGACTGTTAACAAGAGATTGCATATACTTTTATGGATTCATTTTCCTGAAACATGATTGCATTTGCATTGACATTTGTAATATATTACAGCCTTGGGAAACTAGCTGGCAGCAGACCTTTAGCTTCTTTACTCTCTGTTAAGTTTACTGCTGTTATTTCTGCTTTGAGACAGTCAACAAAGATTTTGAATGTTGCAAGGACTATGGCACAGACTAGAGACCGAATTTTCTAAGCATTCAATATTCAGAGTTCTTAATGTAATAAAAAAAGTAAAAAGAAATACTGAAAAACTAGTAATGTATTACCCAGTTCACCATGTCATGACATGTTGTGATACTACCAGTCAAAAGTTTTAGAAAACCCCAATTTTTCCAGTTATTTAAGTCCGATGAATAGCTTGAAATGTCACAAAGGTAAGTGCTGTACTGCCATAGCTTAAAAGAAAAGGTTAGATTACTCAAAACTGAAAAAATATGTACATTTCAGAATTATACAATAAGGCCTCTTTCAGGGAAAATGAAATGGGTTAACAATTTAAAGCTGTTCTGCAGCAATGAAGGTTGATCAAGCCTTGAAAGCTGGCTCTACTGATTCCTACAGGTGTTCCAACTTTTCTTGACTGCTCACAGCCCCCTCTGTCTGCATAAAAGCATACCCTGTGGTACCATACCCTTGTGAGCATTGTACTGCAGAAAGTCGTATGTTGCTACAAAAATGGCAAGAAAAAGGCAATTAACAATGGAAGAGAGACAGACCATCATAACACTTAAAAATGTAGGTCTTTCTTACAGACAAATTGCAAAGAAAGTCAAGGTGTCAGTGAGTACAGTTTTCTTCACCATCAAAAGGCACTCAGAAACTGGGGAAACTCTGAAAGGAAGAGGTCTGGCAGACCCAAAGCCACAACTAAATCAGAGGACAAGTTTCTGAGAGTAACAGTTTGCGTGACAGGCGGCTCACAGGACAACAGCTTCAAGCACAGCTTAATAGTGGTCATAGTAAACAAGTCTCAGTTTCAACTGTGAAGAGAAGACTTCGAGCTGCAGGTTTGACAGGACAAGTTGCAGCAAGAAAGCCATTGCTAAGATGTCAGAATAAGACGAAGAGGCTTGCCCCGGGCCATGAAACACCACCATTGGACTACTGAAGACTGAAAGAAGGTATTATGGACTGATGAATCAAAACTTGAGATCTTCGGTTCATCACGCAGGATCTTTGTACGCCGTCGAGTAGGTGAGAGGATGGTCCACAGTGTGTGACATCAACTGTCAAACATGGAGGAGGAAGTGTGACGGTCTGGGGCTGTTTTGCTGGATCCAGATGGTTCCAGGTGACTTGTACAGAGTGAGAGGCACCCTGAACCAAAACAACTACCACAGCATTCTGCAGCACCATGCAGTACCCTCTGGTATGCACCTAATTGGTCAGGGGTTCGTCCTAAAGCAAGACAATGGCCCAAAACATAAGTTCAAGTTATGCCAGAACTACCTCGGGAAACAAGATGGTAAGCTTGAAAACATGGAGTGACAGCACAGTCTCCAGACTTGAACCCCACTGAGCTGGTTTTGGATGAACTGGACAAAAGAGTGAAAGCAAACCAACCTACAAGTACCCCACATTTATGGGAACTTCTGCAACAGACATGAACAATATTTGATTTCTATTGTAGAAAGAATGCCTCGAGTGTGTTCAACTGTTATATCTGTCAAAGGTGGCTACTTTGATGAGTCAAGAGTTTCGAATACATTTTGGCCTATAAGTTGATTTCATGATTTCTTTTTGCACTCCAGTTGCTTATTTGTACTATGCTTTCATTTCAGAGTGCAATGAGACGTTAAACTGAACACTATTCAGTAAAAAAATGGTAAATTGGGGTGTTCTAAAACTTTTGACCGGTAGTGTATATCATATCATGGCCTCGCCAGACTCTTGCCAATACACACCCCTTTTTGGTATGAAGTGAAGGATTACAGCAGCTGTTTATGTACTAGCATATGTTTTCCTACATTTATTACATATTCATTGTGTTCAAAACATATTTTACTCTGGCTTCATTTGAGAAGTCATACACTGGAGGGTATGAAATCAGTTCATTGATTTAAAGTTATTTCTATTACATGCTCTGATTGACAGAACTAAAAGCACTTCAGTGTTTAAACGTTTGTTTCTTTTTTTTTAAATGCACGTTTAAGGAGGTTTAAAAAATACATTTACCAATGTTTTATTAATTTGGATTTTAACTGTCACTATTTTTGTGGGCTGCAGCCCCAATCTGAGCACAGTTACTAATTAATTCACTTGAACCTGGTAAAAAAGTTGACAAGCATATTTACACCTGGTCACTTCCCCCTTCTGGTTTTACTCACTGTTGTGGTTGTTTGAGTACTTCTTTCTGCGTAACCGTGTTCCTGTGTTGTGGTTGCTCTGCTCTGGGAGTTTGCTTTGGGTTTTCTCCATCGTCTGTGTGTTTGCTACAGTCCTGCTCATCTGTCCGTCTGTAAGTGTCGCTGGGCTGGGTCTGGCTGGCTCAATGTGATGATTGACAGTCACAAGCTCCACTCTCCCCGGATGAGACTCCGACACCTCAGCCTCAGATTGGAGGAGACACTTGGTGGAGTTGCACTCCATGATGGCTGACATGGAGATGAGATTGACCGGAGGGGTGGAGGTGTGGTTTGACAGTGCCTCGTCTTTACGTGGCCGACCACTTGGTGGCGAGGTGCTCCGGCGGAACCGGGTTGCACGCTGAAACAGGCCCTCCTTCTTCTTCTTCTCCTTCTCCTCACGCTGAGGCTCGCCGTCTTCCCCAGCATTCTTTAGAGCTTCCCGAATGTCGTAACCTAGCACGACAGAGGCCAGCAGTGAGCCGCAGCCATACAGCACAGAGTCAGTCTTGCGGCGTGCTGATGTCCGCTTCAGGCTGTTGGTGGGGGTGAGCTGTGGGGTGGTGGATGTGGACGAGGTGGATGTGGTGGTATAGGGGTCATCTGGAGTCTCTGGTTGGCTGCCCTGACCCACTGCTGCCCCGAACCCTGTATCTCCTGGCCCCCCAGGGCTCTGAGGCTGCTGCTCGTCCCTCCACAGAGGTAGATCGATGTACACCTGGTTGGGGAACTTGAGCTGCTTTGGCTTGGAGCTGCTGTCGGAACATTCCTGGGAGAAAGGTTCATCTTTACCGGACGCTGGTAAAAAAAAATAAGATAAAACATCAGAAAGGTCAGACATTATAAACACAAGAGCCATTGGAAACCTGAAACATGCCTCATCCTGGTTGATGAATGTCAAGGTTAGGCTGAGAAATGTTAAAAGACATGAAACTGGACAAAACATAAATACAACAAATTTAAAATATATATGTTCATAAAATCAAACAGAATATATTGACATTTCCTATATCAAATTTATTAAAACAAAAAATAGTTGCAATCTAAGGATAAAATCATATCCCTTTTGACATGAACACTGAAAGTTAACTGCTGAAAAAAAGATGCTCCACCCACTCTGACAAGACAAACAGCACAGAAATTCAGGTCAAACTTTCACAATAACAGGAACATTGTACACTCAGAGTGAAACAGTTTAAAAGTCCATCAAGGATAAATGAAAATCATATTTGCACCGTGTTCAGTCAGGGCTTTTCAGAAACACTCAGTGGTTTCAATTTTGTCTCTCCCATCCAGTCCATTATTTTTCATCTTGGAGCTTTAATTTACACTTAACCATCCTATTCATATGTTTTACCTAAATTGCTGCCGTTAATGCTGCTGTAAATACCCTGACATGCAACATGAACTACAAGTGTCAACATACCATACTGTGATTTTTAAAAACTTGTTAATATCAAACAATACTTCTACAATACGGCAACAAACAAAAAATTTGTAGACAGCTATTTTGACCACCTACTTGTATAATAAAGAAGGCCACTAAATAAACTAAAATTAAATATATCATTGAAAATAATATACATAATGGATATGTTATCTTTAAATACTGTACACCCAAAATGAAATACTCCCACTAAAATAAAATAATCCCAAAAAATGGTGTGCAGACGATGTACTCTGTTTTTTACATTTAGGAGATTCTTTATCACAGCTTTGTTTGTGATTTATTGGTGCTTCCTCTTTTTCTTACTGCCCCGCTCAGCAGACTTCACCCTTTCCCCATTCTTGTCAACTTTGAGTGAAAACATTAGTTAACATCTTTTTTTTTCAGTATTTTGTACTTTTGGTGCTACTGTAATTAAAATGTATGGCTATTGTATCATTTAAAGTACATGACATTGAAAAAGTATCAAAAATGCTGACAATCTTAAATAAACAAAAATGTAAAAATAAATCAAAAACCCATTTCAACTTTATTTCCACACACAAATGAGACTCTGTAAAAACGTTAAAAATCGTTTAAATTTAAAATCTTATTTAAGACATTTAAAGATTGTTCCAGGACCTGCGGTCACTCTGAGTAAATACACAAATTCACAGTGGACTTCAAAACACACATCAAGCTCACCTTGTTCAGCAAACAGTGCAGCAAGAGGGACAGACTTCTGTGACTTGACCAGACTGGTGGACCATGGGTTACTGCCGTCTGACAGAGGACGTACTCTGAAAGACATGAAGGAACATTTTTAGCCCTTTTTAAGGTGAACAGTTAAATGCAATATATCAAAAGAATAGTTATTTTCAACAGCTATATAAAATACAGAGTTTTAAAGTTCCCTGACTTGGCAATGAGCAACTTTATTATCCTAGAGGAAAAATCATATACAAGCAAGGACAGACTAGAAAGCACTTGAAGAACGCAAACCTCTGCCAAGGTAGCTCACAAATTTCTGTAACATCTATAAGCAATAGATCCATGATAAAGTTATCATCACAATATGATTCTTTGATCCTGAAAACCCACATCTAGCACTCAGAATCATGTTGATATCATTATATCATTACAGTTATTAAGCAAAAACGATCCTTCGCTAATGTCAGTTATCTGGATCCACACCAAAATCTAATCATTTTTAAGTTGGGCCATTACCAACATCTCCTGAAAATTTCAGCAAAATCTGTCCAGTAATTTTTGCATAATCTTCGTAACAAACAAACAAACAAACAAACATATGCCGGCAAAAATATAACCTCCTTGGTGGAGGTAATAAACGTTCTCCTTACAGAGGGACAGCGATTGGCTGGTTAAGTGCGTGTTTATCCTGGTTTACTGTCTGATTTAGGCCTGGTAATTTATTTTTGGAATTCAATACCATGACAGGCATTCACAGATATCAAATCATTTTGAAAAAAAAATATATATTTTTTTTGAAATACAGTGATCAAAATGTGTTGATGTAATTAAATTCTTGACTAAATAATTGTGTGTATTGTGGCTGTCAGTCATAGTTAAGTGTGAAATACAGAGAACTGATAACATCAACACAGTGACACGAGGATGTAGTTATGGTTCTTAGAAACAGGAACCAAGTAAATGCCAATGTGTGTGTGTGTGTGTGTGTGTGTGTATATGTCATTGTTAATGTGTGTGTATGTGCTGGCCTGTGTGGACTGTGTACCTCTCAGCAGCAGCCGGCCTCTCTTTGCTCTGTACTGAACTGGGGCCCCAGGTTCTTCCTTTCTTTTTGATTCCTCTTTTCACATCATCAAACTCCTCCGGCCTGAAGAGGGAGCTGCGGCCCCACGTACGGTTACTCTCGTCTTGAGTAACTGTTGACACAGTGACCAGCAGCATTAGAAAAGACCAAAACAGAGACAGAAACAAGGAGGGGTTGTGTTACTTAGATTGTGAAAGGTATGAAGTCTCTACAAAATTAAAGGCTGATCATGTTTTACATGTGAATGATCACATACATTTATGAGTTTTTAAAGTCTGAAGGATTTGGGAGATTTTTTAATGATCAGATTTAAGCCTTTGTTTTTAACAAACTTTAATGCTTGAGCGAGCATCAGAACGTCTATTCTCTTAATCGCTTTTCCTAACTAGTAACAAACACTTCTGTAAATTGAAAGTCAAAGAGCCCAAAAGCAGAAACCAAAGTCAAAATGCTTATGGTTATCAAAGCGTCTTGGAGAAATTTGTTAGTCAAATGAAATGTTATGGAGGTGTAAGGGACAGAAGGACAAACCAAAGACCGTACAGGCAACAGATTTGGGCCAAAATATGAACACATGGGAAAGCTGGTGACTCAAAAACACTGACAGTGTTGTGCTATTTGATCTGAGTCAAATTGTCAAGCAGTACTAATCACATTCCAACTGTAGACTGGCCCAAGTCTGTGGCAAAAACTTCCAACTCTGTTAATTTTTCATGTTTGAAACCATTTTTTAATCAGAAAACACCTGCTACTTTATATAATCTCTGCATTAGAAGATCATCACCGATCGATCAGACAACCCCCTGATGAAAAGCTGTTAGACATTTCACTCTTTCAATTGTAAAAGTTAGCGAAACATCACATGCAGCGCTTGTTTAAGATGCTGCATGTAGGTAGCCAGCCGCTTGCCTTTCCTCCTGAACCCACAGTACCCTGTGAGCTCGCTGGTCAGATCAACTTCCTGTTGG
This sequence comes from Cetoscarus ocellatus, assembly GCA_037902135.1. Classification (NCBI taxonomy): domain Eukaryota; kingdom Metazoa; phylum Chordata; class Actinopteri; order Labriformes; family Labridae; genus Cetoscarus; species Cetoscarus ocellatus. Next base: position 2,351,163 of record JBAMNC010000031.1, on the reverse strand, counting down.
TAAACATGCAAAATGTCCCTCTGCATGTGGGACGTCACTGAGGAAGGAAACACATGTAACCCTGTCAAACAAGAGCACTGTGACACGGGTGCTTCAGATTATTATTGATGTTTTTCACTCCTTTATTTACCATAAATCTGGAGTAGGTGGCACTGATATGTAAGCCACAATCTGTTCTTTTAAAGTCTTTGAAGGGGAAAATGGTTTTAACTGTCTATTTGTGTAATGATGTTTGAGTGCTATTCTACGTCCATAATTTGAAGTTGTACGGCATTTGAAATACACTCGTAACTTGACTTCTTGTCATATTTAAGGTATTATAAATGAGTGTCAACAACTTAAATCACATATGCATTGCAATATTGTAAATGTATTCACTGCAATGACACACCAGCTAATTCTCCTAAAATGTCATCTTTTCAGGCCATTTTCTGGTCCTTTTAAGACAATATATAAAAAAAAAAACTTTTTTTTTTTTTTTTTTAATCTGTATTAAAACCCATTACGTCTCCTGATCCGTGAAAGAGAATGCATGTTTATTTCAGTGAACAAGTGTTCACATACTCATGAGTACAACATGTACAGCGTGGTAACACAATGACATAATTTTTACAGGAAAACACAAAAGTTAATTTTCCCTCTACAGCCAACAGTCCCTTTATTATTATTTTGGCATTCTTTGTGAGAAAAGAGCTCTGTGGTAAAATAAAGTTTATGAAGCTTGCACATTTTTTCATCAAGATAATCTTTATGATGAACACTACTTTCACAGTTTTTGAAGCTTAAACCCAACCAGATATGAAAAGTTCATGTCAGGCTACATAGGCCCATAACATGGGCTGACTGTCTTAAATGCCACCACTACAAAGCTTTCAACAGTTTTTCCTCACCCCTACCCTTTTCTGTCAAAGAATTTCTTCCAGGGATGCACAATGTTGGATTTCTGCCGATATTCAATATGCCGATATTTCTGAACCCACTACTGCTGATTCTGATACCATTTTCTTTCACCTTATTAAAATTGAGCTTTCCTGTTCTGTGTTTTTCTCTGACATGCTATTACATTAGAAACAGATGTGAAACAAGAAAAACAATATTTCATTCTCTGAAAATGATAATGTTGGTATTCTATGTAGATATTTAAGTGTATTTAGTGTATTTTGGGCGATAAACACTGGCAGAATCTCTCATGCCTGGATATACCGATATTTAACTTTTTAAGATATAATCCACCAATACTGATATTGCAATGATAATATTGTAAATTCCTATTTTAAAATTCTGTGACCTGTTAGTGCTCGTGGTTCTGTCTAAGGTGTGTCCAAAAAAGTTTATTAGAGACAACGAAAATGATGATGCTGATTGTCATTAAATGCTATTTTTATTCAAATATCCCACAAACTTTAAGAGGAGAGAAGTGGAGACTTTTTATTTACACGTGTTAGGATCATTACTGCACCACACAACGGAAAATTACTTCCAAGTTCTTTCAGTACTTTTGCGATGATTTTTGAAAAAATATTTTTGTGAGGGCTGAACTCCAACTTTTGAATGATTCACAGTCCTGCCTTAAGGTGTGACATTAATGCCTCTACAGCAATGAACTTTCACTGTAAATGTCGCTTAAAAAGGGGATGAAGTGGTCCCCCTTCTATGCCATCTTGGTAGTAACAGAATCATTACAGAGGAAATTAGAAAAGGGGGAGCTAGCTGGGGAGCACTTTGCTGCCTGACTGTGTGTATGGGGAGCCCTAGCTGTGTGGGGCTTTTTTGTGCTACACCACAATAAATGTCTGAAGACACTGTGTCTCCATCTTTTATCCTCAGAGTGATAAGTGATACCCCTCTGTCTAAAATCAACACAAATGCACATTGTTTTATTGCTCAAATCCAGACAGGATGGGTCTTTACACACACAAGTAAAAGATCTCTGAAGACAGTATGTAGTTTGTGTGTTTGCTGTTTTTTGTCATTTACAAAACTTTATTTTGGCAACCTCAGAGCAGCCCACTAGTTGGGAAACAAGGTCTTGGGATGTAATGATGATGGAGTTAAGTCCTTATTAATGAAGCTTGAATGAAAATTTTAGCTTTTGTCGTTGCAGCCTAAAAGTTGATAACTTTACTTTTTATTAGTAACTGATGTCAAAGTGCGGGGTGATGGTGTTGTGCTGATGTACTGTTTCTGAAAGTTGGTCCTAATATTCTGCTCTCTCCATCCAAATACATCTGGGAAGCAAAATGTTTTCCGTGTGTTTCCTGTCTAAGATGCTACATGCTGTGAATATTCCTGAGTCATTTTTTAGATTTTTGAACCGCTGCCATTATCAGGGCTAATTGTGACCAATGACCGACAACGTCCACCCTCTGGCTGAACATCGGGATCTTACATAAATGCTCAGGAGGAATTTGTTCCAGTTATTGCAGGGGCGTCGGAGTGTTACTAATAACATAATCAAACTGTTCAAACAACTGGCTGACTGCTTCTGGCTCTGTAGCTTTGTGTTCACACTGCTTTTGTGACTGACACTGTCCCCATGTTCCCATGAAAGTCTCTGAGAGGGGATGTTGATTTCCTCAGAGTCACTCTACACTTCAAAAACAATTAAATTCAACTTAATTGAGACCTAAAAGACCCAATCAAGTTTGTGTTTCTGACACAAAGATATGTAACAATATCAGATTGGGACTGATGAAAAACTTGGTCTTAACAAATACTGGACTCACGCTGAATGGCTCGTAGCCTCGGGATGAGAGTGGGACTGCTGGGAGGGGAAGAGCTGGTGCTGTGAAGACTTCGCCTCTTGTCCATTGAGGGCGATGCCTGAACTGTGATTTTATGTTGGAAGTCTGAAAAAATAACGCATGCAGGAATATTATGATCAAAACAGTCTTAGAAAAGTTACAGCCGCTGAACACTCACAGATTAGACAACAATATTAGCCTTTAAGGTCATAACATAATCTAAACGAACAGACTTAGCACAAGCCATACAACTATGGACTGGTAATTTATTGTGCGCAGGGGTTTTTGAAAAATCAGATTGCTGGAACATTGCATTACTATTAAATGAATCTATTTCTGGAGCAATCTTAACAAAGACACCAATACTTCTAATACAAACATTTTATTTAAAAGTAAAATAAAAGTTGTAAGAAAATTCTGAGAACAAAGTCTTTGTTCAAATTTTTGTGTTGTTGTGAAGGTAATCATTTTACAACCCTTTTTCAGTGGCATAAAATTAACTCTATCTCTGATGGTGGATTGTAGGTAGCCACGTACAACCTTCATCGGTGTCATTTCAATTCATTTTATAGTAAATGAAGTACTTGAGTTTGTACAGGGATTTTTCTATTTGTTTGCCAACTAGAAGTGTTTTTTATACTGCAGATCCTTTTTCACACTGATTCACACACTGATGTTGAAGTTGCTTTTAAGCTGTCCATCAGTACTAACTTAACACGGCCATACAAAGAACTGCTGTATCCGTGGATGCAACAGTGCTGCTTGGAGCCAGCAGTTCTATAAAAACAGGACCACACAGACCCTGACATGGTCGTCAGTCCTCTGACTGCTGAAGGTGATATCAGGCTGCTGTTATTAAAGCTTTAACGAGAAAATGAGAAACACTTGCATCAAAAGTCATGTTTGGCACTAGGGTGAGCTTCATGTCCCATGACTGACTTTAAACGTTGGCTCATTGACTGCAGGTGCAAATCACATTTGCAAAGGTAAAGCGATATTTCATTCAGCCCTTCTGACTGTGTTAAAATTAAATACCAAATGATATTTTTGTGTGAACATGATTCAAACAGGCTGTCTTTTGAATGCTTTGTAGTTTTGTTGGAAAACACAGCAAGGATACAGCACATATTGGATTTAAATCATAGATACCCAGATGGACAAGTGAAATGTATTGAACAGTCCCTCAGGTGTGTCAGGTTAACTGACCACTGCAGCATTTTTACTGACTTGTTGCTTTGTGAATTTTTAGTCTGAACTGGGTATTAGACTCAAATTATTGTTGCCATGTTATCCAAACAGGTATAAATGTATCAGTGTTTTCACCAGTATCATAACTAAGTTTGCATTTTGTTCTGTGATAAATCATTTTTCTATTTGTTTTTACCATTTGTTTTTTTAAGAAAAAAAAAAAAAACAAGGCTTTGGAATTAAGTTTCCATTTTGCCAAAGATACAACAGAAGGTTAAGTGAAATAGTACTCCACTTAGAATTTTTTTTTTCATTGGATGAAAAAGAAACAATTGTAAACTCTTGAAATGGCTTCAGTACTTTAAAATTACATGATCCTTAAGAGTTTACTCAAACTTCCACACACTCAGGATCTAAATAACTTGATATACAGTATAGTTAATATATATTATTATTAATATATAATATATAATAAATTTATATTTAATAAATTTAAGAAGAGAGAGAGGGAGAGAGAAAAAAGGTCTTTGCTGGTGCAGAGCCCACGCCAGTCATTATTTTTTCAGTAAACATTTCACGAGTCATCATTAGTTTCCGTCTTGTGTAAAGTATAAATTCAGTGTTTTGTAGTCAGAACATGCAGACACTCACCTGAAGGCAGGCTGATGCGGTTTCCGTCCTTTAGCTTAAGTCGTGAACGTTTGAATTTGCCCTTCCTCTTTTTTACATTGGGCTTGTCTTTGTTGAGTTGGAAGATGAGGATGTTGAGCTCCCTCTCCAGCACGTTGATCTCCCGCTCGGCTAGTTGCTGCTCCCGACGCTTCAGCAGCTCCTCCTGAGACTTCTGCTGAAGGGCAGCCCGAGTCAGCTCCTCCTCTCTTGAACGTAACTCCTGAAGGAATATGAAATATAGATACCCATGTTATTGGATATACAGTATATGGTAGAAAGTTTACAGGTGAACCAAGGAAATCATAGCAGCAGAAACAAAATTTGTGGTGTGAAAAAGAGATGGTGTTCCCAAACAAATGTAGCCCATTTCTTAACTTTATGATGTCTCTGCTGCAGCATGAATTTTGCACGTTTTTGGGTAACTTTCCATATGACAAGGCACAGGAAATGTTGAGGTAAATCTTGTTAATGTTTTAACAAAAAACAAAAGTACATGAAAAAAGTCTGATTTTTTTTAAAGTTAGAAATTAAAGACATATAAGCTTCACACAGTGGGCGCCACAAAGTGCTTCACTGTAAAAGATAATGTTCCTGTTGAGATTTCAACTGTTTATGAAACAGAGAAATAAATTTCAACACGCAAGGAACCTGTCAGCTGTGATGATAAAAAGCATCTTATAGAAATAAGACAGATTATTTATTTTATTTTATCTTATTGTTTTTTTTACATTTCTCATGGCAGACACTTGGAGTGGAGATAAACTTAAGCCACATTTTCTAATCTGGTTGAAATAAAATCTTAATTGGGTTTGGGTGAAATGCTTAAGGTTAAGGAACATTCGAAAAAAGAAGTCAAAATTAAGGAATGAACTTTATTCCTACCAAAGAGGCCACAGCAGGTGGTTAAACCATGTATGTTTGTTTTCAGTGTGTTGCCAATGTTGGCAGTTCTAGCACTGTCAGCCTTGGACCCCACTTCCTAGGTTCAAGTCCACATATCTGTGCTGAATGTGGTCGCACATTGTTTCAGTTGAATTATACACAAGGATAAACGGCCTAAATACACCATAATCCTGATTTTTAATCAAAAATCCTGCCAAACCATACTGTTCCTACAAGGAACTTTTGATGCCATATGTTCAGTGTGCTTTGTTTATATCTAAATTACAGAGCATACTAGTAGTAGTCATTAACTAAGTTACAGTGGCCACTAGTGTCTGGCAGCTGTATTACAGTTTACATAAAGTTTGACCATGACTGTATGGACCAAAACTGACACAGAATTAATGTAACTGATTCATAACTACTGAAGTAGACCACTTTGATTGTTTAGCGAGCTGTTCAGCTGCACCTCCATCTCAGTGTGTTTGAGTATTTAAAAAACAGATGACTTAGATATGTAGTAGAGATGCATGATATTGATTTTTGCCAATATCTGATATGCTGATGTTGCCAAGCTCATTATCGCCTACATTGATACCAATATTTTTTTTCAAAAGCACAGACTCCACTTAACTAGTACTGATCTGTTCCTTTCATGGTTACAGTTTATTTTTGTTAGAAACATGTGTAAAGCAAGAAAAACAACATTTTTATTCTTCAATACAAGATACCGTTGACTTATAAAAGCGGACATTGAGTGATGAGGAGGTAAAGCATTATGGTACACTTGTACATTCTGCCAATATTACAGACAATATGAGGGATAATTAAGGCTGAAATATCAGCTGTGAATACCGGCAAAATTTTTTAGATCTGCCGATACTGACAATCAACTTTTGAGGCAATTATCTGCTGATATCAATATTGTTTTGCTAATATTGTGCATCTCTTGCAGTCAGCATGTATACACTGCTTTGATTTTAGTGTTATTTAACATGAAAGATTCTACCATAATGTTTAAGGTTTTAATCATTACATTTAAGTCTAAAAAGACATTATTGTTATTTCATTTTCATTCCTTGTATTTCTAACATTATTGATGTTTACATGTGCAACACTTCAGCTGCTCTTTTTCACCCCTTCTGCTTGCTATTTCATAAGTTCCTGCATGTCGTTGTTTTGGTGGGACAGTGATGACTGTGACTGGGTAAGTGACTTGTGTGGCTGTTAGCACATTGTCTCGAGTAAACTGCTTTGCTGTACTATGAAATCATTTTAGTCTTTAAGATTAGATTATTAATTAGAAAAAACAACTGTTTGATGAGTTAGTGTAGCCAGCCTATTAACCACAGCCTAAAGACTATGAGGTTCTTTGTCGAGAAAAGAGGGTAACATTATAATTAAACTGAGGTCATATGAAAATGTTCTTTTAGTGTTAAATGTTGAAATCGAGCAATTGAAAAAAAAAACCCAGTATAATTAATTACAAGATTTTTAATTCCCTGACTTTGAACAATTGAATATACTAAAAGCCTAACATTGCTTCGTGTCAAAGAACAGAGAATTGCTGCTATACTTTCTAAAATGATTATCATTAAAAACAAATGTGTTACTTTGAGAGTCCTTGTATGAAAAACTAGCATGTACTTTCTTTACACACAGAAGAGAAAGTTTTTCCTGAAAAGATTGTAAGCTGCCTGCTTTTAATGGAAGATATTTATTTTTTCTATCTTGCATTGATCTGGCTGCATCTTTTACATCTGTGTTTAGTTTGTTTTGTTGCTTGTGGGTTTGTGGATGTCTTAATTATGGCAAACAACTTAGAATTCCTTGGAAAAAAAACCTCTCAGATAGGTACAAGTGAGGCAGAAGTGTTGTTGAGGGGTTTAATTAGATAACTAGGTCTTTAACGACCATGTTTCAGGAGCTTACTGCCTGCTGTTTCGGTCTGAGTTACATCGAGTAAGGTCATGGGAGCAAACACGTCTGTTGAGCTTTCTTTACCCCATCTATTTTCTTTTAATTGTTCTCAGCTGAGTAATAATAATCCTTACTGGATGACTTCCATAAAGCAGCTTTACAGCCACCCACCTAGACACAGATTACTGTGGGATGTTTACAGGAACTCTGCTGACGTAGCAGTTAATTCTGTTGGTAATCAGATGAAATGTCTGATGGGAAAATGAAACCTAATGCTAAAAGCTTGTTATTTCCTGCTTTTAATGTATAAATTTTTGGATCCTGGCAAGCTTTCCAATGGTTTGTTATGGCTGGGTGTGCAGATTATATCAGAGCGCTTAAATGATTATACTGGATTATTGCAGGTTACATCACAAAAGGGCATATGCAAGATTCAAAAATACTGTTTTCAAAATCAATGATGAACCAGAGCAAGGCAAAGAGCATAAATGTGTTATAAAGTCAAAGCAAACATAATCTTTGAACTTTTAAGAGAAATACTAAAAAAACTTTGAGTTTCCCCGTTATTCAGTTGATTATTAGTGGACTCAGCTCTCTGCTGATCCTGTTGTTTCTCCAAACACTAATTAGCCTCGTCTTAAAGCCAGCGACAGGAGACTTCTTCTGGAATGAGATTAAGGTCTTAACAAGAGGAAGTATGCTCAAAGACTTCGGCATTAAGGACTCGTTTTGTTAAACGCGCGATTAGCTTGTCCGCTGAAAGTGACCAATTACACTTTCTAGGCCATAAAATCTTCTCCAAGTAAGTTGACTAATTCTTGATAATGGAATAGTTTGAAAAGTATCACTGATGAAAGAACAGAGAACAGCCCATTTGGGATAAGACACTGTTAAATATGTTCTCAAGCTTACAAATTCCCACACAGCGAGACAGGAAGAGATAAATCACAATTTTATTGGCTTTAGTATAGTTGGAGTGGATGTTCCTGTCTCTGTGTCTCTCTCTTTCTGTGAACCCACCTTCTCTTTGGTCCTGAGTTCATCAAACATCTCCTGGATCTCCACGCGCCAGTCGTCCTGCATGCTGTGGAATGAGTCCTGAGGCATTGTTGCCATCACTGCCTCTTCAATGGCTGACAGCTGCTCCAGGATGCAGGAGAAGGAAGGACGCACGTGGGGGTCCTGATCCCAACACTCTGGACACACAGGAATTATCAGTCACTCATTTAACTTTTACTTTTAAACTGCCAAATCATGAAAAGGACACTTCCCAAAAGAGCAGATCTGAAACACTCTTACATTTTATTCTAATAGAGATGCTAACATTGGGCTTATTTAAAGGGCCTTTTCAAGGCTTGACGTTTAGATCTCTGATGCTTTGCCTTCACTATAAATGCAAATAAAAAATGCAAAATGGGACACTGACAGCGTTTTCGTCTCCGTGTGGACAGAGACAGACACAAATAAAACACTGCTGAATGTCTCAAGGCATAATAAAGGCGGAGCACTGACACTGAGCTGTTGCAGAATTTTACTATGCAAAGGGTCACTGAAAAATAGAAAAAACATACACTAAAGCAGTGGCTTTAGTGACTTAGTCTCAGGATCCAACACCATCACCTCCATGAGAAACTGTGACCCCACATTTCCCAAAATTTCAACAACTCATGTATTTGCAGGTCACATGTTCAGCAAAATACACACTTAAATGGATTATTTTTTAAAAAAAAAATGTTTCCATGGCATGTGTACTTAACCCGCAACATGAGAAAACAACATAAGAAAACCACTCCTGTTCCTCCATTGCTTGCTCCTACCTTCAGAGAAGGTGGCTAAATCTGTCAGTTTGAACATTTTCCCCAAACAATGTCATTGGAGGGTACGCCACCTCCCCAAACTGGGAGACATCTCCTAAGCCAGCCTTCAGCTGGCTCCAGTGGAAGGAACATGTCTTGGCATGTCTATGCAGCCACAGTAAACAGTAGAGCAGTTAAAAGCTCAGACCACATCCACTTCTTGAGAGGGGCGTGATTAGACACAGCTCAAAAGGGTTTCCATTAAAATGCCTGTTCTGAGCAGTGCTGAAACAGAGAGGTTTACAGGCATGCCAAAATTCAGCTTCTAGGGGGATTTTTGGGCAAGAAACTTCGAAACATGTTCTATGGACAGGTGGGACCAGTGTAAACACATTGAAAAGAGTAAAAATACAGGACCTTTAATGAAAACAGTTTCTTTTTTGGTCCTTAGATTGATCAAACATTTAACAAAAAAACAATAATTTTTTAAAAGAACATCACTACCCAAGAGGACGTTCCAGCACATTATTTTAAATATTTTATCCAGTTCCCACAATAAAATGTAAATTTTGGTTGCTTTCTAGAGATACTGAGAAAATAACATATTTCACCATTTTAACCCAGGATAATGTAATAAATTCTCAAAATGCTTGATCTCCCATGGATATAATGTCAGTAGGGCTGTGCAAATTTTAAAAGGAACATTAACAATGCAAGATCTTATTTTTTTCAGTAAGAAAAATGCATTTGATGAAGTATAGAAAAATAAAAAAAGATATTTTCAAAAATTATTTAATATATTATTCTTAAGTCAAGGGCTGGGTATTTCAAGCAGCCCAAAACAGAGGCCATGATATGACACGTATCTTGATATCAGTAAGTTGCTGAAATTGTCTTTCTACAGCATTTCCAGCAAAAAAACAAAAACAGTGAGGAAAGATTTAAAGGATCCTACAAAATAAGACAATTTTAGGTCTTCAGAGGTAAAGTAATTTAAAACTTTCTGTGTGTTCAGTGTGTCATGCTATTTTGCTTTTACTGCCACCCTTTGACATTTTTGAGAACTGCATCATTACCAGAGCTGTGCAACATTTGGAGTCATATCAGCTTTGTAAAATCTATATCAATACAGATATTGGCAATTAAGTATCTGGTAATGTATATTGTAAATCTTTTTCTTTAGCACTGGCCAAGTACAGAGCAGAGATCTAGAGTTTTTGAGGTTTCTGATGTGTTTTGTTCCTAAAGTCTAATGGTTGGATCTCCTTTTATTGAACATTCCCAAATCTATAATTAATGACATGTCATGATTATACAAATGAAGACATTTTTTTTAGGTTTATTTAACATAGATCATGAAGTTACATAAAAAGTCTCATTGTGTTGTTTTTTTTTGTTTTGTTTTTTTTTTTACCTTCCATCAGCTTGGCGAACGGCTCCGGGCACGTTGAGGGGATCGGTAGAGTTAATTTATTCACAGCTACACCATAAGCAACAGCCAGACCATCTATCCCCCGGTATGGCACCTCTCCTGTCAACAGCTCCCACAGCAAGACACCATAACTGTGGTGGAAATAAAAGATACAAATAATTAACAAATATACAGACTATGTTCTCAGATAAAAGCTGTGTTTTTCTTAAAAAAGAGACTTATTTTTATCAGTCCAGTACACTATATGCTGCTGATTTGACAAAAAAGTCCTAATGCTCAGTAAAAAGTGTTTCCTGGGAGAACCATTTACTGTAATGTGCTTACTGACCTTAAGATAATCTACTTAGAATATTTAGAACACACTGGGAACTATCATCCGGCTTGTTTGATTATGAGGGGCATGTTTGGATTAGAAAAAAATCAAACAAACTACCTCCCAGTTTGATATCACAGCAACAAAAATAGATCTCCAAGGTTTCCAATACCAGTCAATTGATGTTAATCATCAGAGATTGCAGACAAACTCCTGCCACTGTGGAGATTGTACAAAAAGGCTGTCAACACTTGGAATGGTTTGCACTGCACTTTTCTAAATGTTTCCAACATTTTAATGAAATTGTGACTTTTTTTCCTTTTGTCTTTAAATTTGACTTAGTATATAAAAATAGAATTAAAAAATACGTACATTTAAATACACAGACATGAAAACATTGTTTCTGCAAGAGTCAGGAGTGTGTTGGATTTTGTCTGAAATTTTGACAGTTAGAAATGCTTAAAAATCCCCAATTGGGTGTCCGGGACTTTACATTATGGGGCATTGGTGCCAAAGAGATGTTACTTTTAATATTGTTTGATTTTTACTAGACTCCTAAGAAACTTGTGACTCTGATATTGTGACAACCATTTGTTATGTTTTTAAAAAGAAAAATACCAGATATCAGTCATGCATCACTGTTTAGTCAAAAAATATAGAGACATGTCACATGATATTCGGTAATATCAGATATCAAAATATCAGCTCTCTATCAGATGCATGAGAGGAAGGATGGGAACTGGTACCTGATAACAATTTCATAATCAATTTTCATGGATTTTTTTTTTTTGGAGAAAAAGTATTTTTTTCTATGTCAACAACATGAAACATATAGCACTCCTAATATATATTGCCCAACTCTAAGGATCATCAGCTACTGGTACATTTGTCCAGTTGATGATCAGCGTCTTACGGCACTGACAGTGTTTCATTATACTGCTGCTTTTGAAATAACACTGCCACAGACAGTGTAGGCTGTACCGTTAATTTTGTGTCAATTTAAGACCATCTTTAAACCTCTTTTGTCCCCTGCCCACCATGATTACACTCTACACATCTTTGCTGCATTCCCACCCCTATATAAGCGTACTTATTTTATGTGCGTTCTTCGTTTGATCTTACCCCCAGACGTCACTGCCTTTGGAGAACAAAGATGACTTGATGACCTCAGGTGCCATCCAGGAGTAGGTGCCTGCAGCAGACATTTTTGTGGTTTTGTGCCACTCCCTGGCCAAGCCAAAATCTGTGATCTTCAAGGTCTTCCTCCCGATGTCGTCATTCTCAATTTTTTCAAGTAATAAAACTGGAAAGAAAGAAGCAGAGAGAAGTGATACATAAGAAGGAGGCCTTGGAGAGAGTGGAAGTTAAAAAAAGATACATGAAGGGACAGAGATAAAAACAAGAGATGGGTGATGAAGAGAAAAAAGCAAAGGTGGACAGACTGGACTGGGATGAAAGGGCCACATGTGAAGGGTTTTAAGAGAAGAGGTGAGGGGAAAGATGAGAGAAAGTTATACAAAGAGTGGCCGACATGGAAAAAGGGGGCTGTGAGGGTGAGGATAGTTATCTTCAACAAGGCCAATAGTGGTATGCAGCTCATTTATTACAGGAGAAACAGAAGGCTGACAGTGTAACAAAGCACATGTCCTCAGGTCCTAAAACTGTCCTACACATTAAACACAGCAGGAGCCCTTCAAACCTGCCTGAAACACAACACCTGAACCAGAGGGACATGTCAAAGTGAAGACACAACCTACCAAGCCTTCACAACAAACCTGCCAGTAAGAAAAAGTGACTTACAGGATGCAACTCACTTACATTTCTCAGAGTGAAACAAACAAGTCAACACATAAAAAAACAAACATAAGTACACTTGAAGGAGATAAAAGGATTTTAAATGTTTTTTTGGAAACAGGGCCAATTTTGCTTTTCAAGAGTGACTTCGAATTAACCTGATGTTGCATAAGCTCAGTGACAAGAGTAAAAAGAGATTAAAAAAACATTAATTCAGGTTTATATGTTTCAATTCCATGAGTGCAAGAGTATGCTCACAATTGCTAATTCACATACTGAGTATCCCTGATCCCACTGTATTCTCAGTTTGTCTGAGACCCTCTGTTGGAGCTCCTGTCATTTTAAAGCTCCTTCCCCACATGGGCCCCATCCATACCAATTGATTGTCCACTCTGTGGTAACTGGTCAGTTCAGGGATGCTGGTGCCATTTTTTTTAACCAATCTCCATTCTTTCTACAGTTTTTGCTCTGCACTGGGCTTGCCAGCCTGAGCCTGAGGCTAAAACTGAAGGAATAGTGGTAGGGGGTCAATCTGGGAGGTCTATTCCAGGTGGCCAAAGGAATGAGGTATTTAAGGCAGCTACTGACACTATGAAGAGGGGTAGAGGGAGAAGTCCAGATGCCGCAGACGTTTTGTCTTGTGCATGGAAGTCACACAGAGGGGACATATAAAACACACACAAAGGGGAAATATAAAAATTGAAAAAGCAGAATATGGGCTCTTAACATCTGGACACAGCAGCAGCCTATGTCAGACCTGACCTGACTGCCAGCCCGCCCTCATCACTCTCTCTGACTCTGTTGTTTACTCTGTGGACTCCCTCTGTTTCCTTGGGACCATCATCACCCAGGGCCTCAAGTGGGAGCTGAACATCAGCTCCCTCATCCAAAAAAACAAAAAAACACAGCTGAGGATGTACTTTCAGAGGCAGTTGAAGAGATTCTACCTGCCAAAGACGATGATGGTGCACTTCTACACCGCCATCATTGAGTCCATCCTCACCTCCTCCATCACGGTCTGGTACGCTGCAGCCACCACCAGGGACAAGAGCAGACTGCAGCGTATCATTCGCTCTACAAAGAGGGTGATCGGCTGCAACCTTCCATCTTTCTGCAACCTGTACACCTCCAGGATCCAGATCCTGCTGTCAGTATCATCAACAGAACGCCAGCCCCCACCCCATAAAACAGACCGTAATCCAGCCACATTTTATCCACTGCACACTGTTTATATTTCTATCATATTTATACTGTTAAAAAATTCAGTGCTCATCAATATCATTGTTGGGTTTTTGTTCTTTTTTGTGCCTATTGTATATATTGTATATTATTTTTATTAAATTTGCACTATTGTCTACCTATTTTTACACTTCACTTTATTTCTCTTGACTCTTTATTTTGATTTTAACTGTATGTTGACTGTTTTTGCAGCCATTTACAAAGTCAAGGCAGCAGAAAAAAATGCTTGCTGTGCATGACTTGGATTCATTTTGGGATTAAAAAATGAGTACGTCCAAAGTCACAATAGCAGCATTGGAGAGAAGAGGGGAATAAAATCTCTATCTCTGCATGAGGGAGGATGAGTGATAGGCAGGGGTTTATGTTGACAACAGAGGAGGAGCTGGTGGCTGTTGTGTCCCTACATGAGGCGAAACTGGAATAATACAGAGTATAAAACACATTGGAACCCCAATTCTCATTAATTTGTCCCTGACAACAGACAACATATCAATTATCAAATGTTCAATAACAGAATCACATACAAGTCTCATCATTCTTTACACGTTCGTACTGTTTGCCACCGCCACTGTACATTTAAACAGAGAATTAACACCGACCAGAAGTCCTTTTTACAAGTAAGAGCACTATTTTTTAAGACTATTTTTTGGGCATTTTGTTCCTTTATTGATAAAGGAGAGAGACAGTGAATAGTCTTGTGAAAGGGGGCGAGAGAGAGTAGGGGAAAACACTCTGCAAACTGATCACAGGCTAGATTCGAACCTGGGCCGGCAGAAGCATGTACATGGGTCATGCCTGGTTGCTTACCACTCCGCCAAACCAGCATCCCAGTTAGAGCTCATTTTTATTTTATTAGGAAGGAACAGCTACTCCTTCTGCTGCCTCTGGGTTTAGACCATAGGGGCAGCTCTGCACATGCCCAAATGTTTTTATTCTGATTAAATGTTTGATGCAAGTACATACTCACCATGATCAGAATGTTTTCATGAAAACAGAGACGCTGAAAATTTCAATCAGTTTAAAGATAAATTAGACATGTAAACATGGCTAATAATTATAGCACATATGATCAGGATTATTAATTAGGTCTGTCTTTCATGCTGCCTGTCTTGTTTGTGTGTAAAAGTACTGCCTGAATAACTTGCTGTACACTGTGTCTGTGCTGTTGTATCACTCTCTGACCTTGAACTTTTCCACAGCACGAATAAACTAAAACTGCCAAAACATGTTCTTCTTTTGTGACCCTCTGAGAGCCAGTTGGCAGGATTCACCCACAGAAAGCAAACAAATCTTTATTCAAATCTGACATCATGATGAGCTTTCAACATTACAGATAAACATGTTCAAAGACTGACAAAAAAACAACAAATTTGGTCTCCTAGAACTACTTTTTTTTTTTTTTAAACATATTTCATTAACTCAACTATTTTAGTACCAAAGCCAAGAGTTATATATAATTGATGATGTTGCAGGGTTGACCGACAAATGGTTTTATATTGTGAGGTGGGTAAATGCCCATCCCAACTCCAACTGTAACTAGATTAACTGAAAGGTAAGGTCATGATAGCGTTGCTAATTTTGCACCTGCCAGTCCCAGGCTTCAAAACTCTGCTTCAGAAGCCAATGGGTGACATTCTTGAGACAAACTCTGTTTTAAACCATCTAAGATCAGATTTATATCGCATACGTCTAATTCTTTGATACCCTCATTGGTTCATGTATCCTCCAAGTATGCATTTTGCTGCAAGGAAGAGTCTGATTCAGTTCATGTCTGTGATTGATTATGATGACATTATTTACATGCATGTTTCAACATCCACACTGAAAATATTGAACTGTGTATCATGCTGCAGCTACACATTTTGTCTCTGGGCTGGGCTTTCACACACATCATTGTGTCTTGTATGAGAGAGCTGGCTGGTCCTATTTATACAACAGAGGGATGAAAAATTGGTACATCTTCCCCTATAAGGCCATATTAACATGAGAACATAAATACCTTCTTATTTATGTTCTCTACTGACACCAAAGACTGTCAGTGGCTGTGGCCTGGGGTCTCATAGACTGATCATGACACTTTGCAGTACGGATAGATTGCCTGATTTGATGTCTGTCATCAGGCAGATCCAACTCGCCAAGCTCTGATCTACAATGACTGTGAGCACCCCAAAGCAGGACGGCCCCTTTTAAAGCAGGAGGAGTTGGGAGCTCCGAGCGAGATGACAGCCAGAAGTGACTGCTCATACAGAGATTAGCATAGATGCTAACAGCTTCAATAGCAGTTTTAGCAAATCTATGTTGCATTGTTTCCTTAAATTAAAAAACAAATACCACTACAAACCTTTCTATACAAAGGATATTTTCACTCCCTTTGACACGTTTTGCCAAGAGTTTGTGTTACAAAATGGCTCACATTCTGTCCTTTACACTGCGGCAGTAACACCTGCCTACTACATTATCTGATTAGCCTGTAATGAATGTGATTGACGAAACGGTCATCCAATCACCTGCCAGATATGCTTTTGAAAGGTCCTGCCCATTCCCAAACACTTACTATGAGCTCTTTCCCAGATGGACAAGTGAAATATCTTGAATGGTCCATCTGGTGTGACAGGTTATTGATCATGTATGTTATTCCTCAAACTCGCTCTGTCTTCGGAAGGACAGCTTTTGTGTTTTTGCTCGATCATCTTGTCTGACTTGCAGAATCACCTTAACTAGAGCGTTTTGTTAGTTTCAAGGCTTCGAAAAACAGAATTAAGGAACATCTGACCAGTGTTTGCACTTGTTTGTTTGATGAAATCTTTGTGTGTTATGAATTATTGTTTGTAATTTGTGTGAAACTTCTGTGCTGCTGTCTTGGCCTCCTTGGCAAAAGGGACCCTTGAATCTTAATGGGAATATTACGGTAAAATAAAGTTAAAACAAAATATATATATTATATATATATATATATATATATATATATATATATATATATATATATATATATATATATATCTTAATCAGTCATTTAAAGCATTTTGACACACAGAATATAAATAGCTGAAAGGCTTCTTTACAGCCAACACAATAAAAATGTACTGCTATAGAAAAGTGACCCTTCCACTTGAATTATTATATGAATTAAAACAGGAAGCAAAGGAATAAGCAGTTCTTTACAGTTAAGACACAGCTGAGAGATAACTTTTCTTGGCATGCAAATGTATTTCAATGGGCCTGAAAATAATCATAAGCAGCATTTAACCCATTTGGTCTCCCCTAATAACTGGGGTATTGGTGCCATTACTAGCCCAAGGCACTGAGGGGATCCTCTACCCAAGCTGCAACAAAAGGAATTCCATTACAAACAGGTTTCACTAGACCAATGATATACTCCTACTTCCTGTTGTCAAAGTCCTCTTTCAGTGATTCCATAGATTCCTCCCAGCAGGCTCTGTAGGTTTATAATGACTTATGATGGCTTAGTTACACAACAGAGAAGAACAGTGGTTCTGGGATAAACCCGTCTGCGTTGATTGGCCTATTGAATATCATGCCAAATATTTTCTTTGTAGCTCCATGAGACTTCAGTGTCAGCCCTCTAGAAATATAAAATAAAAGCTTGAGCTCCTGTCTACATGACTCCATGCTGACGTTATGCCACAAAAACACCTTTTCAACCACAGGCAGCCATCTTGCCTGGCTTTTGGGGAATATCAGCAGCTAAGCTGAGTACACACAAACACACACACTCACATGCAACACAGATTAAAAAAAATCTATGGATAATTACTTTGACTAGTAGACCACGTAAAAACATGTTTGCATGGATAAATAAACTATGAAATCAGTACATATAAGATTGGACAAATTTTGATTAGAAAACCAACAATTCAAATGAAATTTGAAAAAGTAAAGTGAGCTTCAACAAAGTGAGATCCTGTGTGCTGTCAGGTTGTGGATTGTTGCTCTTTGTATAGCTGCACACGTTCCCTGAGTTATGCACCGATCCTTAAAATCAGGGCTGGTAATGATGTTTGAAAAAACATCTCAGCCGATTGCAAATACAAATATTTTTCTATTACAAATTCTTGCCGCAATTCTTCCTCAATTCCAACATTTTCTCTCACAGTTGATCAGAAAAAACACATCAGAGTTTGTCCAACAGATTACTTCTGCTGAGGGATGGGAATCAAAAACCAATAATGGCTGTGAACCGATAACGACTTACTCAAGTAATCAATATCATTGGTCTTTTTGCAAATAAATTCCTTCCTCTTTTTTCTGTGTGCCTTGAAAATCTATGATGGTTCGTTTCTATCCAAGGAAGCCAGCAGAAAGGCCAACAAAGAAGTCAAAGATGTGATCATTATAGACAGGAGACAAAAGTGTTGCTCAATGTAAAATGATGCTGAATGTGATTTCAAGCAAGAGCTCCTGACTCATGATATTGAGTCCCCAGGCAGAGGAAGAAAACTGTCTGACAAATGTGATGTGTTTTTATGATCAACAATGGTAATGTAAAAAATAACAATTATAATAATCAAATAAGTGGTCCAGGGTTCAATAAAATACATGAAAAACATGGCATCCTTGAATCAGCTGTTACATAAGTGTACTTATTTGGGCAAAGCGACCTCAATTCCACCCCCTTAACCTGAACTCCTGAACCCAAGGTGCGGCACTGCTCTGGCCAAATATTTGTCATGGATACAAAAGCAAAAATCTATTTTGTGTCACCTTTAAACACTTCTCGCAGCCCTGAGAAGGTTATACAAACAAGTGTATCTGTGTTTATTTTACTTTTTAAATTCAGGTTTAATTTTTAGTCATCTCTTAAGCTGCATGAGCTTGTCACAGGTATAACCTGCTGTGGTCTATTTCTTATATAGATTAGGAGCACTTTAGTCTATACTAAGGTTATTTTCCAAAAGGCAATCGGTTATCAACATCACAAACAGCATTTGCTTTCTTTAAGTGTTCCATGTTAGAGGGCCATTAAACTAAGCACATGTTGTTTTCTGTTCTTGTTCTGCTTTTCTCAGTCTATATATTAAGTCTCTGTCTTTTGAAAAGAAAATGTTTTGAAGAACACAACAGTGCAATGCAACTGGAGATGGTCATGCCTCCAAGGCAGACCCCACCCTCAGTCCAACCCCCATTTAATTCCCCTTTTCCAAACAGTAGATCTCCAGGCAGAGCCATCTTTCATGGTGCAACAGTGGGAAGATCAGAAGCAGAGCAGCTGCCTTCAAAGCAGGTCCCACGCTTCTTCCCTTTGCTTTCTCCCCCTCAAGGTAAAAAAAAAAAAAAAAATACACTTCACTGGCCAACAGGACTATTTCTCCTCTCTTCAACAACCTAAAAATACTAAAAGTCAAAAACAATTAACTATTCAAATAAGATGCCAGTCTAAGAAAGTGTTTAATGCTACAGTGCAGCATTGTGTATTATTTGAGGACATTAGAGTGTCTTCCACTTTGCTTTTACAAAGAAAAAAGTTCACTCATTTATCAAACTCTTCGACTGTGTCAGAGACACTACTTTTTCTTATGATCACATCAAAGAGATTTTTCACTAACACCATTTAATCCTTAACCAAGTTTACTAAAACCTGGTGTTTTGCTTGAGGGAAGCTCAATTGTCCCTCTTACTCTGGATTTACAGAATGTACAGTATGTTTTGCTTTTAAGAGTGTTTTAATTGTGCCACCTTGTTTAAATGGGCTACATTATGTTTTAAATTACTCAATAGTTTAGTGTGCAGCCCGTTAGGGTGTATAAATCTTGTTTTTCAATGCAGCTCTTGCTACCACCAAATTATCTGACAGTACAGCACGTCTTTTTGCTTGTAACAAATTGTGTGAATCACCCTTTGTTGGCTTATTTGAAAAAAGAGAGTAATTGGCAGCCATAAGATATCTGCACTGGTAACAAAGATTTAAGCTGTGACAGGGTGCAGTAGAGGTCAACTTTCTACTTAGACTACCAATTTGAATACTGAAGAACAACTGGTTTACAAGAAATGTCATTGTATATTTGGTGGCTCATTAACTATTTAATAAATTGGTGAAGACTTGCCTCTTTACTGAAACATGCCATCACATTATGGGTTACTTGATTTAAAATCTGATTAAGTGGGAGGCTTCACAGACCTGTCGATGTTCAAACAGCCAATTACAACAAAACTTTAAGGGACTGCTTTTGAGAGATGGTGATCCAGTTTTCATCACTGCTCTGCGTTGTTCCCTCTTTACAAATTGCTCCTTTTTATAATATAATTGTTATAGTCTTTAAATAATAAAAGAAAATGATAAATAGGCTAGAAGTACTCAGAGAGCACTGACCTTTGCCAAGGCTTTTTTGACATCCTCTGCCAAGTCATTTGCAAAACGTAGACAACTTCCCTATCTTGCAATGTTAACCAATCCTTCAAAAAGATCAACATAACACACCAGAACACCACCAAATTTTAATCACTTCTTCAGTATGCCATGGGAGATATTTCCTAAAAATGCCTTTGAGATTTGCTGAGAATTTTGTTACTATTAAGCAAAGATGTGGAAAACTCTTTGTTAAATTGCGTTAACATCTCACAATGTTAATGCATCCTGTACAAAATCCTGGATCTGCACTTAGGTTTGGATCATCACCAAAATCTAACATCTACTTCCTTGTCCCAAGACCAACATTCCCTGAGAATTCAATCAAAATCTTTTAAAAATGTTTTAAGTTCTCTTGCTCATAGACAAACAAACAAACAAATGGACCTACATCTGCAACAACATAACTTCCTTGACAGAGGTAAATATATAACTCTGCAATTTCAATTTACATAGCTATTAAGACCAACTGTTAACAGTTGAACTGCATAAAAACTGAGATGCTGATGAGCACTTAACACTAAAAAAACTATTTAGCCAAACGCACTTTTGACGACAGAGAGCAAATACTGAAACATTGATCATAAAGAGCAATGTTTCAGTACCTTTCATAAGAGCACCTTTCTTAAGACTACATATGCAAGAAGTATTATAAACACTGAAGTGCTTGTTAATGCTGTAACAGTTTTAATGATTATTTTCAAAGTTTGTTTCATTTTGATCTAGAGATGGTCAGGCAGTTTAATGGGTAAAGTTGGTTAACTATAACTAGCTGGTACAAAATTTAAAAACCTGTTCAACAAATTCTTTACATTTGCTTTTCCGACAGACCAAAAATCCTGATCAAGTGCTCAGTCTAACTTTTTACGCAGTCACTCATCAACCACTGTAGCTGACGCCTGGCTAGAATAAATGCTCTCTTACCCTGATGTAAACAAAGGGAACTGAAGAATGCAGTGGAATGAATGGATAGCATTGTCAGCCATCATAGGAACAGCGCAGTTTGCCAGTATTTGATCTAAAATGGAGATAGACTTTGTCAGGTTAGACTCTCAAAAAACACTTAACCAAAGCAGCAAGTGACCACCTTCAGCACAGATATATGGCTGTTAAACCAAAAGAACTAAAGACTAGCAGTGTTAACACAGATAACAAACATCAGCAACACCAACTCTGCAAACCAATTCACAGTTAACCTGCTGAGGCTGTGGGTCCTGTGATAAATAGACTGCACAATGTTGAATGTTTCTCAGTTCTTTGTTAATATGATTTCAGGCTGACTGAGATGATTCACTGAAGAACATTCCTTTTTTCACCACGTGTTCCTCAGCTCTCTTCATGACAGTCATGTAGTCTACTGTCTGCTCTGCTTGTTGTTCTTCTCATTATGTTAAAATATCACCAAACTGCAGACATGAATCCAGCTTTGCCAACCTGCTTAAATGTTGAAAAGCTGACACGCTGAACAATAATTAACAATAATGTGTACTTGGCTTGGTATTGGTACAAATACCCAACACTGTTATTGGTGTTGTTGTATCCCTAAATACAGACTTTGAGAAGAAAAACAGAAATGAAATACAGATCCACCAAAGTGTGTTATCTTGAATCTTCCTTTACTTGATTAATCATGTTGCCTATAGGCCCTGATACAGCATGGTCCATGGAAAGCGCTGCCTCCTAACTTGACATGGCAGTATTTTCTTAACTGTGCCAACAGAGTAAGCACGAGAGCAAGTGGGCTTCCTGTAGTAAGCAGAAACAAGGCTGCTAAACATTCCCCGACTGGTCCGTCTCTCCCTGCTGAATCGAGAGTCCCCCCAGGCATTCTGGTTGATGGGAAAAGGATCAGGGCTAATGGCTGGCTAAATCCATCTATCATGGTCACGTCTCTCTGGGCCACTTGCTCTTTGTCCATCCTCTTCCTCTTCTAGTTTGTATCAGTTGAAGCCTGAATTAACCCATAACCGAGATAATTTAAACATTACACATGTTTAAAGGTAATCAGCCAGTACCTTTTCTGTATTAGCATCAATCAACGTACTAGGGAGCAACAGGAGGGATTGGTGGATTTGGAAGGCAGCTCTTCTCAGCTGTGGGCCCTTTTCCTTTTCACCCTGCTCCACAACAATAGGTGCAGTCAGGGAGAGGTCATAAAAAACACAGTGAAAGCATCTCCACTCCTCCTCTCTCCCCTCTGCCCATTCTCTCATCAGAAAAAAGACAGGCAGTAACTGTCTGCGTGTCAAAAGGGGTAATTGTGGGAAGCCTGAGAAAAGTTGCCCTGCAACACCTAGTCAAGCTTTGGTAACTCTTCCTCTTAGATTACTCTTCAATTGGAGCAAAAGAAATCACAGGAGGAAAAGGGATCCACTCTTACATTGACCTGGTGTGTTTTAAGACTTTGTGAAGAAATAGGTGAAGGGGGTGATCTTCACTGTTTCAACAAACTATGTGGTTTACACAGAAACTCAAAAGTGCAGGCTAACACTGTCTTTTTAGTGTACTCACATATAACAGAGTACCAGCAGAGTTACAACGCAATATGCAATTTAGCTTGTACTGGTATTATCAGGGCAGAAAATGTGCATTTGTTGCGTAATTTTTATTTTGGTTACATGTTTTGATAGTAACTGGAGGAAGACTGAGGCTGCTTGAGTCTTTTGATGAGTTATGAGTCAAAACTTGTCTTTATTACAGGACATTATTAACACCAAAAATCCCAAAAGATTCTACATCTATTGCATTACATAAAACTTCAGTTCATTTGTGATTATTTCAACAAATCCTGTAACTGGTATCTCTTTTAATCTTGTCCTGTATCTGCTCATGTAGTGTTACTTTAGAATGAAATGTCATTGTGCTTTATTTTTACATTAAATTACAGTACATCACTAATCAAAAGACTTTGCTATGGAAAAGTAAAAAGACTCTTGGCAGCATACAGTTAAACATGTAATGAAAGACCTACAACGTTGCATTTGTTATAGGTAGGGCTGTAATGTGTTAGTCGACTGGTCAACTCATTGGTCGATAAGTGCTGGGGCGACCAGAACTCTGATTGGTCAACCAATCGTATTTTTTTATTCGCTTCAATTTATTTTTTCCCGCGGCGATTTACAGTCATCAGGAGGAACGTACCAAGTGCAAATGGGGGTGTTTTCAGACCACCCCGGTTTCACAGGTAACTTGCCTGTCTCAGAACACGCGCTTCGCCGAGCCGTGCTCCGCCGAGCTGCGCTCCGCCGAGCCGCACTCCGCCAAGCCGCGCTCCGCCGAGCCAAGCCGAGCCGTCCCCGCGCAGGAGGGTTTCCCGTCAGAGTCGGACCCCCCCCCCACACCGCCAAGATGCGCTCCGCCAAACTGTGTCGAGCCGAGCCGTCCCCGCGCAGGAGGGTTTCCCATCAGAGTCCTCCACCCCCCCACACCGCCAAGACGCGCTCCGCCAAACTGCACCGAGCCAAGCCGTCCCTGCGCAGGAGGGTTTCCCGTAAGAGTCCCCCGCCCCCCCGCCGAGCTGCGCAGAGCCGAGCCGTCCCCGCGCAGGAGGGATTTTCCGTCAGAAACCTCTGCACATAAGTGTCAAGGCCCAAAACCAACACTGAATGCCCATGACCTATAATCCCTCAGGTAGCAATGCATTAAAACCAACATTGTCCTACTGGCAATATCATAGTGGTTTGATACATTACTAAAGGGCACCTCAGCTGTGCCCAGGTAGTGACCTGACACCTCTACAGCAACCTTGCCAAATTTAGATCTGATCCTACTGAACCATGTATTAGTGACCCTCTTGCCCATGTCCTTACAGATTGAGCTACTCCCCCCTCCTCTTCATATCTGTGCTAAATGTTGTCACTCATTGCTTGAGTCAAATGGTTCAGCACACAACGTAGTCATCATTTCCATATCGAATACTGACATTGCTCATTCAAGGTACCACCAATGCCACCCTTTCTATGCCCTTTGTTGTCATCTAGGTTGATGAGCTCTATGACAGCATGTTGTTAGCCATTCATTGGAGTTACAGTGGTACACAAAAGGCAACTGCATTACAGTTTAGAAAAGCATTTGAAGTGGGTCGTGGCCCTGAACTGATATACATATAAACATAAATAATTACTTCATTCAACTTTCAAATCTGGGGCCATTTATTGAGCTACCCAACTTTTATTGGCGTGGTGACACTTTTTTATTTTATTGTATTTTATTGTACAGTATTTTTTCTATTTAATTGCTTTTATTGTTTTTATTGCTTTTTATTGTTTTTATTTATTCCTTTTTATTTTCTATCTTTTGTTTGCACTTTTGTTCACCGAAAGGGTTGTTGTAAAGGGCTGTATAAATAAAGAACATTTACATTTACTTTTTATTGTCTAGTCAGTTCAGCATCATTACTTAAGACAAAGAAGCAACATATCTCACTGGTGAAGGTGAGCATGACTCATCATAACAACCTCCGTTTACACCTGCATGAAGTGCATAGTTTCAGTGTCGTGTGTTTACTACATAGAGATTAAAGAGGTGCAAGTTTCTGCCAAATTGCAGTTTACTATTGTCACTTCAAACTTTCATCAATTCTTGTGCAACTCTAAAACTGATACCAATTAAAGGTTTACAGCAACAAAAAAATGTGCTTGAGCCCTCCAAAATAGAGGTATTTCTTATTTCTGATCACCAAAACTCAAATACAAAACATAGGCAACACTACAGTTTTAAAAGATATCAATGTATTGGTGCAGCTCTCTATACTGACCATGGCACATTTGATTTAGAAATAATAATGAAGACTTTTAGCTTTTTAAAAGTATTTGGCACCTTTCCATTTATTTATCTATTTACTGATAAAGGTGGCTATTTAAAAAACATGGGAACATAGAAAACTGTGTTAACCTTATTGTCTACTAGATGAAGACGGGGTTTATCTGTAGCCTGATCATTTTCTCCTAAAATTTGAATTCTTCACAAGTTCTCTCCAGATATTTGTTTCCGACATAAAAGATGAACGCTTGGTCTGTGCTCTGATGAACTCCGTCTGCACAGATCTGCAGGGTGACGATTGTGTAGAGTGACAGAGGGTATCAGAGGGAGGGGAGTGCATAAACAGAGTGATGAAGTCAAACAATAGTTTAAGGTTGATAGAGAATGCTGTTGCACACGCTCCAAAAGGGAACTCCATCAGTTTCAGTGGCATTCAAGCACACATTCCTGGCATACTATCTAACGCACCAAGATGTGAAACTCTGAAGTTAAAGTGGGTTATGAGAGCTGGCTCAGGGCCAAGTTTCAGTCTGATTTCTTGCTCTTATTCACTGCTCTATGAATAATACCTGTCCTCAACATTAAAAGATTGGTTAGACTGAAGTGTTGAAAACAAACAGAGGGTGAAGTTAATGGAGTGTATAATAAATAACAATTGAATGAAGCACAGAAAGGCTTGTTTACATCTTACCAAGTGTAAGACTATGTATGTAGTAGTGTAATTATGTCTCAATGTTGATTAGTGTGTATGGAAATAACAATAGCTCTCAGTTACACTCACTTTCTCTCAGCTGTTTCTTCTTTAGCTTTTGTTTTCACCTAAAGTAGCTGTACTACTGCATGCATGTTAAGACATGTTTTCTGTTACTCTGTATGTATTGCAAAGAACTGAAGTACTTTTGTTTGTTTTCTTTCTAAAAGGTAACTTCTAAACACTCCTTTTGGATTTACAACCCCTTCAAAGACAGAAAAGTTAGCCAGAGTGCAAACACTGAAGCGTCAACAGAAATGTTGATTAACAAGTGACATCCTCTTGAAAACTCAGAAGCATGATAAGATGAATGCAAAAAAATCATCATTAGGCCACATTAAAGAAAGTATGCTCATCCAGCTCAGGGGTGCAAGGTATTTGTTTTTTTGCTGATTTTAAATTGGCTTTGAATATCTTCAGTTATAAGAGTGTATGCTCGATAAACAATTAACTTTGATTTTTGGGAAAGGGGTTGCCCCCTTTCTGTCCCTGGCCATTTGATTTGGTACAATCCATTAGCTGCTTAGCATAATAAGCCAATCACAAGGCAGCAACACTATGAGTTTTGTCATGCAGACTTGGTGAAGTTTAACAAGCTGCCAAAGTTCAAACCGAGCATCAGAATGGGGAAAAGAAGTGATATAAGAGACTTTAAACATGGCATGGTTGTTAGTGCCAAGCAGGCTGCTCTGGAATTTTAACACTCAGCTGTCTCTAGGGTTTACAGGGACTCGTCCAAAAAAATGAGAATATTTCCAGTGAGCAGCAGTTCTCCAGGCCAAAATGCCGTGTTGACGCCAAAGGTCAGAGGATATGGCCAGAGTGGTTTAAGATGACAGAAAGGCAACAGTTAACCCAAATATACAGTTGTTATAACCAAGGAATGCAGAAGACAATCCCTGAATGCACAACACAACAAACCTTGAAGCAGATGAGCTACAGCAGCAGACCATACTGGGTGCCACCCTGTCAGCTATGAACAGGAAACTGAGGCTACATTTCACATAGTCTTGCCAAAATTAGATAACAGATGATAAAAGACAGGTCTGATGCATGTCAATTTCTGTTGCAACAATTAGATGGTAGAGTCAGAGTTTGATCTTTGAATGCCACAGCATACCTGAAGTGATTGTTGCTGACCATGTCCATTCATCTATTTAAGTCTGCTGGTGGGTATGTTAGGTATGTACACGGTTTGTATACTCAGAAATGTTCACACTGACCAATACCCATGCTGTATCAATAATAGTGCATCTGTGCAATAGGACCAGTGTTAGGGTGGTAACTAGTAACTATTAGTAACTATTAGTGAAAATGTAGAAAAGCCTCAGAATAGCAAAATAATTGACACAACTATAAAAAAAGGTTTAAAATGGGAAAAAAGGGATTAAAACTGTGAATAAAAATTTGTATGCAAAAATCAGAAGTTTTATTTTTAGGCCATATCGTCCAGCCCTAAATCTAATTAACAGTTCATTTTTTGGGGGTGTGATATTAATCGCATTTATTCAGAGTGACTTGCTCAAAAGTTTACAGCATGTAGGATAAAAGAGAAAGAGTGAGACACACTTTAAGAACTCCTACTATTATCTTCATTTTGTATTTGTATCCATTAAAATACAAAGAACATTGTTGTTCATTATTTTAAACCTGTTGTAGATCTGTTCCTCAGAAGAGAAAAGCACTTAGCTGCTTAAAACATTTCTGACACCACTAATAAGTAATATAAATGTATTACTTCTAAATGAGTTCCATGTAAAAGTAATCTTTTACAATTTCAGATTACACCCCCCCCAGTAAACAGGAAAAGGCAAAAGGCTATGCTTTTGTTGCATTACAACAAAAAGGAAAAAAGATACACAAAAATAAGGCATATCATTGTTTTATTGGCCATGTTTGCTATACACATAAAACATTCTACCATTTTATTTCGATCCGTTGGGAAACTGTGAAATAACAAATTGCCGCTCCTTCATTCTTTTTTGCAAGGAAGCTGAAAAACAAATTAAAAAACATAATTTCTTCTCCTGTGACTGTGGCGTCAGAGAAGAATGGCTGCTGAATCTATATGTTGAATTTCTATATATTTTTGTCAACTTGCAAAGCAACACAAACATGCAACTGCAACAGAGCCTGTGTACTGACCCTGAACAGGTCCCCTGAAATTCAAGTGCAAATAATAAACTATATGCCAAACTTAATAAAAAAAAAAAACAAAACACAAAACTGACAACTGCAAAAGAATTTACTCCACTGAAGAGAAATCAAGAACAGGCTGTATCTGCTTAAAAAAAAAAGACTGGCAGATGCTTTTTAAGGTTTTCATAAGTTTTGTGATGTATATCTCAAAGAAAAGTGACACCAGCGTTGCCCTTTAAAGTTTGTAAAATCAAGCTGGCTGAAAAGCAGACATGAAAACATACAAAAGGAAGCGTGAGAGAGCAGAGGGGAAAAGGAGGGAAGGTAAGTAAGGAGAAAAATAACGAAGTAAGGAGGGAAACCCCCTCAGTTTGTGGCAATAAAAGAGTACCGCTGCTCTCTGGGAGATTAAATATGAACCGAACAAAACAAAACGAGGGCTTTGAGACCCTCCGAGTCCTAGCCATTCTTCTGGCCACAGTAGCCTAGCAACCGCTGCTTGACCAGTCCATTGTGCAAACGTATGTTAAGCTTTTATCCCTCATTAGCAACATTCCTCCCTGCAGGCCGGGATTTTACAGATTAGGTTGAAAAACACAAAAGACATCAGACAAATCTTGCTGACTTCCAACATATTACTTTACAGGCTAATCATTGATCAAATAGCTGTATGTTTGTCAGTGTGGAGCATGTGGACACTGTGAGTTGATAAATGACTGGTAGAGTAGATGGAGAAGTGAGTCTCTGTATGTGTACCTGTCTGTGACCTGGTTTCACTGAATGGGGAGAAGACTGAGGTGACAAACATTTAAAGAAGAAATTAAGAGGTACAGCCACAGACTACTTGCTAACATTATACTAAAAATGATAATGTTATCATAAAACAACCACTAATCACAATGTGTCTATTTTATTTACCCCCTGTGAAGATAATTCTCTATTCTTTTATCCCTTTAGACTGAATGACACACACAAGACGCCAAGACAAACAGACCCAAACTACCAGATGCAACAAGTTCTCTAAGCTTCATTATGCTGTTTTTTTTTTTAAATAGGGTAAACAACCGAACACACCACAGGGTGCCATTTGTGTGTTTGTGTGTAAGAGAGTCTTTTGTAAACTCACTGCCCCAGCTCAAAGCAAACACATACAGCTTATTTAAAGCTGTCTTTATTTAGATGGGACTGTATATTGGCAACAGATGTTCAGACTGCGGGCCATAGGATGGCCAATTAACTGTGACTACAAACGTCTGCAAATATCAAAAAAAGTCAAATTTAATGTCTTTTTGGTCCCTTTGGGTGGTTAACAGCTTAACATTAGACTAGTAGTGAAGGACATAAAGCAAAAACAAAAAGCAGATGTTTGTATCAGTAGACCATATTATTTAAAGAAAAGGTCCACGTTGGACAAAAATTGGAATGAGCACAATGCGAATTAACTCTTTATTCTGCAATTGGAATACTTGTACCTCAAAAGATGCTGTTTCAGAGCCAGTAAATGGTACCTGAGATGCAACAAAATATTTCCTGTCATGCATTATTCCTATCATATCTGGAGTCTTCAAATTTAGCAATCAGGTAATTCTAAGTTTAATATTTAGGGACAGACAATACTATTGGTAAGACTGGAATCTGCAGATGATTGCTTCAAAAGTTAGCCATCTGTATGATTTTCAGATGATATTTAGATCAAATGTTATAGGCAATGTATATCAGAATTAAGTTGGTGACGTGTTTGCAGTTTCACATTAACTGAAAAGTATATGCTTTATAAAGAAATAACCAATTTTCTGTCAGCAGGTTGTTACAGTCCAGTTTGTAACTCTTAATAGAGTGGATGAAACTTTGTTTTATGATAGAGTAACAACATATTTTGATTATAATCCTGGAACATTTTTTGAAAAAACTACTTAAAGTTATTGCTGTATATTGGTACCAATATCTGCTTAAATAAATCTGGTAATATTGGCATATCAAATATCCGAGAAAAAAATACCATGTATTGCATCCCTTATAACTATCCTGTAATTTGTTGTGAAAAAATGATTACACATATAAACAATTTCTGTCAAAGAGATGAAATATGCTACTAAACTTGTTATTTTAACTGGGTGAGATACCTGCGTCCGGCTTCTCTTGCTTATTGACATTAGCTGAAGACGAGAAAATTGGTATTAAAATACTTTTACTTTGAAGAAACAGCAGCTCTGTCTTTAAAAAAGTATTATTTTGCTTGTAACTAAAAATTCTGACATATATTTACAGAAATTTAAAAAATGAAAGAAAAAATCCCCTTAATTTTTTATTTAGTAAAAAAACCCCTGATAAAATAGAGTTGTGATACACAAGGTACCCCAGGTTTAATGGATCATTACACCCCTATTTAATAATCCCATATTGGATGAAAATGTCAAATGCAGTCAGGTTTATAAATTTCTTACTTTGTTCATATTAGTTTCTCTACCACTCATTTGGAGTGGTGGCTAGCCACCACATAGACACAGACAGACCTCCCTCCTAAATCAAGGCACACAATATTATATTTGAAGAATATACTTAATTTATATACTATCAGAATCTGAAATTACCATTCTCCACTTGAAGTAAAAATCTTATTTTGAAATCCCTCCCCCCTCAATATCAAACACACTCTGGCATTGCGTTTTTCTGACTGTAAGAAAAACGCAATGCAGACTGACTGTAATTATAGTCAGACCACCACTCCTCACATATAAACCTTGGAGAAACGTTGATTTACTTTTGCATATGGCCATTGTGATGTTCATGATGGACAAAAACAAAGAAAAGTGGGTATTCGGTTTAAATGTAAGAGCCAAAAACACCTCAAGTGTCAAATACTCTCTGTTTTTAGTACTTTTTAAAGCTCCTGAGAGGAACTTAAAGTCTGAGGTCTCCTTATTGACAAAATGGAAGCCCTCATGTCCTGTTTGTGTAAAAGTAGCCTTTTCAAAAATAGGTCATCAATAAGGTCATGGTTTATTCCTAATGTCAAGTGTATCATCTTTAAAAATATTTGACTATCAAACTACAACAACTACCCTGCCCTCATTGGTTTTGGGAATTAAACCCAATAATATATAAGCAGTTGTTCTTTAACCCAAGAGTCATGTTTCTGTAGGCCATAAAGAGCTTTCAATATTAATATCAGTATGTTTCTTAACCACTTAAAATGTTGTAAACTTCCACAAACCTTTTGTTTTTGAGGGTTAGAACATCAGTAAACACGACGACAATGCAATGCTGTACTTCTTGTGTTTTTTTTCAAGCCATCTTTCCAAAAAGAAGTAAGTCAGGAACTTGGCTGCAAAACAATAACAATGCAGAGTACTCTTTCATATAACTTGAGAAGCCCCAAGCTTTGGGTCACAGTTAAGTGGCAGGACAAACACTGAGTTGTATTCGCAGCACTGTGCCTGCTCGGGGGAGGATTGTTTGTGTATGTTCACCAAACATCCGATTAGCTCAAACTGTCTAAACAATAGTTTAATCCTTTCTCTCCATCTGCCCTATAATTTTCACAAATCTCTGCAAATTAAATTGGACTAATTTTAGGGTTGGGCTCTACTAGAGGGCTCATCGCTCAGCCCAAGTGTAATCGTATACACAAACGCACATCATATTAAAGTTTTGTTTTAAAAATATTCAGACACTTTGACTGATTGAACACAGTGGAAATCATGTCACTTTTTTCTCGAAATGTGAATAAACTGAGATTATGCTGGTAATTCTGCAAACAGTGTTTTACTTCTGTGACTAGATCATAACACTTATTATCTTTAATGTTAGTCTAAGGTCTGGGTTGAGGTATTTTTATATTCATCAGTGTGTTTACACTATTTTCAACACAACATAGGCAGATTGAGATAACTTGCTTTGAGGGCTGATGATAACAGTATCTTATCTGTTTAGTATTTCCATTTCTAACATTCTGAATTTAAAACATGCTGCAAACACAGTGGTGCAAAATGGCCTTATTTCAAAGGGTCATACTAAAAGTTAGCATTGCACTGTTTCTCTCTACCAAAAGGCTATGGTTTTAAATGGTTTAAGATTACTGCAGACAACAAGCTCCAAAGTGAGAAAAACATGTTTCCTTCTAGTGATGGTTGATACCAGACTTTTTCAAATCGATATGATACCAATACTTTTTCTTTAAAATACCAATACTGACATCAATACCCATCATCTCCGACAAGAAAAACATGTTTATGAGTTACACCAAAAGTACACTGACAAAACATGTAGTCTAGACCTAAAACATGTAGGCCTTTGCTGCATTGATTTATAAATTGTTTTAAACAGAACAGAATAAATTCTGAATTCTGTTATTTAAAAAGTGACAAGAAAATATGTGTACTAGGGCTGGGCAATATTACCTAATCTCATTATCACGATTAATTGAAGCTCTTACCTCGATTATGATTAATGAACAATTATTTTATGCTATGCTGGAACAAATTGGTGGTGTTACAGACGGCCGTCGAAACGGTCTTCCTGTAGTATTTACACTTAACTTCTTTCTGTTCGATATCCTCTGCACAGAATCCTAAATGTGCCCAAACAATGGAGACGGCACTTTTCCTGACTACAAGGTTCTCTGACAGATTGGCGCTTGTCTCCTCCATGTTGGCAGCATGTCCGTCGCTCTTGCAAAAGTGAATGCAGACTGTATGGAGGGGGCGCAGTCACATGACTTACACAGGGAAAATAATCAAAATAATCGGCATGAATAAAATTACTTCAATTAGAGGGTCTAAATGTCAGTTTCAACTATTTTTCGATTAATTGCCCAGCCCTAGTGAGTACTGTTTGATATTTTAGGGGAGTAATCAATACCAATAACATATTTGTTAAAGTATTCATACTTAGATACTTGATATTGACACTTTGATCATTATTCGTTAACCAATAAATGCAACTCAAAGAACCTGTGAGAACTTGTAAAGTATAAATGTGAGTTTCAAAAGCAAAAAGTTGATGTCAGGCTATAATGGAACTACAAAAAGGCAAGCTGACCGTGATGGTGAATGTGAATGACTGTAAAGTCCCTTGATCAGCAATTTAGAATATGTGTGCTCAAACAATTACAAAAAATCCCAAATGGTGCTATTAAAAGATGAGCTACTAACCTGAGATGGGAGACAATCCCTGAGCCAACTCATGGTCAGCTCCAGTACAGGGAACATGTCTGGCCATTTGTAGCCACAGTACACATTAGAGCAAAGCAATGAAAATTCAAAGCCACATCCTGAAAGTATGTGGTCTGACACAACTCAGGACAATTTTAGGTTTGCCCAATATTATTGGAGTAATACCCATAACGGCCGATACTGCCTGTTAATTAGCTTGTTGGAAGTTTTGAAGGTTCTCCTTGATAGTTACAGCTGGTAATTTGCAAGTACAAATTTGCCATAAATATCCCATACACTGGCTGTAATATTGTCAGAAGGTACAAACATACCATAATGGTTCAACTTGTCATCACTGAATGTCCACTGTTATAAATCAATAGTATTTATCAAAGGATAAAATGTTTTTTTCTTATTTCACATTTATTTCTATCACAAATAGACTGTCACCATGAAAGGAACAGTAAATTTTAGTAAAGTGAAGACTTTGCGTTCCTAACAAAAAAAAGTATTGATATTGGTAGAGACATGAGTTTGGGAATATCAGCATATCAGATATCAGCAAAAATCCAATATTGTGAATCCCTAGATGATGTACACTTAAACAGCCAGTTCTAAGCAGGGCTGAACAGAGGGGTTTATGGGCAGACCAAAATTAAATATCTGTGAAATTTTGGACAAGAAGCTTCAAAGTATGTTCTGGGAACGTTCTGGACCAGCATAAACTGATATATAAAGGAGTATATTCTGTGATCTGTATTTAGTGATGCACTACCCTGTAGACATGATTTAATTGGCAGTATATCACATTAAAACTGGACTTCCATGGGTATTTAACTCTAATGCATGGAATTTTTCTGTAGATCAATCGACTCGGTGGGTGAAGCCATTCGTATCCTCAGAGACCCCCTATTCTGGAGATCATGTAGGGTCTAGCTTTCACACAATTAACAACTGGATATGAACAGACATCAGTATGGCAGAGCTGCACCCCACACTGCCCCAGGTCAATAAGACGCCCTGCTCACAAAGGGAGAAATAGTGTTTGGAGTCGTATTACGCACATCAACACACCTGAGTTGAAGTGGGTAGCCTGTGTCAGTGTGGGTATCTGACTCAGACTCTTTTTTTCTCCCAGTCCTCCTGTCCATTCATTATTCAGTCCAGGGAAACTAAAGTTTGCTGGCCTGTCGCAAATTAAAAGTACATGAAGGAACTAGTTCAGCTGGTGGCCTTGTGCTGATCTGATGTAAGCCCTGCTTTACAGGAATCCTCCGCAATTTGTATTCTCTTTCTTTACATTTAAAGTGCCTCTGGCTAAATTTTTTAACCCACTAACCTCTGGTATTAGCTTTGGTTGGTCGAGCACATGGCCTGATGGCCTGACAGTGTGGATCGAGTGTGTCTGGCTATGTGTTTGGTATATCACTGACTTTATTTGAACAACATTTCAGCTTGGTGGAGAGAGGGGGCTGGGAAGGTGTGTATGTGTGTTTTAAAGGCTGATGTTGGGGGGTGAATGCAGGGAAGGGAGGGCAGCCCAGCTGAGCAAACTCTGACTTTAATTCACATCCTCTTGATGGTATCCCCCACCACTTCATACAGACACAGACTTTTAACATCTCTTTAAATCCATAAGGGAAGGGCGGTGTCACCTTTGAGATATCTGGAACTAAACAAACTCAACACAGTCCAGTTGCCTTGTTTTTTTAATCTTCAAGATAACCATGACCTGGATGGATGAGAATCTACACAGACATATCTGGAACTAAATTTTTAGCAGTCTTGATTTGCCGACGTTGGTGTTTCCTTTATAATGTAAAAGTGCAAGGTAAAAATAAGTGTAGGACAACCTATCAAGTTTCTATTACAGTCATTCTTAATTCTCGTGGCCATTAACCAACCAAGATCAAACAGCTATTGCATAACACGTGTTGTGCTCCTTTTGTCAACAGGTTTTGTCATGTGTGGTAAATGTTCCAAAGCCTTGTTATATTTTGCCTCCATGATCATCACCTGTGTTGGAAATTAACATCAGTCACCTGCTATACAATGGTGTTCTCATGGGGTGACAGGTGAATCTGGTCAATCTACTAGCCACAGTGGCAGGTAAATAAAGCAAGAAAACACTAATTTGGTAACATAAAACAATATGAGATGGGCATGGAGTAATGCATGATCACAATAGGAAACTCAATTTCTCAACCATAATCTTTTATGGTTAGATTGACTCCCCTCGTAAACTGTGTGTTTGTATACTTAACAATAAATTCCTTGTCTCGGCATTTGGTCAAGGTTTTGAGTCCAACCAGTCCTAGAATAATATTTGTAGAAAAAAAAACTGTTTTCTTGCTCATGAGCAAGACAAGACAGCATTTTTTTCAATAGTTAAACAATCTATTTAATAAACTAGAAGTGTCCCAAGAGCACAAACATCCCCTAAGGAAGCATTTCCAACATTGTTGGGCGAGTTATTGTCAGAAATGTGGAGAACTGTTCTACGTCACACAGTTAACTAATCTTAGGATTCAAGTCACCACTAAAACAATATTACTGGTCCCTTTTGTCATTACCAACATTCCCTACAATGTCATCAAAATCTGTTGAGAACTTCGAATCAAATTATTAGTTAAAATGTGGAAAACTGTCCTATCTTGCAATTTTGACAAATCACACAGAAAATTCCTGGATCCACATCTGGATTTGGATCACAAGCAAAATCTACACTATTGCTCATTGGCCCATTTCTGACCTATACTGAAAATTTCATCAAATTCCATTCATAACTATTCTGGCTATCCTGTCAAAAAAGTAACAAAAGCTGGCAAAAACAACCTCCTCAGCAACTGTAATAATGTAATATGTCGTAACATTAAGATAAACAAATGGCTCATAAAAACATAGTAATTACAGCAAAAAGTTAGAATTGTCTCTATTATTTGTATATTTTTTTTACACATTTTATCGTGTTCATGCATTGCTTGTTTTTTAAAGCATTAAGATTGTTTAAATATTAAAACTAGTTAAAGTTTAATTTTTGCAATGCAGACACTGTCAAATAAATAAGTAGTGGTCTTTTTTAAATCCTAATCTAGATGTCAACCAAAAGCAATTATGAAATGTCTGTTTAGTAAGTTTAAAGGAAAGAAGTTGCCAAAATTAACTTGAGAGGTTTTCTTGGTTGATCTGTTATTGAGCTTTATCAGTAAAGTAGTTTGAGAGGAGTTTGACAAGACTGACTATAAAACTGACAATAAAGCGTTACTACATCACGTTCTCCACGTGCAACAGGTGACTGCACAAACTCCAACGATGTCCTCTCAAATAAATGTGTTATTATTGATGATTTATCTGATTCACACACAAACAAACACATCAAGTTTGCTTACTGTTGCTGGACTTCAGGTCTCGGTGTATTATGGGTACCACGGCCTCCTCGTGTAGGTAGTGCATCCCTCGTGCAATCTGCACGGCCCAGTTCACCAGTATGTGAGGGGGGATGCGCCTTCCGGTCAGCGCCCGGTTCAAAGTTCCTCCACGGGCATACTCCATCACCAGACACAGGTTGGGCTCGTCCAAGCACACTCCCTCCAGTTTGATGATGTTGGGGTGCTGCAGCATGGAGAAAAGTTTCGCCTCTTGTTTAACACTGGCAGCGGTGGCTGTTATGTCCTCGTCCGGGTCTTGCCGAGCCGCCTTCACGGCGACCTCCTGGTCTTTCCATGTGCCCCGGTAAACTTTCCCAAATCCCCCCACGCCTATGATCTCCTCCAGGACCAGCTCACTGAAGGGGATGTGGACGGGCGAGCTGGGGACTCGCTCTGGTACACCCACGGTCCCAGTGGCAGCCGGCAGACGGTAGATAGCGGGCTGGTAGGTGACATAGTTTGAGGGGAAAATCCCGACCCGCCGGTTGATTTTTCCCGTCCACCACCCCTCGTCTCCGGAGATAGCTGCGTCCTTCGACAGGACCTCCACCACGTCCCCTCTCCGGAGGCTGAGCTCGTCCTCGCCGCTGGCCTCGTAGTCATATGCCGCTGTCCACAGGGACCGAGTCGGGCATAGAGGGGCTGAGTGAGCCCACGCCCGAACCGTGGGGGACTCTGTCCAGGCATGCTCCCGAGTCCCACCGCCGCCCGGCCGCCCTTCACCGTTTGGGAAAGCGGCCTGCGAGACATCCATTTCTCGGTGGCCGTAGCGGCACCATAGGGTGCAGAGCTTCAAGTACAAAATAAAAGCCTTAAAAAGGTAACAGGTGACTTTTTGAGATCCTCATGATGTCACCTCTACGAGACTAGCTTAGAACAGAGGAGGATTACCCACGTCAGGGTCAAACCGTGTCCAAAGTCCTGTGAGAGTGAGTACAGCTCTGGATCCACGTCCACACTCCTCAGTGAGGGTCAGTAACTAGCCAGCGAGGTTACTTTCTTCAGTAAGCCTCAAACTTTAAGTTAGTACACCAAGCTGTACATGCAGACGGCTAAATGAAATATGTGCAGGACTAGCATGAACGATTGCAGTTTTGAATGTTAAATAAACTCAAGAGAGCAGATAAAGAGTCGTCAATAATATATCTGCTTCTGTTTAATGCTAACGAGAACATGCTAAAGTTAGCTCTCCACCAGCGGAGCTAAGTTACCGAGTTATCACAGGTGGCGCAAGAGGTGCACCTGCACCGTCAGCTTGGAGGAATTAAAGAGGGGCTCAGACGGACAGCTTTCCCTCCGAAAGTCGCCCCCGAAACTCTCTCCAGTCACGGAGGCCCAAAGTTTACAGTCTCTCAGCTCTGTTTGGACTTATTACGTGAATTTGAACAGCAATGGCTAGCTGGTTAGCTTAGCATAGGTCAGCTCGTTGACTAGTAAGGTAGAAAACTTGCTCCGCTCAGTTTCAGATCGATTATTCCAAAGTTTGTTTCTCCTTCGGAGGGGTGCGGAGCAGTCAGCAGATTAACAAGACAAGGAAATCGAGTTTCCCAGATTTCAGCTCAACAGTGCAAGGTTAAAAATGTGAAAAATCCGTCCACTTTAATCAAAACAACCCCCCATCGCGGTTGTCGCCTGTTGGAGTCGGACCCAGCACTGGCAGTGCAGAGTTTCAGTGGGACACTGCTGCTGCCCTGGCTGCTCGCTGTGGTGGCCTCTGATTGGTTGTTCAGTGACATGTGACTGTCCCAGCAGTGGGGGGGAAGGAGGAGGCGCCAGTGGAGGAATTTGTGAGGAGAGCGCGCGCCTTCAGGGAAATTATGGGAATAATGGAGAATATAGGATAATGCATCCACACACACACACACACACACACACACACACACTTTCTTACTTTACTTAAACACCAGTCTTTTCATGGTGTGATTGTGACCCTCTCTCCTTCATAGACGATCGCTTCTACCAGTTCAGCTGTCCCATAATGAAAAAAGTGGGACAGCTTGGATTTGTGCATAAAAGGAATTGATGAGGAACCCTGTGTCAGTAGCCCTGAGGATCATCAGCAAACATATTTCTTTGAAAGCCAAAACAACTTTTGAGACAGACACATTTAATAAAACACAAAATCTTTTTGTGAAACAAACATTATGAAACATTTATTTAAATGCATGAATTACAAAATGTCCTTGTACGTTAATAAGTGATTTATAATCAATAAAATGTTAATATGTTTGACCCTCGGGATAACTGTGACTGTGCCCATCACTGAAATACTCGCAATTGTCTTATTCCTGTAAGAAAAAAACACTCAGAAAGCATGAGCATCTAGACATATGTTTACATGCACAATGTAATCAGATGGAAGGAATTATTCCTGTAATGGGAATAATCAGTTTTGACATATTTACATGTGCCATAGTTGCCTAGTATCTGAAAAACTACTTTACCTCATTCTGTAATTTGTCAGATTTATTACCACAATACACAGTTGAGCAGCAAAAGTGCTGCTGGCCTTTGATCTCCTTTTTTACCTGTTATTTTCTTTTTAACCTTTACATGAAGTGGTTAAGTGTTTTGTGTTCTTGCTGACATATTCCTTATTTATTAAACATGAAAATCATTTCAGCTATACTCCAAAAGTGCTTCCTCCCAAAACTCTTGCTGCTGCATGTTGTGTTTGCTGTTAATTCCTTTTCTTACTGGTGTGTACTAAATGTATGTACGGATGTAACAGAATTTAAGGAATCAGACTATGCTCTTCATTCACTAACTGTACAATAAAAATCTAGGTGGATAAATCGGATGTCTTGTAATCTGTTAACAGCCTTCGTCTATTTTGGGTTATCAGACTATATTATTTACATACTTGAGTAATCAGGCCACTCCGATTTCTAACTATTGGTGTGCATGTAAATGGGTTCAAACACAATGTCCAAAAACATATCCAAGATAACTATCGAAGCTCTTTAAGAACATTCAGCTGTGAATTTTATTTAACTTTATTTTCCAAGATTAAAATGTTTTTAGTTTCCATCTCAACTTCTTCAACCTTATCACTAAAAATGACAAATTATCCCAATTAAGCGAAATAAATAAATAAATAAATAAAAATCCTAAACAAAAAAAACAAAAAGAGACATTGTATCCAAAAAGACATCAAAAACAGAAATACAAATATCATACCAAGAAAATAGACTGAAATACGATATATTAATGTCCTCCTAGGGATGTGTGATAACCCTAAATTTAAATCACTGATAAAATATCTAAGTTAAACAGTACTTAAAAAATGATAATAATTTGAATATTTTTCCCTGACACTGTTTTTGTTTATGGTAGCCCTGAAGTTAATCGCAGAAACATTTCATGAACCCACCCCCCACCCCCACAGTAAAAAATTACATCATTGTGGTTTATAATTTTTTTGTTTCATGAAAGATTTACAAAATGTTATAACTTTTTATTATTTATTCATTTATTTTTACAAAATGTTTAGTATTTAACTTTTTTTTCATGTTTAATTAAATGTGTTTTTGTGTTTCGCATGATGTTTCTGTATATCAGGATCATTTTCCAGTTGACCTTAAGGTTACAGAGGAAAAAGAATTGTAAGAATTGTAAGAACTGTATGTATGTTATTTTGAGGGCAGAAAATTTCAAGGAAAAAAACTACAGAAAAATTAAAATCAAGAAACATTAATAGCCATACGTAATCATTATAATGGATTTATAAATTCGTGATGAGCAAGATACATTCATGTTCAAAAACAACAAACACTTCACTCACATTACGTCACATTTGCCAAAACCTTTAGTACCAAATCTTGACATGCACTGAAAATTTTGACGCAAACGCGTAAGTGCGCAGATGAACAGTGAAGGTGGTAATGTATAACAGCAGAGGACTGTGAGGGAGGGAGGTAGAGGGTAGGGGGAGTGGAGAGGCAGTGAGGGGAGGCGGTCGCATCTGTACAGGCAGCTAGAGGAGAGGAAGAGAGAGGGAGAAGGAGAGAGACGAACAGGACAGGATGAGGACCGCGGCAGCAGCAATGGACGACGCGACACTGGGGTGGGAAACGGCATATGAGAGGAAACCACCGCGGCAGGCCGACGAGGCATGAGAGAGGAGGCTCGGCAGACGTGCTGCATCGCCCCAACATGGAGGCGCAGCGACAGTAGCATGAATTAGAGGAGATCATTTCATTGTAGCCTAGCAGCAGCGGCATCATCCGTCCGTCCAACCTGAGCGGAGAGGAGGAAGAAGAGG
The DNA here is from genome assembly GCA_037902135.1 of Cetoscarus ocellatus. Lineage (NCBI taxonomy): Eukaryota > Metazoa > Chordata > Actinopteri > Labriformes > Labridae > Cetoscarus > Cetoscarus ocellatus. Next base: position 2,310,323 of record JBAMNC010000031.1, on the reverse strand, counting down.
AGGAGGAGGTGGAGGAGGAGGACGGAGGAGCAGAGATGGGCTCCCAGGTTGTGCAGACCCTGCGCCAGGGAGTCTGGGCTTCCCTGACCGGGGGCTGGTACCACGACCCGGACCAGAACAAATTCAACAACTCCTTCCACCTCTATCTGTGGATATTTCTCCTGATGTTGCCTCTGTCTCTCCATCTGGTGAGTTTTTATTTGGGGGACATCACGTTCAAGGCCGCGAAAGGTGCATGTAAGTCACATTTTATTGTCATGCGCCCTTACGGTCCTTTCTTTGATAAACGTGCAGTGGCAATGCAAGATTTTAATGCCCTTCATTGTCTGCTGGCTGCTGAGGGGGATACTACAGACTGGAGGAAAGAGGCAGCACTGTCGCAGTATTTTTTCCTTGCATGCGGTGAGGGAACGCATGGCTGCTCCTGGTTGTGGCAGGCAATGGGAGAAACAGGAGGCGTGGATACTACTGTTTTCATGCCATGGCCTTTGAAAGAGATGCTTCAGAGGCATCAGTACTCCCAGGTTTTCTGTCCTGACAGTTGACGTCCATGGGATTTGCAGCAGCTGTTTATCTTGTGAAGAGATACAGCAGCTGTCAGGAGGTGGAGCTGTGGAGGAATATTACAAAGAATAAGATGGAATGAAATAAGGGTAGAGTTGCTCTTGGGATAGGTCAAACATCTTGACCTTAACTGTGATAAAATAAGAGTGAATTCACAAGCCTGTAAGCTGACAACAGCGTCAAACAGCAGCAGTGAGACAGTGTAAACATGGTGATTCAGTGCAGTAACAGGATACTGTCATTGTAAAGAAATGATTTTAATGGGGTGTCAAACATTCTTAATAATGGGGCAGGGGAAAAATGAAAAATGTTTTTGTCCTTACATGCTTGATACTGTAACTGAGTCCCTTGTCTGTATCCAAATACTGTATTTACAAACCAATTCCACTGAAGTTGAGACATTGTGTAAAATGTAAATGAAAACAGAACACAAGGATTTTAAAATCCTTTTTGGCCTATACTCAGTTGAATACACAACAAAGGCAAGATGTTTAATGTTCAAACTGATAAACTCCATTGTTTTTTTTTTTCCAATTTTTCCTGGTTTTGTTTTTGATGCCTGCAACATGTTCCTAAAAGCTTGGACAGAGGCAACAAAAGACTGGGAAAGTTGAAACATGCTCAAAAACCACCAGTTTGGAACATTGCAGAGATGAACAGGTTAATTGTAAGCAAGTGAGTATCATGATCGCATGTTAAAGGAGCATCCCCGAAGGCTCAGTTGTTTACAAGCAAGAGTGAGGCAAAGTTCACTACTTTGTGAACATCTCCATGAGGAAATAGTGCAGCATTTTAAGAGCAATGTTTCTCAATGTAGAATTTGAAGTAATTTAGGGATTTCAGTTTATCTACAGTCCATAATATCATCAAAAGATTCAGAAAATCTGGGGAAATATCTGCATGTAAGCAGCACGGCTTAAAAAAGAACACTGGACGCCAATGACCTTTAAACCCTCAGGCAGCACTGTATTGAAAACCAACATCATTCTGTAAAGGACATAACCACGTGGGCTCAGCAACACTTTGGAAAACCATTGTCAGTTAACACAGTTCATACACCAGCAAGTGCAGGTTAAAACTGTACCAAACAGAGCAAAGCCATATATCACCAACACCCAGAAATGCTGCGAGCTTTCCTGGACTGAAGCTCATCTGAGATGGACTGATGTAAAGTGGAAAAATGTGCTGTTGCTTTTGGAAATCATGGACATTGTGTCCTCCGGGTTAAAGAGGAAAACGACCATCTAGACTGTTATCAGTGCAAAGTTTAAAAGCCAGCATCTGTGATGTTGTGGGAGTGTGTTAGTACCCATGGCATGGGTAACTTTCCCATCCACATACATACCTATGGCAGCATAGGTTCCAACTGATGCCGTCATCCATGTAAGGAGTTTTCCTCTTCTTTTTGCTCTGTAGGTCTGATTTGAGCATTGACTGTAGAAAGACTTGGACAAAGCCATGTGACGTTAGCTGCTTGACAATCAAAGGAGCCTTTGGATTGCTTTGGTGGCCAAACCGTGGACACAGGCGTACAGTGAATGCTTCCCCAACCTACCTTCTGATCAACCTGCTGACAGAGAGAGAGGCATAGTTAAGGCGGTACTAGAGATTGTGTGACCAATAGCAAACAGCCGAATAAACAAATAGAGGTTTATTCAGTTTTGTGAAAAGTATATTGCACATCATCATCAAATCCAAGTCTTTAAACCAGGGCTCATATTTACTGTGTTCAGATAATCCTAAAATATCCAGCAAGGAAGGAGCAGTAGTACAGCAAAGTAAAACTCTTTAAAAAAGAGTAACAGCTCAGATGTTTGCCATCAAAACTACAGTATGTTAAAATATTGTTGCCCACAGTTTTCACAGTCTGTTTGGAAACACTCACTGCTGCCCCTGCAAAAACAAAACCAGCTCACCGGGACAGAAACGTTTCAAATTTCAGGTTTATTGTATTTTTATCTGAAGGTCCCACACACACATGAAAGTGTAAAGTTAAAGGAACAATTTTAAAAATGCACAAATGACTTAGAGGCATGTATTTAAAATGTCTTTTTTTTTCCGACCCGGGCATAAATAATTATCCATAATGTAAAACTCAACAGGAACTCTCTGAAGACTTTTGTGAGTCATATAACAGCATAATGCAGATGTTCTGTCTTTAATGCTCCTTTCCTTTACTACCGACTGCACCTTCTCTAGGGATCAATACACTTCAGTGACCCACCACTTAATCAACTGAGATCATGTGGTTCACTGAACCTGTAATAAACTCAGGAAACATCATGGTCATGCAAGTATTTGTATGTTTTGTGGAATTTTCTGAAAGACATTTTGATGAGAAAAAACTGACTGTGCTCTTGGGTTTTTAGAGATTGAAGCACTAAATCAGCCACTGTCCCAACAGAGTCACACAGTCTCAAGAGATGATGATTAAAAAAGCTGAATCTCGTCTCTTTCTCCCTACAGGCTTTGCCCCCTACTGCCATGGCTTTGAGCATCTACTGTACCTCAATCACAGTCTTCTTCATCCTTATCAAGATGGCCAACTATCGGCTGCATATGATGTTCGATGAGGGCGAGGCGGTAGTACGCAGCAGCCTTTCTGACCTCAGCAAGGCTCCGGAGAAGAAAAGCAATGCCTCAGACTCCTGCCTCCCAGCCAATATGAGGTATAACCCTGACTAATTCACTAACAATCACATGTAATCACTAAAGGTTTGAGTTAACTGAAACATGCTCGGTTCTAAAGGAGTGGCCTCAGATTTCCTAATAGTGTGGGAAATCTGAAAAAATTTAGGAGTTTTAGGAAATTAAGATTTATCAACTGATAAAAAGAAAGATAATGACATATTTCAAAGCAGAAAACATCTCTTTCAACTCACTGGTTACCAAAAACTATAAGTTTGTTGCTAATATGACATGTAGCATTGGTCAAAGTGGTACATAAGTGTGAGCTTGGAAGTTGTTTAGTTCCAAAGTTGGGGTTTGTACAACCTCCTCCATTGCTTCTTCTTCCCTGACAAACTCACTCTCCTCACATATTCAACAATGCACTGACCCATCCACATACAAATCATTACTTAAGTCTCACCTTTTTAAACAAGTTTTTAATGTGTTACTGTCCTTTGAAATAGTGTGATGTTGTTTATTGTACCTTGTGTGGGACATTGTTGTCAGTCTTCGCCTACTTTGCTGTTTTAATCGTTACATTTTTAAACTCATGTGCTGTGTCTTTGTGTATTGTGTAGAAGCATTACATGGATAAAATGATAAAATGATAAAATGATGAATAATTATTATTCATAACACATCATTTCTATATAATATGTAAGGTTGCAATCTGGTATCTGCTTGAAGTCAGTTTAGGTTTAGTCATGTTACTTCTGAAGAACAAGTTCAGTGCTATTTATTATACACTAACTTGTTATTTAACTACATTATATTCTGATACAGTTACGTATTAGATATTTGTTTTCCCAAAATGAACCACCCTTTTTGACTAATTACACATGTTGGTAGCCTTGTCCTTAACCTGACATCTAGTTGCCGTCAAGGCCCAACTTCAACGAACCAACCTCTTGCTGACATAAAATCTGAAGTCCGGTCAGGGCCAGTAGAGCTAGAGAAAGTCTTTAAAGTTGATAAATTGGTTTCATCAAAGTCTTTTAGACAAATTGAAAAGACTTACAGTAAATGCTAAATTAACTGTAAGGTCTAAAGTTTATGCATGTTTTCGTTTTTTGCCTTCTAAAAAAAAGGGTTTTGCGATTGTTTGGAGCTGTTGTCAATTTGTGTGCTTATTTATGTCGTGGCCCACTTATCCACTTATCAATGTGTACTCGAGGAGCCTTGTTATTCCTGAAGCCTACATGTTAACCTTATGCAACTGAGTATTTTGTGTGTACGTGAATGATAGGTAAACACGTGAATTCTGAGAAGTAGTATAAAGAGACTGATTTGAAGCCAAAGTTTAGGCTTTTAAGTGCTTTCATTCTTCAGGCCTTTTTAAAAAAAAAAAAAAAAAACAAGCTTCGTGTAAAGGAAGTGCTAATTGTCATACTAGCAAAGAGTCTGCTAATGCTAGCATCACTAGCATACCTGGGAGAGTAGAAGGCAACAGTCAGCTAGTGATAACATCTCGATACAATCTAAGATCACAGATATCCCAATCAGCGAATGTAAAGCTGCAGCTTTGAGGAGTAAACACAAACCAAGGCTGTTTTATTGTGCTTTCTTACAATCACTAGATACGGCTAAAGGGCTTATTGTTAATGAAAGCAGTTGGAAATAGGAGTCTTTACAGATTCTTAAAAAGGTCTCGAAGGTATTGAATTTAAATCTAGATTTTCTTGCCAGCTGAGGTCAATAACCCAACTAAAAGGTGATGTCAAACTGTTTGTTAAGTTGAGGTCAAAGCAAGATGTCAGCTTTATGTTGTAAGTGTAAAAATCTTTATTTTACTGAAAAGAAAACTGAACTTGTTGATAACATCCAACACCAATATCTGTTAAAAATTACAAAAAAGCTAACAAACAAAAGCAAAACAAAACAAATGTCCAGCTGATATCAAAACCCACTATCCTATTAACAAATTGATCTATCAAATCAAAACCATTTTTTGACAAGATGATGGAATGTCTTCATGTACTTTACTTCAGTACTTAATATGAAGTTAGAGTTATCAACCAACGTTAAGATAACATCAAAACCTGATATTTTGTAGACTACGTAAGCTAATGTCCAGTGTATGTGTCATTAGCCAACAGCTGCTGTTAGACAACAGGTGATGATGTTCAGCTACTTTGCAGATACAGTAACAGTATTGTTGTCAAGCATAGTATGTTGTCCAGCATTATTGTTAGCTTGCTGATGTTGCTGTTAGTTATTGATTAGGTCCCAAAGGTACTGTTGACCATGAATTTGATAGAAGCTATATACACTACAGAACCAAAAAGTTTTAGCTATTATGTTTAACCTTTAGATATGCTCTTGTGTCACATTTGTCTTTTGCTTGCTTATCTGTCAATAATTGTTGAATTTTTTTTTTCCAGATTCCTTTATCTTATTTTTTTTGTAAGTCTTAAACATTTAAGCTATCTCTTACAACTGTTTTAACATGCCTGACTTCCTCTTTGTACTATCTTTAATCTCCATCTTCCTCTGCTTAAGTTTATTTTTCTAAGCTCTCTATTACTTTATCGAGGTTTATGATTGAATGTGTTAGAGTTGAAAACAGAAAAACGCGCACGCACATCCCTGAGTGGGTGCTGGATCCAAAAAACTTACATGAATAAGCACAAAGAGATCCACACACCAAAAAATAACTCCCTTATAGGATCTTTATTGGAAAATCAGTGACGTTTTGAACCGTACAGCTCTTCCTCAGACTTGGGTGGAAAATAGACGTTTTCCTCTTTTTTTATAAAACTTGGCTCAGAAAAGCTTTGATGAATAAGCAAGCTTACAAAGGGAGGTCAGGTATCTTCAGTCAGCTGCTTGGCTCTGACACAGTTGATATGTATCAGGTTAAAGAAAAGGAAAGCCATCACTCCATGCTTCTTTGGTTTCTTTACAGTTTTTAAAAACTTGTGGAGAGATTAAAAAAGGTTCAGATTGTTTTTTTTTTCTTTTTCAGCTGAATAAATCAGTATTAACTTCAAACAGGAGTTTTGTTTGAGTTCTCCTGAATTGATGTATATATGGCTGGATCTCCTAGCCTCTACATGTGTTTGTTCTCATTAAGTTCACATCAGTGTCTTTCCCCATCTATTGTCTTTGTCTTACAGGAAGAGCAGCACAGTCCCTGACAGTGTTGCCATGACAATGTTGGCTCGAAAGGGTCCCAGTCCAGTAATACAGGTGACAGTGAAACAGACCGAAACTGATCCAGGACTGATTGGGGTGGTAAGTGACATTTCAAAGATGGACGCCTCCATAAGGCACTATGCTGACCTACATGATGTCCCAGTTTAATCATGTTGTTCTGGATTTTCTCTCCCATAGGACTGCTCAAAGTCGGATGAGGCTGTGAAGACTGCAGAAGGTGACAGTGTTTGTTCTCTTGATTTTGTTAAAATACAAATGAGAAACTATTCAAAACAGTGGAATAAACATAAAAGAAAAATGTTAGAGTATTTGGAAAACCAGTCTGATTTTTACCTGTGCTTGGCTCTTCTCAGTGTGCCATCTGCATTGGCCTTCTCTTTCTCTGTGGTTCAACTTTATAAGTATTGACCTTCATGTTTAGATTTAACTGTGACATAAAAAAAAAACTTGAAGAAAATGTATATTTCAATTGTTCAACGATTTTAGAAAAACATAAAAATTATCTAGTTATTTATTTCCCCCAAGGTTATATACAAGAGATTAAAACATTTCTAAAACTCAGCTCAAACACAGGGACAAGTTATTCAAAACATTTGTTTTCAAGCATAATTTAAGTGCGCTAGCTAAATAACATTTACACTGTGTTGTTTGAACTAATGCTCAGTTTAGTGATAAACTGAAGATGAATCAAAATGACTTGGATGCGTGACTTCCTCACTAAATGATAAAGCTGGTCAGATTTTGTATAAAGTGATAAGCATACTCAAGGAAAGATGACTGATGAAGAGAGACAGCACCTGGAAGTACTCTGTGGTTCCTTAGTTACCACTTGAGGTTTTGCATAAGATTTTATGTCAGGTATTTTTGAATCTATGGTGAGAGCCAACTTTGTGCCTCATCTTTAACACAATCAATGTCTTCTTGGACGGTGTAGACTGAACTTTTTCTGCAAACACATCAGTGTTGTAAATACTTAAAGACAAGCAGCTTCAGATTTAGCCGCCAGCCAACAAGGCCAGCTGACTGCTTCCAGTAAATGGATGACCTCATGCACCGGTGATTAGTCACATAAAGTCAGGTTATCACGACAATGAGGCACAATTAATCATTTTATTGTGCAATATATTTATTTCTTTAAGCCACTGGAAATGAATTTATCTGTTGAAAGCAAATACAAAGGCATTACTTAATTAGAAACAGCATTCCCATCATGGAAGTTTTTGTAGAAGTCCAGAAGTTCATCATCTCACAGTCTGACTTATCTTTTCCTTAACCTCCAGGACAGTGTGAAGGTGCTGCAGAGGAGAAGCCTGTAGAGGGAGGACTGCAACCAAGCCCAGAGCCCTCTCCAGATGACCTTTCCAGCCCCAATCCTGACCAGGCCGCCCCCCTGCTGCAGGCCCAGCAGAGGCCCCCATCCCGAGCTGAAAGAGAAGAGACGCGGCCTGGATCTGCTGGTGGGTCAGGGAAAATGGACACGGAAACAATTGATACTGAAGCTGTGAAAGAAGACATGCAGACCCTTTTAACTGGGGCTGATGAAGAACAATCAGAGCAGGAAAGAGCAGGAGAAAAAGACTCAGGGAAGGACAGGATAGAAGAGGAGAAAGAATTCGAGGATAAAGATGCTGCGGATATGGAAACAGCTGATGAAGGTCTACCCCCTTCCAAGGAAAGTGGAGATGAGAGTGAGGAGGAAAGTGAGGGGCAAAAAGAGCTCTCAGATGCCAACAATAATTCATTAGAGACTCCCCAGGACTGCCAAGAAGATTTCATCGACATTCCTGATATTCCTGCACAGGTTGGCCTTTACAACCAACAACAAAAGGCTATCATAGCAGTGTGATTTATTTGTTCTTTTTGGATTAAACTTGTCTCTTTATTTGTTTCATGTTGTATCTCAGGCTGAGCCAGTGGAGGAGATGTTCTGTTCTGATGAAATTGAAGTGGTTCTGGTGGATAATTCCCGTCCCGGACCTGTGTCATCTCACCTGGATGACAATGATACAGTCAAAATCATCATTACTATGAGCTGTGACCCTCAGACTGCTGCTCAGCTGGAGGAGAGCGTGAAGCAGAGCCTCCTGGAAAATGCACAGGTAGGGGCTATTGTGGTCCAAGATATTTAAGCAGAATGTTATATCTGCTTAAATTCAATATAAAAGGAGGGATTAATGTTACGCAATAAGTGAGATTTATGTAGGGATTTATGGTAAACTATATTTTTTATGTTTACTTGTTGATAATAGGGATGCAACAATACATTCCATTTTTTTAGCTCACAGTTTTTAATTCAGGTCAGGTCTGATAACCCAGGCAATTAGTGTTTTTTCTGGGGGGTGGGGAAAAGTCTTTCACACACAGTTGCAATGACAAAACTTTATTTAAATATCAGGGGTTATTAAGGTATTTTAATTGTATTCTGAAACTATTCTCTTATTTTTAAGTGAATAAAACCCAACATAAACATTCTCATTGAAGTTAAAGAGAAGGCTTAACCTTACATAGCAGCTGGATCTACCTGATTCCTTTAGAGCAGGAAAAGGGGCGAGCTAACACGAGACGACAGGAGGAAGTGACTGCACATACATGGATTATCATAGATGCTACTAGCTTCAGTAGCAGTTTTGACCACTTCTGACATGTTTTGGGAGGGTTTGTTTTACGAAGTGGCTCACATTCTGCGGCGCAGTAAACCCCGCCTATGACATTATCTGATTGGCCCGTAATAAATGCAGACTGATGAAACGATCATGCAGTCACCTGCTTCTGAAAGGCTCTGCCCTTTCCAAATGCTTTCTATGGGCTCTTTTCCAGATGGACTAGTTAAATATATTGAACGGTCCATCTGGTGTGTCACATTAAAAAAGGTTGGCATTAAAAAAAAAATCACAATTAAAACAACAAAATGCATCTTAATGGTGGCTTCTCACAGCTGTAATATCCATTTTATAATGCTATACAAAAGTTTAATCACTTAAACTGCAAGTTTTTAGTAAGAAAACTCTTTTTTTTCTTGAAATTACATTTGATTACATCATGATAAAAAGTTTGTTATGACTTTTAATGCATCATAATGTCACTGTATGTCAGCTTGTTAAGTTTGTTAATTAACATTTATCTTGCTGAAGCCAGTGTTATGAGTCTGCTGTAGGGTTGGCAAAATTGTTTTGAAGCCTATAGTCAAAAGATACGATGTTTTGGTTTAATTTGATGCATAATATGGATATGCTTGAAGCCATGAAACCCCCTGCAAGAACTTCTCAACATTCATGCTCCAGTGCTATGATTAAATGTAGCCACAAAATGTATTATAGTTTTGCATACATTGAACTATCCCCACCCTTACCCACACCACAGATCACAGTGCTACGTCATATTGTTTCACCTCTACTTTTCCTGTCAGTTTCTCTGTGGACTACAGGTATTGCGTTGTAATAAGGAACCATGCCATCTGGTGTCCTCAAAGCCCCTCTTCTTGTGCACAGAGTTTGTTTATACTTATACCGTAAGGCATGTCACACATTAGTAAATATACTCATCTGTATAATCTTACACAGGACATTTAATCTCTTCTATTATCATTATTATACAGTATTATTGTTTTGTGGGTAGCTTAGCATGCTGGCTTCCTTCCTATACATCACAGCGCGATTTGTGGTCAAAGCAACAGTGGCTGTGAAGTAATGACATAAGGCCACCTTTGGCCTTTGGTGCAACTTTTTTTTTTTAACAGTCAATGGGTGCGACTCAGAACGGCACTGGTGTGACTTAGCCTGGATTCCATTTCAAAATACTGCATTAAATAGTTTAAAGGAAGTATGCATACTTGGAGTGTTTTTTTCAACTGAATCTGAACAAAGCAACCGAGTTGTGGGTGTGAAAACTACTTAAATGATTTCTTTGCCATTTGTAATGCCACATTTATATGTCTTTTATCGATCTGTAATCATTTTAGATCTTTGTATTTTTTCACATATATTTCAGTTCCTGCTTGTACTTTAATGTTCAGAATTACAGTGTTAAAAGAGTGTTTAAGTTTAAAGAGTGCATGTGGTACATGTCATGAAATCAGTGAGTATTGGTGTTCATATTGTGATCTTAGATCCACTGAAATAATTTCCATTAGGATTTTTGCCATAATAAAGCAGCTGCAGTATATTGTTTTAGTATAAGTGAGTTATAGACTTACACTAAAGAAAGAAGGCAATGTGGAAGAATTCATCATATCTCTTTAAACATCTCATTGACAGCTCAGATTGTTTAGTCTGTATTGCTCACTATATAACACATCTTTTTCTGTGTTTAATAAGGCTCAAAAGGATGCAGGGGAGTGTCACATCAAGATCCCCGTCATCACCTTTGATTCCCCTGAGGATGACAAACAGGAGATGGATGAGGAAGAACCAGGAGAAGCTGAGGAATCAAGCGGCTCAGAGGATGACCCCACACTCAAGCAACAACAGACAACAAGCCAAAGTGAAGAATTTCACTTGTGCAGAGAAACAACTAGCTCTGAGTTCACAACGACGGAGAATCCAGATCCAGAACAGGACCATATTGTTCGGCAGTTGACCAATGACAGTACACCTAGTCCTCAGCTAACAAACGATAACAGCTCATCAGGTATCGATGTCCACTCCCATCCTGATGACACAGATCCTTTGGATGCTAATGTGGATTCACACGGTTTCCTGCGCCTGCCGCCTGCCTTAGTGCGTTATGGGCCGGGAGGAAGGACTCACATCCGTGGGTTAAGCATGGACAGCGGGAAAGATGCAGTGCTCCTTTCAGACCGATCACAAAATTCAGTATGTTGAGTGTTTAGCTTTGTTTTTAATTCTGCAGGTTTATCCTACTCACTGTATTTGCCACCATCTTCATTTTTGAACAAATATACAAACATCTCTTTTTATCAGACCACTATGACCAGTTCCAAGTCAGACCTGGAAGCAAAAGAGGGCCAGATACCCAATGAATCCAACTTCTTAGAGTTTGTGTCCTTGTTGGGGTCACTCAGTGCAAGAGGAGGAACTGCCATCAAGCAGGAAGACAAGGGGACAGAGTACAAAGAGGAGAGCGCTGCAGAGGAAGGTAAAACCAAAAAAAAGGGTTTGTTTCTCTGCCTCTATCCACTTTATTTTAAAATGTGTAATGGTGACTTTCAGTGAAGATGCTCTGTAGATACCAAATAAAGTGTCAGTCTCTCACACCACAAGAAAGCATTTTTAGCCATACATAACAGCCCCTTGATGCTGTGCCTTCTTTCTTCCCAAACCGGTCCCTCGGTGTTCTAGCCATTTGCAGATGGCCCAATGGGAAATTCATTTGGGATTTCTTTCACATATTGTAGACCACCCAGAATGTATTGTTTATTTTGAAAGTTCACCAATTATCCTTTGATTATACTCTTGCAACAAAACTCTGAAATTGTGCCTCAACATACAGCAATCCTGAGTGAGCAGAGCCATTTTTCCACATAGTGGCAGGGCTAATAAAATATGCACCTACTTGATCCCTAAATTTAGATGTACACTATATACTTACTGCTGTCAAAAATGAATATGTTAAAAACACTTCAGAGTTAAAGTACTCTTAATGCCACTCATTTTTTGATGCATGATTAATGCACACATGCTGAATATTGACCCTCAGTCTGGTCCGTACTTCAAGAAGTCAGAAATGGACACAGCAGTAACGTAGAGAATGGCACACAGACATGGATAAAAAAGTATTCTTATGTATGACAGGAACAGCTTTAAGCTCTGTCAGATGACTCTTTGCAAGAATAAAGTTTCTGTATTTACTGTACCTGTTATTTAAGCTAAGATTGGAGTTAGTGGAGTTTGAGATGCTGCTAACTGACTGAGCAGAGAACACCCCTCACTGCTCCCATGCTGATATGAAATAATTTTTTTCTTGATGAGGGTCTTTGAAAGTTTAAACATAACCTTATATTGTCTGTGTATTTTGAATTTCAGAGAGTATTCTTCTCTGTAAGGCTGACTTTTTTGTAGTGTAAGCTATTAGGATTATATGGCAAACTTTGTTAGCTATTTTCTGTGTAGTAAACACTCAGAGCTGCCTTCTGTTGGAAGAGGTGACAGCAAACCTTGATATCTCAATGGCAAGCCTGGAAACAACAACAAAAAGCTGTTAAAAAAAGAACCAGTTTACCAAAAAGTTATGCAGTTTTTTTTTTTTTTTTTTTTGTGGTGTAGCTCCTTTCAAGGTTTATCCATAAATAGATTGAAAGCAAGTCTTGAAGTCAGTACATGTTATTCTAATAAAATATATTCTTTCTTTTAAATTGGCTTGCAGAGAATCTGAGTGCAACCTCCAGACCAGAGGAGGTGACAACAGAGCCCAAAACAGACAGCAAACCGGACAGACCAAAACCACCCACCAGTCTGCCAACAGACAAACTACAGGCCATACCACCCACACAGATCCCAATTGTTTCTCCTGACAGGTACACAGGCCTATTCACTTAAACTCTTAGATAAAAGGAAAAAAAAACACTCACACAAATACACACACATAATAACATGGCTTAGATGACCATCTAACACCTAGGACTTCCATGTGATTGTGTTTCCTGTCTGTAGTCCACAGACAGACAGAGAGAAGGATCCGGACTATGATTCTCTGCCCTCGCAGACGTCCCAGTCTGAGAGCTCCATGCTGCAGGTCATCTGCAGACCAGAGGCCACCAACAAAGAAGAGGCCTACACCTTCCATACTGTGCACAGTAAGCAGCCAATAATGGACAAAATTACTGTTTCAGTTTGTTTAAAAAGGCTGAAATAGACTCTAGCAGTGACCTCAAGACTGGAAAAATGAAGCTGATGCAGAATTTAAGACAGACTTCGGTTCCTCTGGTGTCCACTAAGGCTGAAAAATGCCTGCTAGGTCTAGGTCTCATATTAAAATGAGTGTTTTCAAAGCACATGTGATGAACTTTTAGTCTCATAGGGTTAATCCTGTGGTTGAGGTGATAACTCTTAGTACTATGCTGATTTTGACATGTGACTAGGGATGCACAATATTGCTGATATTTTTTCTGATATCTGATGTGCTGATAATTCCAAATTCATTATTGCTGGTACAGGTTCAAATACTGATACTGATATTTTTTGTCAAGAGCACATAGTCTCCACTTTACTACAACTGACCTATTCCCTTCATGGTGACAGTTTAATCCTGTTAGAAACAGATGTGAAGCCAGAAAAAAGAATCATCTTCAAGAAAAACAGCATTTTATTCTTTGATAAATGACACTTTTGATTCATTAAAATGAACATTCATTGATAATGGTACATTTATACATTCTGCCAATATCATAGTCAATAAATAGGAAATTTTCTAGTAAGGACCACACCATCAACAAGATAAACTTTACAATTATTTATTAGTAATACTAGAAGATGTATTTTAATTTTAAAATGTATAACATGTAACCAGTAGCAGTTTTGGGAAACTTCTTTGGGGATCCCCTGTAGCTCCCAGGCACAACAAACCCCCCTTTTAAGGCCCCATTGATAGGAGAAAAGAAGAAATAGAAAAGAGATGGGAGGGAGGGGTGTGTCATGCAAAAGAAACAAAGGGAGAAAATGGTTAGGTTTGAATTTGTAAGAACACAGGAAGAGACGTGGTTGAGGTGTGGTCCTTCTCCTAAAACTTTGCTGTAAAGCATCACTACATGGCCAGTATGTATTCTCAAATAATGGCAGTAACTATCTGCAAAATGTTCATTTCTGAAACCAATCATCAACTTTAAGGCAAATATTTACTGATAATGATATTGCGCATCCCTACCTCATCCCTATGTGTATTTATTTGGCATATTTTTCTGATGAAATATCTCTGCTTTAATTAGCAGCTATTTGGGTAACTCAGCATAAATCTTTGAAGTAACAAAGTCAGCATCCTGTTTCTTGAGCATCTTGTAATTCACCTACTCTGACACCTACCCCACAATAAGCATAATAGGCATTAAAAAATGTTTTTTTCAGTGTTGTTGCTTTTGTCCTCTTTTGTAAGTCATAAAGAGATATCTGTAGTGATTCTTCTTTACAACCATCATAGATTCCTTACAAAGGCCTTACAGCAGAACAATCTCCTCTCTGCCATTTTTATTTTCATAATGCTTCTACACAAACCGGATGTGACATTACTGAGACTACGACCATGTTTTTGCAGTATATGGATAGATTACATGCAGTGAGAGGCAACAAAAAGTTTTATTCAGTCATGCTTGATACCTGAAGCGTTTTTGGATTTGTCTTTTCTACATCAGCTTCATAATTTTCAGACCTTCAAACAAAAATAGTGTTGAAGGCTCTAAATGCAGCCTAATACACTGGCAGATTAAATGACTTATTTTGGATTGACTTCAACATGCTCATCTGCTCAGATGTTCAGTAAAAGTTCAGCCTCTAAATACTAAATTAAAACAAAATCCTTCTTAATACATTTATCCCTCATCGGCTGGTGTGTTTTTTCACCCCACCAGGAGACAGACCCCGTAAGCTGTATGCAGAGAGAGCTCTCAACCTGCCGCTGGGAGCTGAGCTTATCACCGGCAACATGTGGTAGTTTTGTCCAATCTGTTTTCTTTTCCTCCATCTCCTCATAACCACATCTGTAACCTGCACCACTGGGCCTTAGTTTGGTAGCATGAAGCGCTATGTGTAAAAGCACACAGCATATACAGTCATTTGGTTAATTTGTGTTGGTCCAGTTTTTGTTGTTTAGACTGCAGACAGTCCTAGTGCAGAAGAGGTGGATAATGTGGCTTGACTTTATATGGGTGCATATTTGCCGAAAAATTTATCAAACCAGGCAGTGTCAGCTCTCACTCCCTTCAAAAATAGTGAATACTTACAGGCTGGGGTTTTATTTACATGGCAAATTTGAATGTTTGGTCCAGGACAGGGTCAAATTGGATTGTGTTTACACATGTTCTGTTTATTCTATATTAAATAAAGGTAGGCTGTAAGCTTTTCTTAACATCATTTCTTTGCTGGATCCTTGGCTGCATTCATTAATTCTTTCAGAAAACCCTCTGGGCAGACTGTTGTGTGATCTGTGCGCACCATAACTGCTGGCTCTCGAAATTACATAAAAAAAACATTTCCATCTCCTTGTTGCATTAGAGCAATTGAGAGTGAGTATTTTCTTGTGTTTTGGGGGGTACAAATATGAGCTGGACAGTATGCATGGAGAAAAGCTTGTAACGGAACAAAGGTACTTCATCTCTCCTCTTAAAAACATCATTTGAATTAATCATAAATGCAGAGATATAAACTAAAAGGAAAAGTAGGCATCATATGTGTAAAATAAGCTACGTTGGAATCTTTTGGATGTGTGTCCATCTCTATAATGTGTCCTCCTAAAATCAGAAACACACCAATGCCAGGGGTTAGAATTTAGACAAGGTTTGGGGGTCTAAGATGTGTTTGTTTTTCCTGTTTTCAAGACAGTGACATGGCAGTATTGTATCTGACCACTCCTCATTTTAAGACAAACACCCCTGGGTGCTTACAGGAGTACATTTTTATTGCCATTTTAACATCTTGTGCACTCAGCATAAAAATAACAACTGTGTTAAGTAGAAAAAAGGAAAGACATCCTCACTGCAGGCCAAAATGCATTGTGCTGACCAAACAAGAGGACCCTTCATTTTAATACCATCTCTTGTTTTTTTTTCTTTCATTTTTTTACCTGCATGCTATCCTTTACTGCATCACTATAACTCTCTTCACTACATCTCTCTGTATTGTCTTTCTTCCTCACTTCCTCTGTAACTCTCATTACTCTGCTTTTAATGAATTGTTAATGAGCAAAATGACAATTATGACAGTTACATATGTCTGTGTGTCTTCAGTGATCTGCTGTCAACCTCCTCAAACTCAGAGTGTCAGGATGGCCTGGCAGGCGGTCATGCTGACTGCCCTTTTCAACGCCGCATCATCCCAGCACACCGGCTTCGGCCACGAAGGACTCATCCTGAGATCTTTCAGGTGTGTGTATGCTTTCACTTTGTCATGTTCTGCATACTGAGAGCATTCTTTTTGTAATTCAGATTTCCTAAAACCTATGACAGGACAGAGAAGTTAGTGCATGAAGGTTTGCATTTGGACTGAGTATGATGTCAGGCAAATTACAAGTTACATTGTAATGGATTAAAAGGCCAAAACAGAACTCTCTGTCATATTTTATTGTTTTGAATTATCTATATTAAAAATCCCCACTAATGACCCCCTGAATAGAATAGCCCAAAAAAAAAGAAAACATGTTTACAATGTTGATCATTTATGTACATATTAATAGCCACACAGAACAGGTCACTTGATTTTAAAAAATTAGCTGAATTATTAGTGTGAATTTATAATTAAAATAAAGGGGCGGAATGGCAGTGCAGCAGGTAGTACATCTGCCTCACAGCAACAAGGTTGCTGGTTCAAACCCCATGTTGGTCAAGTCCTTTTTGTGTGGAGCTTGCATGTTTATCGTTGACATGCGTAAGTTCTCTCTGGGTCCGGCTTCTTCACACAGACCAATAAACATGCTTGTCAGGTTGATTGGTGACTCTAAATTGCCTTTAGGCCTGGGTGATTGAGAGAATGTTTGTCTTTCATACCCCTTTCAGACTGGCCAAAAAACCCGTTTAAACCCAGTAACAATCGGCTCCTGTCGGCAGTTTGAAAGGGTCTAATCGGCATTTCGACCCAGGTCGACTGACCCTGCAAGCGAAACGGGTTTTTTATCGGCTCGCCTCTGATCGGCTCCAGTGGGAGCATCACACCCGGGTCAACCCGCAAATTTACGGATGGTGTAACGTGCCCACAGTATAATATCACGCCCGTCCCCTCCGTCTGTAACTTACATGACTCTTTGCCGTCTCAGCAACAAATTCCATCCGCCTTCGTATCATCAGTGCTCGAATGACGTTCAGTCTGCGCTGAGTTTGTACATTTTTAAAGAGGGACAAAAGCACAAACTACGGAAAACAGTTGACCGTAGTGTCTAGGGCTTCCATGCTTCCATCCAGTCTTTACATGGTTGTGTTTCGGCGCACTGATGATGTCATCAACGTGATGACATCAGCTTGACGCACCAGAGGATAAAAAACAGCCACGCAGCTCGTCTGCTGCCTATTAGACCCGGGTCTGCTGGCAGTGGGAGAGGAGTCGCTTGCCGATTGTCAGCGGGTTAACCCACGTTGAAAAAACCTGCGTTGACCCGCTAATTTTACTGTGAAAGCGGTATCAGTGTAGCTCTTTGATCAGCTGGAGACTGGTCCAGGGTGTACTCTGTCTCTTGCTCAATGTCAGCTGGGATAGGCATCGGCCCCCTACAACCCCAAAAGGGATAAGGGGTATAGATAGATGAATGGTTATAATGTTTCCTGCTCTGTGATTCACAGTTTTTGACCTTTATGGGGCATTTTCACTACATGGTATCAGTCTGACACATCTTGTTTTTTTTTCATTCTTGGTTTACTCTGGGGATTGTACCTGGTACTGATATTAAAATGTGGAGTGGAGACACTGCAGACCACATTTTAATATCGGTTAATACAGGGTCATCTAACACAGAAATGAAAGACCTCATCATGTTGCCTAAGTATTGTTTCATGACTTCTTGAAACTCCCCTACCCTCTTAGCAGTTTGTTGTTGTGCTGACTGCAAGCATCTCTGGAACAAAACTCATGGCTTTGCTGTGACAAAACCACAGACTGAGACCAAGCTACACTCTTGCCTCTAGTTCCTCATTTGATGTGTTGGACTTCACAGCAGTTTGTATTGCAATGCTATGATGATCGGACCCCTTCTACATTAATGAGGTACTATCAAAGTGTATACTGTAATTCAAAACATATGTCTAGTTCCAAAATTAAGTCCAGTTAAGCTGTTGCTACATTTAGAAAAAGTGCCATTGGTGTCCCCTAAACATGAAAATTAAGAATTAATAATTATAGATTGTCTTTTTTGGGAAACTGTCATTTAGACTTTAGACAAGCTATATGTAAGCTGATGTTTTTTGTTTATTAGTTTGCTGTTTTAAATCTTGCATCAAAGTGATGCATGGTTGCAGATGTTTGGTCACTTCCATGTTTACGATGTCCAGCCCTTTGTAACAAACCTTTTCCTTGATGAAGATTTAGTCCCCAAATGGTGCAAATGTTTTTTTTTCAAGTTGGACAGAGTGCAAGAGTTTATCTTTAAGAAAAAGAGATATGAAATTGTTAGAAAAGTAGGCTGATTCCTCTCAATATTTGTGTTTCTCTTCACCGCATCACTGATTTGTTCAGCAAAGTTCTCCTACTGCAACTCCCCAGAGGCCATCACAAACTATAATCAACTGCCTGGTTAATCAGATTAGAGCTTACTTTCCCTCAAACTGTAAAGAATGAGTCATTGCTGCTTTTTTAAACAATGGGCAAATGATCAGTCCTGAAAAAGTCTGCATCAGTGCTGGACACAGACCAGCAGCCGTGATATGATCTGCCTGGATCAGTCTGTGAAGCAGAAACAACACAAAGTCTCTGCTGAATCATTACTGCACCACTCGGTGTTTGTAGAAAAGATGCTGTTCTGTGTACATATAAAGATCCTGACTCCGTTCAACAAGGGAAAACAGCAGGCACCTCTTTTTACTCAATAATAACGGTGTAAATCATGTTGGTGTAAAGTATTTGTACTTATGTTTCTGTCAGGAAGAGGACTCTTTGGACGATTCATCAGAGACTTCCACTCAGGAGAAACCAACCAGGAAGATTTATTACAAACTTAAATTGTTTCCTGGGAAATGGATCAACATTTTGTACGATCGACTCACCCTGCTTGCTCTTTTAGACAGGTAATACATAAAATAATTGTAAAAGATTATTAGGTTTGTGCTTATTCATTCAAATTAAACAGTCAGAATTATCATGCAATCTTCAAATTACAGCATCTAAATTTAGAGTATTTTGCAGGAAAATGTAACTATTTTAATACTGAGTTTTTTCATACAATCTTATTTTTTGTCACCTATTACTATGTTTGTTTACAATAAATAATTTGATGTAGATTTTTGACATAACCACAGGTCAATATATTTTTCTCTTGTCCATTCAGATTTGTTGCTGTTTATCCTCTCTTACAATAGCATGATTATTGACTGTTTGTGTCACTTCTATTTTTTTCCATTTTGATCCACCAGTATCATGTTTGTTTAGCACTATCTTTCAAGGGCAAATCTTTAATGTCTCTGTAATACATCTAAAGATTACTCAGAAGCTGTTAACTGCATGGTTGTTAACTAGTTTTGCCATTTTTGCTGTTGTCATGTAGAAATCAGGATGTTCTGGAGAATTTGGTTGCAGTCTTCATGGCCTTCCTGGTTTCCTTCCTTGGTTTCGTTCTTCTGAATCACGGCTGCTTCAAAGACTTCTGGGTCTTCCAGTTCTGCCTTGTAATTGCCAGCTGCCAGTATTCCTTACTAAAGGTAAAGTAACAAAGTAAACTACTATGTCTTTTATTTAATGCCTCCAGATCCAGTTGTTGCATTAAGAGGTAGAGCAGTTTACTTCAATCTTAATGTTATGCAAAACATGGGGGATCACTTCACTCACACCTGACATCTTTTGTTTAGTCAATTTGCTAAAATAAGCTGTTTAACTTTTTAAATTTTAATTTAAACACATTGATTTGGTCTTTACTTCTGTTTTTCAGAGTGTTCAACCAGATGCAGCGTCACCCACACATGTAAGTTTGTGTCTTACTTTGATATTGAATCAATGATGACAGATTTAAATGAAAAAAAAAGTTTCTTGGGGAGAAACTTACTACATTTATATTTGTTAATGCAGAAGAAACTCTTCTGTATGTCCTATATGCCCCTATTAGTTGGTGCATGATTGTGACATTTGTCTCTCTAAGTAACAAATGTTGTCAGTGTATTGCACACATGTATGAAATTACAGATGTTTTTTCTTTAGCATTTGATAATTTGTACTGTAATGTGGGATTGGTTGGAGGTGTTTAGTCGTGACGTTTAGGCAAGAAAGCGATTGGAAAATGATTGTAATAAAAAAAAAAACTATTAAGATAAATTGGTTGTTGTGAACATCATGATCTTCTTTATTGAATATACATACACATTACTTGAAAATTTTTACAACTCTATACTTTTTGCGAAATACTACAGTTGTACAATATATGAACAGAACTTAAGGAAAAATGATTAACATGATCCATAAAAATCTGGAGGATTTGCTAAAATAATTTGTATTTCTTTCTATGATTCAATTAAAAATGTCTCCTGCCTTTTGCCTAAATGTAAAACAGCTGTGTTTGTAATCTCTGCTGTCCTGTTGTAATTTTAAAAAAAGTCTTAATCTGTGTGAGAGTACATCTGCTGCATCTTAAAAAATTTTTGAATTTAATTGATTGATTCACCATAATGTAAAACCTCTTTAAAAAGTCCTAAAGGGTCCATATTCTGCAGTTTTTAGTTTTATTTACCCCTTAGTGTGTTTAGCATATCTTCTCTGCATGATAGGGCATCTCTTTGAACAAGACAAAAAGTCGGCAGCATTGAGACTTCTCCCTCTCCCGTCTTTGTGGTGCCAGCAGCTGCCTAAAACATCTTGTTCCCACTTCCAGTGTGAGCCTACCATTATTTCATCATCATTTTAGCCCATTGGTTCACAGTGGCAAGCCCAGTGCAGAGTGGGGACATTAGATTGAATGCAGAATTGTTAACAACATGGCACAGAGCAGCGCTGAACTGACCAATTACCAAAGAGTTTACCTGTAAACTAATCAGAGTGGACCGGGCCCATGTGGGGAAGGGAGCCTGAAAGAGGCAGGAGCTCCAACAGAGCACTTCAGCCACAGAGAGAGAGAATGCAGCACTATCAGGGGTAAAACAAGATGTTTTCTTTAACATGAGCGATTGCAAACATACCCTAGCAGTCATCAGAATGAATAAATGAGCTTGATCAAGGCAAAAGTTGAGCTCTTTATTTGAAAATAATGCCATTTAGTTGTTTGTGTTGTTTTCAATGTTAAAGTGATACCAAGAGATTATCGGACATGGTTGTTTTGATTCTGTATTTATTTTAAAAATGGAGGAGTATGGCATTGGCCTACAATTTTGTAAATTGACTTGAGATAACATTTGTTATGATTTGTTGCCTTACCAATAAAGATAGATTGACTGATTTAATATTGATTTTTTTCTTGGGACATATTACATCTTATTAACTATAGAAAAGGAATAGCTGTACTTCTGAATAGTTTCTTCAGATTTCTTCTCTAAACTTTTGTTAATTGGTTGGATATGGGTTTCTAAAGTTTTTTTTTTTTTCTTTTTGTTAAACAATTAACTTAACCTATTACCAGTTGTGTTGTTCTTGTCTATAAAAACAAATAATCCCACAATGATTAAGAGTGATTACAAACAAAGACATTTTCAGATGTACTATCTTATTATCAGTAAAAAACATACACTATAATTGTGTTGCTGGTAAAACAAGTAAGTACTTGAAGACGCAATGTAGTTCTATTATGTATTCTGAGTGTCTTGAAAAACGTCTTATCAGTGTTAAATTGAACCCCTGATTTTCCATTGATTCCCTTATCTTAATTTGTGTATGTCTCCAGGGTCACAATCAGCTGGTGGCTTACAGCCGAGCGGCCTACTTCTGCATCTTCTGCGCTCTGATCTGGCTGTTGGAGCAGCTGCTGAGGATGAAGGACCTGCCTGTCTCCACCCTGTACGGAGTCACCATTGTGTGCCATGATGCACTGCACTTCATTCGAGACCTGCTTGTTGGTAAGAAGAGAGGAGAGATCAGATTGTGGGGCCACCCTATCTAAGATGTTCTTAAGTCTGATCCATTTCAAGCCATAATATTTACACCCTGTGATACTTGGCTTCCACTCTCAATGTTGAAGGGACAGAATGGGAGAAACGAGTTTACCCCAAATTAGCTCCTTTCAGAGCTAGTATCAGAGTTGTAATATTTGTGAGAGGGCTGTACATGCTCCACGTGGACTCAGCAGGTGACAGGATGAGGAACAGGCGCTGTGCATCCATGTCATATACACACAGATACTTTGTCTTGATGGGATTTAAGTGAATGTCCTAACCTGTAATGATGATGGATCTTTGTCTTGGCCCAGGCTCCTCTGGGGGCCAACAGCAGATAAGAAACAGTGTCCTTTCTAAATTCAGAGTATTTTTATTTTTATTTCTTTTACTGAATTTGTCATTATCATATTTTCAAGAAACAGTTTTACTAGTTATAATAAATATGATTCCTTTTGAAAGAACCAATGCAAGTAACTTATAGCGCTACTATATTTTTATGTACCCATGTTGTATAATTTTGACCTTCCTGACCTGTTCATGGAGAAATCATAAAGCAATGCAGCCATTATGTTGGAATAGTAAGCAGAAGAAAAAAGTCTGACAAGATTAGCTTCAAAGCTCTGCCAGATGACTCTCAATCTCTGAACATCTTTACTTGCTTTGCACTATAACAGGAGTGTGTTGGTTATCACATACCACTTGGGATGGGAACTAATTAGATTTTATTGATATCGATACAATCATTGATTCTGATTAATGATCAGAATCTTTATCGATTCCTGTGGATGTTCTATTTGGGAAAAAAAATAGTTTGGTTACACAGGGTTTCTGCATCAACAAGGACTTGACTTCTTCATTGTCCTTTTTGCTGACTGCCTCTGATGAGAGCGTGACCTCCTCACTGTTGTAAGGAGGTCATGCTAGTTAGCATCTTATTTTATTGTTAACCACTTGCGAAAAGCTCATTGCATAAATCGAAAGTAAAATACACCTTGTCATACAAAACATTAGGCTACACCGTTTTCCACTTCATTTAGGCATTCTCTTTGAAAAGCTAATGTTGCTTACCACCAAACATTCCTTGTCTTGTCCTTCTTACTGCTAATTAAAACAAGTCATTTGCCTGGACAGGAACTAAAGCACCCTTATCTAAGGCAGTAAAAATGCAAAGCAAAAGAATATAAAGAATAATTGGTTAAATGCACTGCTGTCCTAATTGTGAACCATATCTTGGTCACTCTAACACAACACCTGTATTTATTTGTAATTATTTTTTTACCTTGTTTTTCCTGCTCCAGAAATAACTGCCATGTCTGTATGTTTGATGCCTTGAACAGGTTTTACCTACTGCTTCCCGATCACCTTCCTAGTGGGCCTTTTCCCCCAGATCAACACCTTCACCATCTACCTGCTGGAGCAGATTGACATCCACTTTTTTGGAGGGACAGGTCAGAAAAACTGTTCTTTCATTTTTCTTTTAATGTTATGTGTGCTCTTAAACCCAAAGGTATATGTTTTTTTCCCTGATCTTCATCATGTTATTTTTTGATGGATTTGTGAATTCAATGAGGCAGTAACATGCACTCCTCTGATTTCAAACACAAGATTAGATTTCAAATGCTGAAAAAGGTAGTCCACTTGAACAAAATCCTCATTAACGGTATAATGTTTCCTTATCTAATCAATCTCATACTGTCATCATCATTCTGGGCCCATAACAGAAAATGTTGAAGATCAATGACTTTTTTTCTTGCTTCATGAAAATCCATTTGTCTTTTTAGCTGCATAACTATTGTTCATGTCTTTTTTAAACTTACATTGACTTGGCATTGTTATATCAAGGTTAGAACATCTGGAGGTGGCACCAATGCATGATTTTAACAATGAGTGCTTTTAAGGAAACAGTCTGAGCTTCAGTCCAATAAGCCATGCCCTGGCTCCACATATGAATTAGAGGATTGAGATTTGAAATACAAATTGCCTATGGACTGAAATAAGAAAATAAATGTATTGACCATTTGCACATGATGTCACACTCACTGGACATCAAAAACAAAACTGCCCAGCATGTTTCTTAATGGACACTTAAGTTAAATTAATAAAAGTATATCAATGGTGAACTTTAACCTACATATCTGACCATAATTATCTACTGTTGGGAAGTGGACCTTTCTAACAAGGCTTTGAATGTCAATGTTATATCTGCGAGTTGTTTCTGTAGCTTAAACTGTCATATGAAGCAGAAGCACTTTGTAGGCTAATGCTAATGCTAGCAATCTCAAGTAACCTTATTAAAAACTTGGAAGTGTCTTTACACAATAACAATTAGTTTAAGCCAAATGTTTACTTTGAAGACGACCTTTCATTTGGCCTTTTGGTTTGTCTTTTGAGTTTTGGGTTCGTACAAGTATAGATGTTCATTACAGCAAGTAGGATCTGCAGGACAAGTGCCATCAACTGCAGATTTACACACATGCTGGTATATTCTGATCCTGAAACATCCCAAAATATCCTGAAGTGTTTTTACCAAAACACACTGGTATTATACCAAATTTAACAACAACAGCCCAGAATTTAGTCTCATGTCCTTCAGTTCCCATTGAGGTTTCTGCCATATTCAACCCTGCTCAGTCTTCGTCAGCAGACATTTTTCCTGCGTGTGCTGTGTGCTCTAACGGTGGCCATAAATCCTGGAAAGATCCCCAAATTAACTCGCTAGGCAGTTTGTTTTTCCCATATTGAGCCTCTCTATAAACAGCCATCCACATGCTGTCTGACTGCTGTCTAGTGGCTATTTCAGTCTGGTCTATGCTCGTTTTTCTGTTTGTGAGGCTTCCAGACTGATTTGACAGAATCAGTGAGATTTTGCTCCATGTTAATGAGCCTTTCTGTTATATTATGTCTCAACATACATCTCCGCAGTGTTCATTGGCAAAAATGCATTATAGTTTGTTGACAGCAGTGTTTTTTCGCCATCCACAGATCTGAGTAACATCATATTCGTTGCTGTCTGCAAATGGTCAAGAGTTTCATAAAGACTTCAGTCATTAAGACACACATTTATTGTGTATAGGTTCAAAAAATAAATCACAATATTATCTCACAAGGAAAATATGTTGCAATACTTTTTTTTCCAGTATCTTTCAGCCCTACTTTAAAGCATTCATTGTTGTACTTACAAGGATAACAAATGTTCCTATGTGTACAGGATATGTCTGTATAAGCAAACAATGGTCAGTACAGACATGAATTTATAAAAACAGAAATATGAAATGTTGATCGCTTATCCAACTGTGACAGGATGTACAGCAATTTGACTGTGTCTAAAACCTTCCTTTATGATATTATGCATGCAGAAAAAAGGTTTTGAAGGCCTTTGAGTTGATATAAATCTTCCATATATTTAAAAATGATAGTATTCATGCTTCAAAAAAATTCTTGATTTTCAGTCTCATTGTTTAACCTAACAGCATTTTGATCAGTGCTCTCACTGTATTTGTGTTTCTAGCTGCCACGAGTCTTGTCTCTGCAATCTACAGCATCCTACGCAGTCTGATTGCTCTCTCTCTACTCTACGGCTTCTGCTTTGGAGCTCTAAAGGTAAAAATAAACTGAAAACAAACAAAATATTTCTTCTGTTCCTCTCCTCCCTTTCATCCTCAGAGTTTTAAAGAAAAACTGGGTTCATGGTCACCCTCCTGGTTATGGGAATAGGAGACAGGGAGTGCAGATATAAATAGCATGCAGCCAGGCAGTTTTACAGATGCAAGAAGAACTACAGAAAAATATAAAAGTGGTGCCAGTCATCCTTAGAAGAAATCCAAGATTTCAGCTGGGAGAAGGAGCTTTGAAACTGAAAAAAACAGTAGGCTCTTGTTTTATGGGTTGTTTGTGGCATGATTCACTGAGGTCTGTATGTCTTTGTGTTGTTACAGGAGCCGTGGGATGAGCAGCACACGCCGGCTCTGTTCTCTGGTTTCTGTGGCCTTTTGGTGGTCTTCTCCTACCACCTCAGCCGACAGAGCAGTGACCCCTCAGTGCTGCTGTGAGTCTTTGTACATCTATGATTTCTATGTGCATGTCATTTCCTCTCTGGTTTCTTTTTTTAAGTAGAGGTGAGGTCTCTTTATTTGTTATTTATTCTATATTCACACCTAAATTCCTGAAATTTACAAAAAGAAATCTGACTTAATTTTCACATTATTTAAAAACAAACACAAAATATAAGTTTGTGATGCAGTGAATTTTTTTGGTTCCTCAAAAGTTGTAAAGATCAGTACATTGAAAATTTGTGGGGAAAAAAAAAAAAAAAAGCAAGTGCTTTAAATTTCTTAGGGCCTGTCAATTTATTGTGCCTAGCACTCTTGGGTAGTTAGGACCATACATGCATTTATGTTTTACATTAAGTGATACTTTGCTGAAACCAAACACAAAGGTAATAGAAGGACTAATTTTGTAATACTTAACTTTAAAGTTAAATTATAATTCACTGTAAAAACATAACAGAATAAATGCATCATGAGTGTCATTGTACAAAAAACATTAAATGTAGATTCATCCGATACAGTATTGCTCATCTTAATATACTGTATGCTCCTTGCTCTCACTGTCAGCCGTAATACCTGCAGTGTAAGGTGTTCTTTATACAGCAGCAGAAGTTTTTGTAATGTCTTCATTCAGTTTGTCATAGAAAGCACATTAATACAACACTTTATTTCAGGTCTCTAATCAAGTCTAAGCTCATGCCGGCTCTGGTGGAGAGTGAGGCAGAGGAGGAGGACGACACGGACATTAAAGACCCGCTTCCTGAGAAACTGCAAAATTCGATGGTGACTAAAGAGGATTACACCAATTTAAACTGATTGTTTCATCAATATTTTTCCCATCAGCCATTTGATAATCCAGCTCACTGAGAGCTTAATTACACATTTCCTGTGTTGATTTTACCTGCACTGTAAGTGAACCATTTGCATTGCTTTGTATGGCAGCAACTCCTTGTATTTATCATCAGAAAATCATTATGTTGTACCTGGGGTGCTGGATTTTCATACAAACTGTAATACTTTAAAAGTGAGTGTTTCAAGAGAGATAACAGAACATATTCTGGGATTACAGGGAGATATGCATCCTGGAAAACAAGCCACTTTTGCACCATTAAAAGAGGATTATGAAGCTCTTTGAAAACGTCTTCTTCTCTGATCTCTAAAAACTGAGGGCTGAGACTTATCAGACTGAAATAATCAGACCTAAATGAGTCAGGCAGATGAGTTTTTGCTCTGTGTGGATTATTAATAATAACATGTTTCCCCTCTTTGCAGAAAGAAATCCTGCTGTCAGATGTTGTTGTGTGCTCTGTTGCCTACATCCTGACCTTCGCCATCACTGCAAGCACTGTGTTTCTGTCTCTCAAGGTGAGGCAGATTTTGCTTTGCAACAACCCTGTAATGTGTTGACAATGCTTTTTTTTATCATATTTCTTTCATTTAATGATTTTCAACTTTTTCCAGCCCTTTGTGACTATTGTGCTGTATGCACTGGCGGGCACAGTGGGATTTGTTACACACTACCTGATCCCCCAGCTGAGGAAGCACCACCCTTGGTTGTGGATCTCCCATCCAGTGCTCAAGACCAAAGAGTATCACCAGTTTGAACCCAGAGGTCAGCATGCCATCTGCAAATAAGCCATAGTTGTTGGTCGAACTTTGGATCAATTGAGGATTGCTATCACAGAGAGGATCAAAAGCCAGCATCTGTGATGGTGTAGGGGTGTTGGTGCCCATGGCATGAGTAACCTGCACATCTGTGAAGGCACCATGAAAAGCTGAAATTACAAACAGGTTTTGTAGCAACATATGCTGCCATCCAAGCATTGTCAGGGGCGTCCCTGCTTGTTTCAGCAAGACAAAGCCATTCTGCCAGCTTACACCAGCGTGGCTTCATAGTAAAAGGGGGCAGATACTAGAGTGACCTGCAGTAGGTCAAAACCTGTCTCACACAGAAAATGTGTGGAGCATGCAACAAAGACCCCAGACTGTTGAGCAACTGAAGCTGTACATCAAGCAAAACTGGGAAAGAATTCCACATACAAAGCTTTATTAGTTAGTCTCCTCAGTTCGCAAAGGCTTATTGATTGTTGTTAAAAGGAAAGGTGATGTACGCACCTGTCCTGGCTTTTTTGGAACAAAAAAGTTGATCAGTTTGAACGTTAAATATTTTATCTTTGTAGTGTATTGAATTGAATATAGGTAAAAAGGATTTGCGTATCATTGTATTCTGTTTTTATTTTGTACAACATTCCAACTTAATTGGAATTGGGTTTATAGAAGGAAAAACCCTCTATTGTTATTCTTTATTCATTTGTTGTTTATTTGATGTGGACATCACAATAACATTGGACAAACCAGATGCATTGTTTGAGTGTTTTAGCACAGGTGCTAATTCGCAACACTTGTCCACAGGAGGCTTTTGAGATGATAAAATAATAAAAGTAATGAGAGAAGAAAGCAAAGAAAAAGTGCAGTGTACAATAGCATCACAACAATGAAAGAGAAGCAGTTTTTCCAGATTAAATATATACATAAGCTGTAAAGCAAAGGCAACATGGTCAAGCAATCAACTAGTTAAAATTGTTCATGTGAGCACTGTTGTTTTGATTTTAGCCATTGTTTGAGTCCTTTGTTAAAAGCATCACTGTTGGTCTCCGGTTTTAGATTAATGGGTAGAGAGTTCCAAAGTTTTGCACCTTTTACAGAAAGAGCAGACTGACAGAGTGAAGTCTTGTATCTACGGACAAGAAAATCACAACTGGTGGAAGTTCGTGTGGCCGCTCTGTGAGAGCTCTGATGCCTGGTGGCCAGTTCAGAAAACAATAGTGACACATGATTGTTTAGACATTTAAAAAACAGTATATTTCTATTACATCAAACAACCATGTAAACCTAATACAGAATTAATACTAAATTATCAGTGCAGCATCAGTACTGGATGAAACCCTGCTCACTTGTTTGTGTCACGAGAGTGAACTGATAAAATAATAATCTTCTCCTCTGTGTTCTGTAACACTGACACTCTGCTCTGCTTTTGTCTTGTTTTACACCACAGAGGATGCTGTGCTGATGTGGTTCGAGCGGCTGTATGTTGGGCTCCTGTGCTTTGAAAAGTATGTGGTATATCCAGCCATCATTCTGAGTGCGCTCACTAATGACGGCTTTGCCCTCAGTCACCGCAAGAGGCTGGGAATCCAGTGAGTGGACACACACAGCGACCAGCACACATCCTGTCCATCAGAGTATGTTTGTGTTTGTGTGACTGAACTCTTGCTTGTTCTGTCTCTAGCTGCGATGTTCTTCTAACAACAATTGCTGGACTGAAACTCTTGCGTTCATCCTTCTGCAACCCGAGTTTTCAGTTCCTCACACTCCTCTTCACTCTCGTCTTTTTCCACTTTGACTGCCCACATGCCTCTGAGAGCTTCCTGCTGGACTTCTTCATCATGTCTGTTGTTTTCCACAAGGTGAGAAACTGCAGCAGAAACTTCATGAAGACGTTGTTGACCAATGTTTTAAGCGATATGTTGAAACACAAAACACATATCAGTACCTAAAAAAAAGAAAAACATATAAGACCAAGAGCAGCTTTAGAGGGGAAGATAACACATGACTGACTTCAAAATATTTGAACAATTGTATTAAAGAGGAGTTTCAAGAATTGTACACACAGGTTGGTTTGTTCAGCTTAGGGGAGGTTATACTCAGCCTTTGATAATAGCTCTCTGTTGTCATCCGTGGCTCTTGAAGAGCGTGGTCCCTTTTTAATTGAATGTCTGCAGTCAGGACAATCAGCAAGTTATGAACAGACAACATACATATGAAAAGAAAGTCCTGGTAATATGATGAAGTATGTTCACTTTTTTATAAGGATTAAAGCGGTGGATCTTAAAGGGTGTGGCAGAGCACACTGGTGTTCCTTGAAAGAAGTTTGGGTTTGACTTTGGGCAAAAACAAAGTTATATATAAATTTTACAACGTTTAACTAATGAATTTCAGATCCAGTCTCTTAATATTTTAAGTGCTTGAACTTCAGCGAATAGCAGCAAATTCTTTCACTTATAAAAAGCCTTATAAAACTAATAAGGGAACACCATCTCCTCAGCAGAAGTCTAGATCCAAGGAACCATTAATGCTTTTCTGTCTTTTGTGTATTAGTCTGTCATATTTGAAACAAAAGTATGCTGTGAGTTTTTGCAGTTATATAATTTGAGAAAGTTTCAAATAATTTCTTCAATGTTTAGAAATGCTTAGAGAGCACAAACCTCTGCCAAGGCATTCCTGACCTTGTTAGCCAAGTTACTGAATTGTGGAAACTGCCCTGATGTGCAATTTTAACAAAATTAAAAAAAAAAAAAAAAAAAATCATGGATCTGCATCAGGATCCAGATCCCCACCAAAATCTAACTATTCTTCCTTATGCCTTCACCAACATTTCCTGAGAATTTCATCAAAATCCCTAGAAAACTATTTAAGTTAATTTGCTTAGACACAGACTGACAAACAAACAAATCTACAAATGCCCTACAAACATAACCTCCTTGTCAGTGAAAAGTTATTAAACGTTTAACTGGCAGTGTAGCTGCTAGTCATCTTATATTAAGCATTAGCAGGTACACTTTGTGCA
This sequence comes from Cetoscarus ocellatus, assembly GCA_037902135.1. NCBI lineage: Eukaryota > Metazoa > Chordata > Actinopteri > Labriformes > Labridae > Cetoscarus > Cetoscarus ocellatus. Next base: position 2,279,389 of record JBAMNC010000031.1, on the reverse strand, counting down.
TTCATCGGGGGGTTGCAGGTTCGAGCCCAGCTCCGGCTGTCAGTAATTGTTATACAGAAAAAACGGCCTAGACATTACTGTATTTTGCTTTGAGGCATAGATAGCTTTTGACTATGAGTAACACACTTCAATTGCAAATAAAACCTCTGTTCTTTGGTGTCTGCTCATTGAAACTGACCGTGTTTCTGTGTTTGTCCAGATGCGTGAGCTGTTGCTGAAGCTCCATTTCATCCTGGTCTACATTGCTCCCTGGCAGATTGCATGGGGAAGTGCTTTCCATGCCTTTGCTCAGCCGTTTGCTGTGCCTCGTATCCTTCTACTCAAACCCTGTTTATGTGTGTTTCTGTGTGTCTGATTGATAACATATTAGAAACTGCTTATCTTTCCTTGACCAGTGTGTTTGTGTTTAAAGACTCTGCCATGTTGCTGCTTCAGACTTTGCTCACCACCGTCTTCTACACACCACTGGCTCCCTTCCTTGGCAGTGCCATCTTTATTTCCTCTTATCCTCGGCCAATCAAGTTCTGGGAACGAAACTACAAGTAAGACCCGACTGACATGAGTCAATGAGCAAAGCGGGATTTTCCTAAACAGCGTGGAAATCAGTGAGCAGTGTTTATCTATGATTTAGTTTCTGGACTTTAAAACCTTGAAGAAAGCTGTGAGCCATAGGCTTTATGTCAGTGCATCCTTTAAAAAGACTTGGAGCTAAATCTATCAACAAGTTTTGTTATTCATCCCGAGCAGATTACTCCTCAGTTGAAAATAGCTTAATTGATCACAAAAATTGTGAGAAATGATTACTGAACCAGACGGTATAACATGCTGACATGTTCAGTATCACAGTGGTTCTCAAACTTTTTTCCTTGAATCTGCCTCTAGTTGTATCAAAGAGGAATCAAGCCCCCCGGGACCCACACACCAAAAAAGTGATTCATGTGCCTGAAAAGTAAACACCAATTCGGATTGTTTTAATTTATAAAATACAAAAGGACCTTCATTACCATGTTATCATTGTATTAGTCAACATACTGTATATAAAACAAATTTTGACAACCTCAAAGCTGACAGAGCCTTCAGCCCCTGGGGGCCGGACCCCAGGTTGGAAACCAAGGATTTATCACCCGAAGGACTGACTGATATGCATCTCTTAATAATAAAGTAAATCCTAAATGCTTACTTTGCTTCTTTCAGCGTGGATTTTCACACCACTTGTAAGAGTTTTTCTGCATCATTATTTGATATTAATATACAATAAGGAAATTGTTTTCCATTTAGTAAACACTTATGGAGCAGCTTTGTCATGCAGGGTCCTCAGCAAGAAGTAAATAGTGGAGGCAGGCAGCGATGATAGCGAGTCTCTGATCAACTTTAAAATGCCTCTTTCAGACATTCTGCTACACGTCAGGGGATGGGGTCATAATGTTGTCCTCTTTGATACATTCATGACAATGATAAACATGCCCCGTCTGGCATAGTGGCTCAGTCATTGCTGTTGCAACATTGGGACACGTCCTGCAAAAACTATAACAATTACGAATTTCTCTGGCTTTGAAAAATTTATGAAATATTTGGGATTAATATTAGTACTGTACAAAAGCAATACATGTGACTGTAGAATAGTTATTTTTTTAGTTAACTGTAAGCAAGTTCATAAATTTCTTTAAATTATATATATATTATATCTTAAAGGTTATACAGCTTTTTAATGAAAATGTAAAGACAGAGTACAGGGACTTCTTTGATTTTGTTTTTAACCAAATTGTATGACAATTTTTTTTTTATTTACTGATTTACTGGATTAGATAAAAATTTTGCTGCTAAATCGACAGACACTACCATTTCTCCTCTTTTTGTTCACCTTTGTACAACATAAGCCCTCTGTTCCATTTAATTTATTGATGTGGAGACTATTTGTACTCCAGCTTGCTCGCACTCCAAAAATAGCTGCAATGCTGTTGTGTCAACTGGAGAGATTTGACACGAAGCAGCCTGAGATTACATTTAGACAGTGGGGTCTGCTTTGTGTACTAAAACATTAAAATCTCTTTCCGCAGCACCTCCACAGGATTTAGATGTGCAGATTGACAATGTTAACACCAGGACAACATGAAAACAATAAAAGGAGAATTAACTGGGAACGCAGAAGACTTCAGTCTCAAAGAATTTAGTCTGTCTGTCTGTGACCAAGATAACAAGATATATCAAATAGTTCTGAAGGGATTTTGATGAAACTCTCTGTGAACGTTTGTCATGGCATAAAGAAGAAGTGATTTGATTTTTGTGGATAATTTGAGTTTGACCCTGATCTGAATGTAGATCCAGGTATATTTTTATGGATTTAACATTGTGTGACAGGGCAGTTTACCACATTTCAATAATTCAGCTAAGAAAGTCAGACTTGCCTTGGCGAAGGTTTGTGCTCTCTGTGGTGTGTTTTTTTTTTTCTTATTTGACCGTATTCATCTACAGTATGATCTATTAGATATCTCAAATAACATTACATTCATTTTAAAAAGCTTAACTTGACATTCAATAATCACAGCCGCCATGGGCACCCTTATTGTTTATGAAGTAACATATCCTGACAATATTCACGAAGGGTTGAAATGCAGATTAGCATTGGCATCATGCAGATGCAGCAAAATTTTTTAACAGCACAAGAAGCATTATTTTCAACATCAGACGCTGCACTGAATTTGCTCCATGTGCAAATAGTAATTAAATACTTTTTTTAAAAAGAAAAATAGTTGCACAAAAGATACTTGGGGGCTGTAAATAATATATAGGATTTCCACCAGAGTATCGTCTTTGTGTGGGGAAACCCTGATTGTTATGTTGTCTTGAAAAGCCTAGACCCTTATTGGCACAAGTTACACACTTTGTTTTGACATGGTCTTATTTAAGGTTTTGTGGGGGGGCTGTATACCGACTGTATATTGAAGATAAAGATAGTGGATAGAGCCAGATATCAGCAGGAGAGAAAGTGGGGTGTGATATGTGGGAATGGAGCCATAGACTGGATTTGAACCTGGGCTGCCTGCCTTGAGAACATCAGCCCCTGCAAATGGATCATGCCAACCTAAACACTATTCTAGTAACCCCAATGTTGTCTCTGGTTCTTTGCAGCACGAAACGTATAGACAACTCAAACAGCAGGCTGGTGTCACAGGTGGATAAGGAGACAGGTGAGTGCTTTCTTACAAAACTTTTCCCTGTTAGGAACTGCTTTTTTTAATTTAACATGAAAGCTCCAGAGAGGAATTTTGTTTTGGCACACCATGTGGATGTAGCGGTGCCTCTACCTCGTTTATTTTTTTTTCTTGTCCATGTGTTGGCAGCTTTTTCAAAGAAAAGTCTGGTGGTACTTCCTGTCAATGATTAATCATGTCAGTGTCACAGAGCTGAACCGGAAAGGCCCCAAAAGCGCAACTTGACAAGTCCAAAGTCTCAAAAACCATTCATCAGCACAAAAGTTCAGTGCACAAGAAATCTGTCCAAAATCAGGCAGAGGTATCAAAATCAGCAGCCAAAAGAATGGTCAAAAGTACACTTATCAGAGACAGAAACAGAGGGACACAAGAGGAAGAATGCTGGAGAGCGATGACCCGATGTACAAAGACAATCTGGCAGAGAACCAGTGGGAAAGCAGAGTTCAAATACACACACGAGGTAATCGGACACAGGTGACGCAGGAGGGAACACACGTGAAGGGAATCGACAATCAGGGAGACACAGAGACAGGATGGCAGGAAACAAAACCTGAAACGAGAGAGCAGGGTGAGACTTCAAAATAAAACATGAATGACAAGACATGACACATGAGGAAGAAACAAAAAGGGGAACTTAACTGGGGGATGTGACAATTAGACATTGTATTTATGTGGAACATGTTATCAGACCCTTTCTGTAGAATGCAGTCAATTGCTTCATCTGGCTGACCCTGCAGCAGCTGTTATGGGCATAAAAAAAGGACTGCAAAAGTTATAGGCAGGTGTGAAAAAACAATGTACAGTAAGAATGCTTTCAAAATGATTTCTTTATACTTTTTTGACAATTCACGAAATGCAAAGTAAACAAACAGAAGAAAAAGCTGCATCAAAATCCAGGATTTTGTAGGATTATAGTTGTATTTACAGTTAATTGTTTAATTATAGAAACAGCGGTATAGGAGCCTTGAAACGGCGTGAGGAACCGCTAAACTCTGCTATCAAGGTGATGTTGTGGAAGACAGTTTCATGTCACAGGTCAAACTCCATGGTAAGCCTGAGCATAGCAACAAGACACAAGACACAAGACCTTGCTGATGTAGTTATACTGCAATATTGAGGCTGCACATGTGGTCAGCCAAGGAAACTTAGTGCAGCAGATGAAAGTCACACCATGCTTATTACTCATTAAAATCTGAGGATATTCAGCTGTGCCATCAGCTCAGAACTGGAAGAAACCAGTGGGACCCAAGTTATACCCGTTCACTGTCCGGAGAAGTCTGGCCCAAGATGATCTCCACTGAAAGTGATGGTATGGCTTAATCACAAGATCAATGAGTATGTTTGGTGTTACATGAGGAGCCAGCCTACATTTGCACAAGATGTTTGGAAAAATCTACTTGCAGAGTTCCTTCAAAAACTCTCTGCAAGCGACCTTAGACGAATCAAAGAGCAGTCACATCAAATATTGATTTTAGTCAGATTTCTCTTTTCTCCATTCAATGACTGTCTAAAATGTTTGCACTGTACTGAATAACTCATGCGTTTTGTCCTTGATGATTCTTTTTCCTTACCAAGGTCAAACAGAGCCATCTCCAATGATGTTGGTCCTTGACAAAAAACTCCTCGAAGAAGCTTTAAAATGATGCTAACAAACTTTATCAAGTTCAAAATCATTGAGGAGATGCATTCAGCTTACGCACCATCTCTGTCCTTTTCCAACACCCTTTCCTTCAGGTTGTGATGACAGCAACCTGAACTCCATCTTTTATGAGTACCTGACCCGCTCGCTGCAGCATTCACTTTGTGGTGACCTCATGTTGGGCCGATGGGGCAACTACAGCGCTGGAGACTGTTTCATTCTGGCATCTGACTACCTCAACGCCCTGGTCCACCTCATCGAAATCGGCAATGGTTTGGTCACTTTCCAGCTGAGGGGGCTGGAGTTCAGAGGTGAAATATCATACCATTCTTCAATATTCTGCCCCATTTTCTCCTAATCAGTGTAACTTAACCTCCTGTCTGGCTGATCAACTCACTTCTCAGGTACGTACTGCCAGCAGCGAGAGGTGGAGGCCATCACAGAGGGCGTGGAGGAGGATGATGCATGCTGCTGCTGTGAGCCGGGTCACTTACCTCACATGCTGTCCTGCAATGCGGCCTTCAACCTGCGCTGGCTGGCCTGGGAGGTTATGGCCACCAAGTATCTGCTGGAGGGTTACAGCATCAGCGAGAACAACGCCGCCACCATGTTGCAAGTGTATGACCTCAGAAAGCTCCTCATCACCTACTACCTGAAGGTACATCTCATTTTTCTGTCATTTGATTCACTGTTTACAGGTTTGATTTTTGATTTTCAGGTTTGATTCTGCTCTGGAGTGTAATTACATACTCAGCTTTCTCAAAAGTGAGTTTAAGTATTGACGTATCACATGTAAAAGTGTGTTTTTACCTGGAAGAACATAAAAACTGCAGAGGCTCACTGACAAAAGTGGGCTTGCAACACACAATTTTAACATTTATTCCCCCAAGATCTCGCTGTTTAAATGTTTTATCCTTGAATATCTATATTGTAAATTTTTAAATATCCTCTCTTGGGAGCATTAATATCTTTATTTATCAAATTTTTCCACAGACAGTGAAAAAGTTTTCTTTTCAATGTTTCGACTCAGAGTCTGTAGTTACTGCAGTTTGATCTACTTTCCTTCTCTAGTCATGATTTAGAAACCAGAGGTTTTAAGTTTTGTTTTTCTGGTTCTTTTTTTTCTCACATTTTGCTTCTGTTGATGTCTCAAGGCTGTTCTCATACTAAGAAATCATCAGTTGAACTTGCAGTGTTTGCAAGTTATTCATCATTGAAACAGATATTTTGACATACAGAACGTAGAACATGGGGCTCTATTTTGATGGTGTGAAGCCCGTTAACTAAAGTGGGTGGTTCATAGCAGTTTGGGGCATGTCAGTCTTTTTTTGCCATTTTGATGACGCAAATGCTTGATGCAAAGCCAGGCGCAGGTGCAAAGAGGATATATTATGTGCCTTGATCATACATAACTGTGTTTTGGGTGTAACATAGATCAAAACAATCAGGGTGTCCGATTAAACCAGCGTGTGCACCAAGTGGCTGGTGTTTTACTATTTACACAGTGGGTTAAATTTTGGTTAGAATTTTGTCTGGATTATTTATTTCTTCTGCCTTTTTGTGCCACTGTTCTCAGAAACCACGCACAGGACACTGTGATATGTCAATGCTTCAATTCAAGTCCTTATTTTTACTGAAGCATTCATGAGCATAAAAACAATCAGAAGATGACTCAGACACTTCTGTGTAAGAGTGAATGTGAAACCTCATTAATTTTTAAAATCTCCAGTTAAAACCAACAGGGTCACACTTGTTTATGTTAATGACGGACCCTTTTGCTGTACGTCAAGTAACTGTTGGCTTTAAGCCATTTATTTTCTCATTGTCCTGCAGGGATCCTTGACTTTTTTCTTAAAAATACACTGGAAAGCCTGATTTAATATCTGTGAGCATAATAGTTGGTGAGACTCATTATTATGTGTTCAAATATCAGAAATTTAGCTCTGTGTTGCTTGAAAATCTTTAATAGTGTGTTTTTTCTTGTTTTTGGGAGTACACACACTGGAGCACACGGAAATAGCAAACTGAGGAGCAGTGCAAAAAAGCCCCACTGTGTCTCAGCTCTCTCTCTGGATATAAACTTTGAACTGAATTTGTCAGTAAATGCTCTAATATTTGACGGAGGAGGTGTGCTGCTGGTCATCCCAATGCATCCTGATAATTGCAGAAAGTCTCCACGCGACACAGTTAAGATCAGGTTTAAGGAGGTTTAAAGTGCGGTGAAATTTTGCATCCTCAGATTAGGAACACACCAGCTTTGCGCCTGATCACTTCTCATTTTAAGACAAACATGCCCCTGGGTGCTAACAGGAGCACATGATCATTTGCTATTTCAGAGCAAAGACACCCGCACTTCACACTATAACACTTTGCGCTGGCCAAACAATAGGGCCCTGAAGCTTTGTTGTGTGAATTTTTAAAGTAAAAAAAAGTTAAAAAAAAAAAAAAAAAAAAACTAAAAAAAAAAAGTAAAACCTGCAAAAGTCAGTGCCCTAGCTGGACCATCCAGTCACAAAGGTCAGCTCTTCCCTTAGCAAAAAGTAGTGTACTTGAGGGCCATTTTATTAGGTATGCTTGAGTATTAGTATAAGTATAAGTATAGCAAGTATACTACGGACCATGTACTTGTAGTGTACCAGAAAGTTTACTAATTGAATACTTCTTTGGACTAAATTGAAACATTTTTAAGTTTATAAAAGTATACTTTAAGTATACTTTATAAGGTCATTTTTAGTTTACAAAAATACATTTTCAAGTATACAACAAGTACACTTATCTATATACTACAAGTATACTAGGTATTTATTTCTAGTCCACATTTTAGTTTATTGAAGTATACTTAAAGTATACCACAAGTACACTCTTCTAGGTACTGCCATTGTGCTAGTTTTATACTTCTAGACCACATTTTAGTTAATTAAAGTATACTTTGGTATACTTTTATGAACTAAAAAAAATACTATTTTTTCCTATTTTACTAGTTTACTTGTAAGTATACTTGTAAGTTCTACTTTCTTGTAATTCCCCTTCATGCACAGATTAAACAAAAAAGTTCTGTATCACAGTCAAAACTATGACAGACTGAAGAAGAGATACAACAGTGCTGTATGCTTGAAAGATGGTACATTTTGTTTAATTAATGACACTGTTATTTTTAAACAAACATGTTCACATCAAATTTCTGATTTCTGTCCATGTGCCAAACTGTGTTGTGTTTCAGTTGAGGTCCTTACTAAATCAGACAGGCCTGCATGTTAAGATTCACGGATCAATGTACAAAGTACTGTCATTAAATGAGGTTAAAAAAACAAAGTGTTAATGCTGTCTGGCCTGAAATGATTAAAACAAAATGTGTTCTTGTTGAAACAGATGAGGCTGTGTACATAACACCATTACTAAACCCTTGTGAAAAGGACTAGAACTTGATCAGTAAAGTCAAGTCAAATGTTTCTCTGTTTATGTGTATGTTTTAGAGGTCCATAAATATAATGCAATTGAGCACACATTGTAAACTTTTAAACTTTTAAAGTATTAGTACTTTGTGGCAGAAAGAAGTAAAAATTATACTAAACTACCAGTATAAGTTTTAGTATTAAATTATAAGTGAAAGTCACTTTGTAATAGACTTTTCTTTATACTTTTTCAGTATAAGCCAAGGATACAACACCAAACTATTCTTAAGTATATAAAATATATTATATAAAAAGTAAACTTCAAGTATACTGCCTTAGTTTTAGTATAAAATAAGTATACTCATAGTACACTTGAATAAACTACCTTTTGCTAAGGGTTAGTACCTCTGATAAGTTTTCATTGACCTTTGAAAAGTTGACCTTCTTTTTTGCAGAGGTCTGAGAGTCTTTTAATATTTCAGTAATCTCAAGAAGAAATATTTCCCAGGCCAAAGTTTAAACTGTGTGATTAGGCGTGTGTCAGGCTGTATTAGTTCCAGATCTGGCTGATGACCCCATTCTTCCTCTTACTTTTCTCTTAAGAGTATCATCTACTACCTGGTCCACTCCCCCAAACTGTCCACCTGGCTCAAGGATTCCTCCATCGAGGAGGCGCTTCAGTCCTACACAAAGTGGCACCACATTGAGCGGGACCCTCAGGTCTTCAGTGTGAAGATCGATGAGGATTACGTTCACTGTCTGCAGGGGGTGACACGTGCCAGCTTCTGCAATGTTTACCTGGAGTGGGTCCAGTACTGTGCAGGGAAGATGGAGACGGTACGTCACTTAAAGATTTTTCTGTCAGACTTGATTAAGAGTCAGAGGTGCTGAGGGAATGCCAGAGCTCAGAGGAGGATAATCAGGCTTTTCTTTTGTTTTGTTTGTCAGAAAAACAGAAATACTTCATTTAGTGCTGTGTTGTGTCAGAGGATATCTGCAGATACTTGAAAAGTCTTGAATTTGACTTAACCTTGGACATGAGGCCATAAAAGTCTTAAGACGTCTTATTAGAATTTAAAAGAGGACTCGGATTTCAGATTGCTCTCAACAAAGACCACCTTTATAGGGTCTACTTTGGGCTATTTTAAGGGCAACTTCAAAACCCCCTGGAAGTAGTGTTAGAAGTGTGACACTCATACAGAAATTAAAAAAAAAAAGATCAGCCTGTATGCATGCACACACCCACTCCTGTTATGAGAAAAACCTTAAATGACACATCTGGTGATGTTTCATGTTGCATGAATGATATAGTATAAATCACACTATTAGTACCCTTTCTTAGAGCCAGTAATGCAAACAGTTTTTTTCTGTCAGTAAGGAAAATAGAAAGCAAAAGAAGTTGCACCATGAAAAAATAATTTAAATTGACAAAAATTTGAGCTAAACTATTACATTTCTTTCAACAACAGTACACTGATTTAAGTTAGATATTTGTCTAATATGACAGCCTCATCATGTTTGTCCTCTCTCTGTATTGATTTTTATTTGCTCAGCCTGTGGACAGTGATGAAGACTCTATGTTGGTGACTCTGTGTTATGCTCTGTCCGTCCTGGGAAGAAGATCCCTTGGCACTGCATCACACAACATGTCCAACAGGTACATTTTTTAAAAAAATGTCACAAATATACACAGAGATTTACAAAAGATCATGGAAGCTTGGAAACTTTAAGTTAACACGTAATTTTTTTGAACAGGAGGTTTTGCGTTTACTGTTGTTTGTTAGATAGTAAGTTTCTTTGTGAACAGGATAACTGAAAAACTGGAGAATAGATTTTGATGATATTTTAAGGGGATGTTTGTCACGGCACATGAAAGAAGCAGTTAGATTTTAAAGTCTTCCATGTTTTTGCTTATAGCTCAATAAGTTCTCAACAGGTTTTGATGACATTTCCAGGGAATGTTGGTAATGACTCAAGAAAGACTTTGTAAGATTTTGGTGGTGATCAGACCCCAGATGCAAATCAAGGATTTATAAGTGTCTTCAGATATGACAGTTTTACACATTTTTAACAAGAACTCAACCAACAATGTCGGAAATGCCTTGGAGTATGTACTCTCTAGCACTTCTGGTTTGTTTGTCTATTGAGTTTTCTTAATGATATTCATGAGCACCTTGAACAAAACAATCAAAAAGACCCTCCCCTAAAGTGTTAGTGAGATATGACAGGACTTATGGTAGCTAGGTTTATCATAACATGAGAAGTTTAAGTTCATTCAACATACATTAGATTCCTGTATTAAGATAACAGCATAATGCCTCCAATTTTACCTATACCTTACATATTTATGGAGACGGGTCAACCAGGAGTCTATTTATTTCCATGGAAATCTGTGATTACTGCAGTGTCAGCATAACTCCCCTCTCTGCAATATTTTTGTCCAGAATATGCCTAAAGTATGCTAAAAAATTTGCAGTGGATTTCAGAAGCACTGTGCAGCAGTGTCCTGACCAAAGTACAAAGTTCTGTCATTCACTCGAGTGGCAGACATTAACTTTTGGTGATTTGCATGAAAAAAACAAACTTTTTTTGATGTAGTGTGACCGTGTGTTTGATCTGAGTCACTTCATTCTGCTAAAATAAGAGTATAAAATATAATCTCTTTTGCTAACGTCATATGAAATATTGTCTGTCTCATCAGTTTGATACAAAATATAGTCAGAATTATTAGTCTGAAAAGAAGTACTGTCACGTCGCTCTGACAGTTTGATACTTATTCATACATTTACTTGAATAGTTAGATGACACTGATAGCAGAAACAGATAACAAATAAGTCATACTGCAGGGATGTCATTTATATTTCTTTTAATTAAACATTTCACAAAATATGCTGTGTTCCTGGCAGGCAACATCTTTATTTAAAAGCTGCATGCTTAAGTAGTCCTAATTCTTTCTTAGTTATTTCTCAAGATGCATATTCTCAAGAAAAACATGCTGAATTATACTGTTTCTAAATTGTAACAAGTGCTCACAGGAAATCACCCATCCACAAAGAATTGCACTTCCTTTTGTTGGACACTGGGAGGCGTTCACATATATCATCAGCTGTACAGACACCAGCTACACATGTAAATGGAAACAAGGCACTGAACACTGAAGTCCTCAGCTCTTAATATGGGGTAATATGCTGCTTTTAAAATGCCAAAGAGTTTCAAACAAGCTCCCATACACTATAAACTAGAAAGATATTGTTTCTTTTGGTACCTGTGTTGGTACTCCTCTGCTCCCTGTGTATGTTGATGAGACACACACATACTTAAAAGCCAAAAGGACTTAAAAAAAAAGTTAAACTGATTTGAGTGGTCCAAACTGATCTCACTCACCAAGAATTAAACTACCAGAATGATGTTTATCTAAAATACAAGATAAATAACTACACAAACAGACAACACCTGCTTTTGATTGATCTTTTCCCCATTTTTTTGTGTTCAAATTTTTATTAAGGAATTAAACTGCATTATTTTTACCTAATTTAAATCAATGCATCAATCAACACATAATAGTGCATCATTTTAAGTTACAAAGCAGCCCAAAGAAGTGGCCGTGATGTTACAGGTGAAGGATAGGAAGACAGGTTTTTTGCAGTTTTACAGATACACCACAAGGGGCCAGTAGCAGATTAATGTTTAACGATACGCTGTCACAGTAACGCTCGAATGGCCCTGGTTTTGTCTTTTATATTCTGATGATATTCTTCCTTTCTTTTTCTCTTTTCTCTCTTTCTCCCGGCCTCCTCCCCCTCTTCATAAAGTCTGGAGTCTTTTCTTTATGGTTTCAACACCCTGTTTAAAGGCGACTTCCGCATAGCCACCAAAGATGAGTGGGTATTTGCTGATCTGGATCTCCTTCAGAAGGTGGTGGCTCCTGCAGTCAGAATGAGTCTTAAACTGCATCAGGTAAGCCGTGCTGTGCCTTTAAACAACTGCCTCTCCTACATCTGTTTGTCATTTGTAAATCTTTGTCGACTTTAAAGTTTGTATTACATCTTCACAACATCAATTTTTCACCCTTAGAGCAGACATTTCCCCTCTAATCTGATCAAATCCTGCAGCGCTCCATCATGCCTTTCTCTGCACTTTCAGGATCATTTCACCTGTCTGGAGGAGACTGAGGAGGCATCTATCTTGTATGAAGCCATCACAAACTACCGCAGCAGTCTTGTCATCTGCCACGAGAGTGACCCGGCCTGGCGCAAGGCGGTGCTATCCAGCCGTGACACGCTGCTCACACTCAGACACATGATCGATGACGGCACAGACGAGTATAAGATCATCATGCTGTACAAACGCCACCTCAGCTTCAAGGTCATCAAGGTGAGTTTGTAACACGTGTGCTAGAAGTGTTTCATTTTTCAGGTTTCAGATTAAAAACAGGTTGCGAAAGTGAAGGTAAGGCATGTATATTGTTTGAAGAGCAATTTATAATCTGCCCGAAAGGAACAGGATTAAGATATGTGACTTTAAAGGTCACATTGCGTCAGTCTTGTTTGGACATTGGCTGCCAGACTTCGTCCGTCACAGTTTATTTTGCATGAGATCAGGAAATCTGTGAAATCTGTGAAATCTGTGTGTGTGTTTTAATTTAAAGTCTGTCCCATCTCCCATATGTTTATATATGCAAGAAGCTTCATAGTTTGGACCCATACTGAGCAAGTCAGCTGAAAAATAAGGAGCCTAAAATCTTGTGGCCTCACTTCTCTTCTGAACAGAGATAAATGAATATTGGTATAGATCATCTAGACTGATTGCCAGACTTAAGCATTATTATTTAATTTATACATGCTTCCATGTGGTAAAATAATTACGAAACATGAAATGTAACACAATACATATGCTGACGATACACAAATTTACATCTCCTTCTCATCTGGTTTATTAACAAAATATTAAATTCCATTAAAAGTTTAAACAATTGGATGACGACAAACTTTTTAAAACTTGACACAAAGAAACAGAGACAGCAACTTGATTCAAGGCAGTAGTCTTGGTGACATTTTACTCTGAACTCAACTTTGAAAATCATGTATCAAAAATGACCAAAACAGCATATTATCAATTAAAAACACATAATAATTGAGATCATTCATAATCACAAACAATGCAGAGAAATGAATCCAAGCTTTCTTTTCCTCCAGGTTAGATTACTGTCTTGTGCCTCATTCACTGGACTACCAAAATAAACAGTAGATCGTCTTCAGTTTATTCAAAATGCCACAGCCAGAGTCCTCACCCGTGAAAGAACATCATAAAACTCTGGTGATCAAATGACTGTACAATACAGAGAGACTTTCAAAATCCTTCTTTTAGTCCATAAAGCGCTTAACAGTTCAGCTCCTGAATACATTTCTGATCTGCTCACTGTGCACAACCCTCCCCGACCCCTCAGGACATTAGATGAAGGTCTTTTGTCCATACCTTGGATTGGATCTAAATCTGAAGAGAGGGGCTTTAGTCATTGTGGGTCCTCTATTTGGAATACACTACCAGCTGACCTGAGGTCCATCACCTCTCTTTCTGAATCAAGACTAAAATCAAAACTTAACTGTTCTCCTATGATAACAAGTACTGATTGGATCTGCTTATGAAACCTTTTGCTAGGTTTTTGAAACTTGAAATTCCTTTCATTTTCTTCCATAGCATGTAAATACTATGTGAAGTGTCTTATGAAAACGTGCACATTATTTATCACACAACATTATTACCTGTTTGTATTTTTAAATAAATGTTTAATAAATGAACACTGATCTATGCACTTTTAGGTTCACCCTCAATGTGAAGCACATTTAGTTTGCCTCTATAAACAAAATTGCTATTGCTGTTGCTATTATTTGTTGAATGGTATTTTTTCTTTTAACAAGGAAAACTTAATTGAATTAAAGTTGTCTTTGCAAGAGTGTCCTGACTAAAACAGGCAGCAGTATATTTGGAAGAGCAACAGACATAAAACACAAAAGAATTACAAGCACAGACAGATAATAAGCACTCAGACAGGATAGCTCCTAAAAGTGCTGACGTGAACATTATCAGACATATAAAGGAGGCCTAATGTGGAGTTTATGTATCTCTCCATACATAAAAAACCACAGTTGGCCTTTTAAATCAATATTTTCATACTCAGCATTTACTGAAGGGCTCAGTTTCTTCTTTGCTCCAAAGCACTCTGAGTTTACTGTAAAAGGATACAGTTTAATGTTTGGTGCTTACGTTAAAGCGATAGTCCAATGTACACATAGTTGCTTTCTAAGAAACACTGTGAATAATAAATGGATTCTAATGTCATGTCTCACACAATAAAGGTGATAATGTTAGATTGTCACATTACAAAATAGTGCTAGCAAATAAAGTGTTAGCCAAGCTCTGTTGAAAGGTGACAAACTTCAGCTCTTCTCTCCAAACTATACACAGTTTTTGTCCAAAAGAAATGAAGGATAGCAGTATTATCCGTGCCAAGGAGGTCATGTTTTTGCCGCTGTTGTTTGTTTATTAGTTTGTCAACAGGATTACTCTAAAAGTTACAAACTGTTTGACTGAAATTTTCAGGAAAGGTTGATCATGGCACAAGGAAGAAGTGATTAGATTTGGAATTATTTTAAGGATTTTTTGACATGCATAATAGGGCAGCTTTTTGCTAATATTTAAAAAAACATTTCAAGGCATTTGGATGACATTTTCAAAGGGTGTTGGTCATAGCACAAGGGACAAGTGGTTTGATTTTGGTGGTGATCAGAAATGGGATGTGGATCCAAGAAATTTCCCACAGATTTGTTTACAGAATGAGATAGGGAAGTTTTCCACATTGTCAAGAACTTGCCCAACAGAGCTGAAAATGCCTTGGCAGGGGTTATGTGCTCTCCTAACTTATCATTTTTACAAACTTTTTCGTCCACATTGAACAAGAAAAATGTGTGTCATGTCAAACCTCGATCTCTGCAGTGGGATCTTTTTTTTTACAATGAACCAAACTTGGTTTTTACCATAGCCTCTTGCAAAGCTTCATTTACCACATGCTGGCTCTAAAAATGTACTGAAATACATCTTTCTGTAACTTCAAATACCAAAACTGACACTTCTCCAACATTTTCTTTGGTAGTCACTGGACAATCTGTCAGTGTTAATTAACCATGGGTATCAAAATCTGTTCAAGATCTCGTAGCAGTGTCAACAGCGTTGTTGAGTGTTTCAAAGGACCATTGCTAACAATCTGCTAAGTCGGACAGCAAAATGGCTGGGATCAACTGCAGGCATTTTTTATCTTTTTTTTTAATAATCAGTAATTCATACATTTTGCCACAACCATGAGGACCAACTTGATCAGGTTGTTTGTTTAAGAGAAAATTCACTGGAAATATTGTAATTGCATTTAAGACGAACTGCCATGTTGTAGTTCCATAGTTGCCTGATAATAGCTTTCCACTCTTTATACTTAAAAAATCATGAAAAGTAGGTTCATTTGTTAAGATTATTGCAAAGAACAGAACATGCAAGTTTCATATTTTAAGTTCACCACAGAGCTTCTTATCAGCAATGATCCAAAAAGCAGTGAAAAATCCCATAGGCTTTTCGTATGGCTGAGGTCTTGGGAACCAGTGTGATGCTAACTTCTGCATTGGCCTACAAAAATTCGTCATCCTTTCACCATTCTATATCTCTTGGACTGAATCAGGACACAGATTTAGGTGCTTTATTTCTGTAGCATTTGCTGAATGCCAGAGGCAGAGATACAGAGTCTGTGGGCCATGACAACAGTGAACAATATAAATGCACTTTTTTTCTCTTAAAACGAGCAATTTGGTAAATGTGTAGGCACCCACATGAGTTTTAAACTACAATTTTAGCATCAATATTGATGTTTTAAAAAATACCCAACCCAAGGTTTAATGTGTACATTCAGATTTCTTTGATTGATGGCACATAGTCAGAAAGAAAGCCAATGATACCTTGTTCTATGTTGCCACCAAAGTTCATTTGTTACACTCTTTCTCCTTAAGAGCAGGCATTTCTAAGTAGGAACACAATACTTTTTAAGTTTCTGTACTTAAGCACACAGTAAAAAGCTGCAGGCTGGTTATAGTGACACAAAGAAGAAAAGGCCAACAGTGTTTGAGAAAATTTCCAAGTACATTGATTGTGTTTTATCTTATACTGGTTCTATGTTAATACTAAAAATGGAGTTGGTGCCTAAATAGCTCCTAAACAGCATTCATAAGAGAGAAGGAACATTAATAATGTGTACTTTTGTCAAGGCTAATGTGCCTCTCTAACCTCTAATGTCTGTCTCTGTAACTGGAGGGCAGTATTGGAGAGTTCACTGAGCAGGGGATGCAGAGAAGGTCCAGCATCTTTGGCTCTGACAGTGCATGGTACTAAAGTAATGTAACAAAGTCTGTGTTGTTAATCAGTTCAGTTGGTATTTGATGTTTCTTAGCCATTTGGGGACTGGGTTAAAGCACCACTCCCTACCAAAGCAGAGGCTTCCTTAAGCACATTTCACAAAATAGCAACACTTCCTGCTTTAATCAATTCTTTGACTCTCCAATTACATTGCTAAGTGCTCTCATTTCCCAGTAATACTCAACCACATTATGACTGAGATATTAGGAATGGATGTTGTTAAAATTAAAGCATACGGTCTCCTTGATGGAAACGCAGATTGGTATAAAGAGAATTATCTATGATGTAATTAGTGGCTCGCATGAATTGCGAAACTTAAATGCCTCCTTGTATCTTAAAACTTATATTTCTTTTTGCGCCTTAGCTGATCATTTCAATCATCTCTCTCTGCAGATCAATAAGGAATGTGTGCGAGGTCTGTGGGCGGGTCAGCAGCAGGAGTTGGTGTTTTTACGGAACAGAAATCCAGAGCGGGGCAGCATCCAGAACTCGAAGCAGGCGCTGAGGAACATGGTCAACTCGTCATGTGACCAGCCGCTGGGCTACCCCATGTATGTCGTTCACGTCCACCCTGACACATTATCAAGTTTTAGTACTAAAGTCAAATATTTTTTTTTTATGTGCTTATCTTTACTGTCCCTGTTACTGACATGTAGTTATTACTTTTCAGGTATGTTTCACCACTTACAACCTCATATGCAGGAACTCACCACACACTCCGCAGCATTGGAGGTGGAGCTCTGAGTCTGGACGCCATTCGCTCCTGGCTCTGCTCAAAATGGTTACGGTCAGTTTGAAATATAGATTCAATTTATACATTCAAAACATTAAAACCATTAATTGCACTAGAGGATTTTTCACTCTCTTTTTGCTCACTTTGGTTCAAGCTCTGCTCAAAATCCCCCTGCTACTCTGCCTTTCAGAAAGTCCTCACAAGTTTTAAGCTAGTTTAATGAGACTGTAGCGTCTTTAATTCAATTTAGTTGTGTGAGTAAAGAGGTGACACTTAAGGAAAATCTTTAGGTTTGTTTTCTTGAAGGAGTATTGGTTTTTCATTTGTCTTGAATAAGAAACTCTGGTCAAGAGATTGTTTTTTAGTCAATACTGTGTAGCTATTTGTTCTACCTGAGACACAGCAAAACACAAACAAAGACAATCCCTTTTACAGCTTGCAGCAGGACTATGACTTGATATAGTTCTATAAATTAAGTTAATAGTTTACTGTTGTTCAATGAGACTTACAAGACGAAATCATCATCCCGTTTCAAAATCAATGATTTTCTTACATTTCCCAGCAAGGGTTGCTCTAAAGAGTTATTTTTGGTGTGCTTGGTATGATAACTCATTAAAAACAATAATATATAGTACAATTGTCTTGTCTAACTAGATGCAATAAATTTCAGCTGAAATTGTTATCACAGAGTGCTCCAGGATTTTCACATATTATATGTATTAATGAGAAATTGTTTGAATCCTGGTGATGCTTAATAATTACTGAAAAACTTGCATAAAGCCAGCGTCCCTGTCTGCAACATGATGTAGATCAGTGGTTTCCAAAGAGGGGTTGGAACACAACAAGTGGGAGTTCACCAAGTGCTTTACAAATAGTGAAGAAAACTATGGATTGATTTGAAAAGGCATATTTTACCCATTATTCCAAAATAAAATGTGATATTAAAAGGAAATTTATGCTAACAAAACACAAGCCTCTCAGCAAGAAGATGCCTGGTTCAAGTCCCCATGTTTACCAGGGTCTTTCTGTGTGGAGATTGCATGGTCTTCCTGGGCTTGCAAGGGTTTTCTCTGGATATTCTGGTTTCTTCCCACAGATCAACTGCTGACTCTGAATTTCCCTTGGTATGAGTATGAGTGTGAATGGTTGTCTGTCTCTCTATGTGTGGCCCTGTGATTGGCTGGTGAATGGTTCAGGGTGTACCTCACCTCTTTCCCAGTGTCAGCTGTGATAGACTCCAGGCCCTCTAACCACAAAAAGGATAAAAAGTATAGTTGATACATAGTTGGATGGATCAGTTTAATGTGTGAAAGTCTTAAAATGTAAAATAGTCATGTCAGCATCATGTAGAGGTCTGCTGTTCGTTAAGGACACACTAACACGTAAACATCACCTTTTTGTGATTTAACTAAAAAATGCCTACATGTCAACTTTCTTATAATTAAGTCTTTTTTGCAAGAAAATACTTTGTAGGATAACAGAAATGTTACCTGTCCGCTGTTTTTCTTTTGCGTTGTTTTACTATCAGTGTTAGAAAAGGCCAATTTGTGCACCTGTGTGCCACATTTCTTCAAGGAAGAATGGGTCTCTTGAGTTTCCATTGCAGTTTCCTCCAGTTTTAATTTTGTACTTTTGACACTCTATATAAGTTTTTCTTGTGTACTCCAGTTGATACAAGTATTCCAAAGTATCCAAAGTAATTCACTGTCATAGTGACTTCAAAAGTCACCCATTTATCGACTCAGTCCTATTTGTTATTCTTACTCCTAACCTTGTTATGAGTGTTGAAAAGGGGTAGGGGCAAAATCTTCCCCTACTAAAGGGGATGACATTTTAAGACTTTGCTCAGTTACTCCTCAATGCAGATGAGGCCTCTGGTTTGCAGAGGAGTTCCTTGAAGGACAGAAAAGGGATATAAGTGTGTTTCGTGGTAATACAAACATATTTCACTACTCCAGATAATATTTTTGGATAAAAACATGATGTAGAGACAGAAAACACGAACGCACAGTATTTGGTCATGACCTCTCAGCTTGGGAGCTACATGACTATGGATAAGCTCCTGAGCAAGCCTAACAAGACATGAATGTACTACATATGATTTGTTCAGATGCATGTTAGAAGTAAAGTAACCAAAGATTATATAAAAGACATTTTAATCATTCAAAACAGCAACTGTTGTAACTTCTAAATGTTATTTACGTGGAAATTACTTTAATTTGAACACTTCCGTTGCTGGGTGAGCAGCCATCTAGCTTTTGATTTGCAAAGCATTCTGGGAGTTTTCCCATAACACTCAGTTTGGAGTGTACCTCCTGAATAACCTCTGTTTTAAGGACCATGTACCCCTAATATTTTCCCCACTTCAACTCAGTTAAAAAATAACTGGGACACCCTACCCCTTAACATGAATGTGAAAAACTTAGGGGAAGGGCCAAGTAGTGGGTGTGTTGAGATTCAACTATCCAGCGGTTAGGTAGTGCTTGTTTTCTCGTGAAGGCTGCTGGCAGAGGGACACGTTGGCTGTGCCATGTAGCAAATATTACCAAAGTGGTTTGGTATTGGAAAGCTAAGTTGTTGTAAATGTCTTGAGTGTAGTGTGTAATCACACTGTGCTGTTTTTGCTTTTTCACCTAAAAACCTTTAACGGTCCTGTGTCCTGTGAAATCAATTTTCATTGCTTGTAATGTTGTTAGAAGGGTCTTTGGGAGCAGTAGAACATGACACCTTTTACTAAACTTGGAGTTCACAGAGAAATGCGCCATGCCTCTCTAAAGAAATGCCCCTTAAAATGCTATGTTTTTACTTCCTGGAGTTTATAATATGATAATTATACAGCTTCAACCTACACATGTTTTCTGCTCCATGACTGTGTTAAAAGTCTGCCAAGCAGCACACCAGGACATTGGACCTTTTAAATTACACGCAGTTCCAGGCAGAATCTGCAGCAATCTATAACCCTTGCTTCTGTGCTAACTTTTTCTTACAGATGTAGAGCTCGTCTCTGTCACTGTGGCTTATGTTCAGGCTAATGAGACCTTTTAGATTCAAATTCAAAGAAAAACAAGCTAGTTAAGATTTGAGTTTTTCAAATCTGCTCAAATTTGTGGTTTTAATTTCAATGATGTGGTTTCACAATAAATGACAGTTTTCTTTTAGGATCTTTAAGGTTTCTTTTATCATTATAATTAGTCTGTTAAAGGTAAAACTGCAACGTAGAGCATGTAGTCCTGCTGAGTGTGGGCTTCTCTGTTAATCTAAGAGCATTGACTTGGTGTTTTCTGCCGAAGGACTTCCTCTTGCACTTAATGCAGTCTTAAATACATGTAAATGGACCGCAGGGGTGCACACATGAGAGAAAGAGATGGTTTTGTTGGACTGCAGCCAAAAAATTGACCCATTACATCTCTCCTTCCCTCTCCTCCTGTCTCCCTCTATCCTTCCTTTCAGACTCAATCCTCCTTTTACACATCACCTTCGGCACATTTTATCATAAAGGCTCTGCATTAACCTCCACAGGGCAGCTAATGTGGTGTGTGTGTGTTAGACTTTGTAGCTCCCTCTAAGCTTCTTACGGGGCTCCTTAAGTTTTCCTTTCAGATTAGATTAGACTGTTAATCTGGTTTCACTAAAAGGTGTTGCCTTAATTTCACTAAGTAGCCGAGAAGCCAAGGAGACCTGCGGAGCTTTGTCAGCCAGGACACATTTAACTGATTTAAGAGAAAGGCTGCGCTGCTGTCACACAGTTATGTAACATCCTCTCTCTGGGTTTGAATTCATGTGTGTTTAACCAGCTGGAGTAGCCAGCACTTGATTGATTTTTGATAGTTCTTTGCTGGTTTTTGGTCTCTTGTACCCCATGAATAAATAACTCAGAGCTTTGTGTGTGTGTGTGTGTGTGTGTGTGGGTGTGTGCGTGTGTGTGTGTTCTGCAGGGTGCGTAAGGACAACCTGACCAGCTGTAACAGCGGTGTCAACATGGAGGATGTGGACTGTGGTGCTGGTGGTTCTTCCTCGCTGAGCCACAACCGGCCATCCTCTGTCACGTCCAACAGCCTGAGCCTCTACCAGCACAGAGCCAGGACAACACACAGCCACAGACACCACAACGCAGGTACACACCAACACACACTGAAGCAAATGAGCCTTGTTCTTTTTTTTAATATCTTATCGAGAACATTGTTTCAAATGTCATTTATGGTAAGGGAGTGAATATACACATACACAACAATCACACAAAAATGCGTTCTCCAGTGTAGATGTAATGCATGGGTAGCACACTCAACTAAGGGGAACTTTGACCTAACAGAGCTTGGCGCTGCTGAACATTATACAAAGTATTGTTAAGTCACTCAACAAACGCCATATGAAGCGAATGTATATGCCATATAGTATTACGACACCATACCTAGAAGACGTTAAACGGCTGTCCCCAAAAGGGCATCTCAAGTCGTACAACAGG